>JASSRZ010000051.1:8558364-8569019 GCA_032164315.1 Malacoctenus gilli | reverse complement strand
ACACACACACACACACACACACACACACACACACACACACACACACACACACACACACACACACACACACCCCACACCGCACCACACTTCTACACACTGGAAAAAAACACAACGTAAATTAATTACAGAGTTCAAGTTGAAATTTAGCCGAGCATTACTGCGTATCTGAGTCAGCTCAGCTTACTGCATTTGTTCAGCGCTGCCTTTCCTGTCATGAAATCCTTATCGCACTTCCTACTCCGGAGTTTCAACGTAGAGAACAAATCTGCATATTACAGATCAAGGGCAAACTACTATACGTGCAGCCAGTCACTCGTGATAAAAATCTCTCCATGTTATTTTTTCTTTCTCCTCTCATGAGATCGCTGAGGAAGTGAGATTCCCATCTGTGGGTCGTTTTTTCCCCCCCCTCTCTGTTCAGCCGGTTTGTTCGCCCTTTGCTGTGATCAGGTTCAGATGATTAGGGTGAAGGTGAGCAGTCAGTTTTTTCTCAGCGTGGAGATGTCACCGTCTCTGATTTGCATAGATATGCAAATGCTCCAATTGAGTTTTGAGACCAATGATATGAATTGGTGTTTGTGTGTAAGTGTGAGCTCTCCCAGCCGATGTGCAACCTGCTCTCCCTCTATATAGGTCATTGTTTCCCTGCTTGTGTTTCCTTCTGTGATGGATACGCGCTGCATTCAAAGCCAGATGCTTATGAAGCCGGAGCCAAGTTATTTATGCTGGCGCAGGCAGCCTACGGATGTCATGCAAGGTTTACAGTCAGAGGTTATATGAGCCTGTGTCACTTACTGATGTACTTTTTTGCAAAGAACTGTATATTTCCCCCAATGCTGGGTAAGTTATGTTTTTGCCTGAGCGGCTGATTTGTATTTTGTGTCTAGCGTATAAATTTAGCAGCGATATCCAATATCCGAGCTTGTAACCTTTAATCGGGCGGTAATTTCTCCTCCTCTGGAGAGCCGACTATTTCTTTTCTTGTTCTGCTGTTTGTTTTTCCTACCAGAGCTGGGTGAATTACACAAAAGTTATCGTACTATTACTGACTAGATACTTCTTTGCAGTTCTTCTTGCCGCACTCTTCGTATGTCTCCGTGTGGTTGGCCTGTCTTAATGATCTGTGGATGCATTCATTAGGCGAGCCGACAGCACAGTCTGGGTCTTGAAGGTGTTATATTCTCAGGCAGTGGTGTCCAAACTGTCCCTGGGGGGGCCGGCATTCGAAAACTTTTAGACGATGCCCTGCTCCAACACGCTTGGTTTGTATTAGTGTGACATCATCCTGCGCCGCAGCAGCCTGCTAACGAGCCATCATTTGATTCGGATGTGATGGAGCACAGAGACATCCAAAAGTGCCAGGAAGCCGGACCTCCAGCACTGTAGTTGGACACGCCTGCTTTAAGAAGACAGTCTCACAGTTTTGTTTGTTTTTTTCTTTATCTTCTTCCTGTCCGTCCTCAGCTTCCTCGCCTGGCTCCAACATAACCCTGGAGGGCCAGTACATCTGCTACCAGGGTCCTGGGATCCCCCTGGACAAACTGTGCGACTTCACCACAGACTGTCCGCATGGAGACGACGAAGGCGAACGTTGTCGTGAGTACAAAAGAACGCAACACAGACATTAAAAAGAATACGCAAGCGAACACAAGTATCTGGATCCAGAGCTGGACACTCACATGGAATGAACGTTCTTTTCTATTTTCTTTTCTAATATCTGTTTGAGTCCATTTAATGTCTGCCTCAGCCTGAATTTCAAGCTGGGAAACCCTCTTTACCACCTTCGCTCTTCTCCTTTCTTCACCTGTGCCTTGATCTCCACGGAAACCTCAGTGACACTCCTGCTTCAAACAAATGTTTATAAACAATAAGCCTTTCTTATACACGGCCGGGGTTAACAAGCTGTTTGAAGGGGGGGTTGCTATTCTACAAGGACATGCCGACACAGTTCACCTGTTAAAAAGTCACTGTGGATCCAAGAGCCACCGAGCACACGGGAGTCCCGCCGTCTGATTGGGTGACCCATGCGGACTGCAAGCGCAAATTGGAAACAAACGCGTTGTTTGGGAGGTGGAAAAACAAGCTTTGTTCTTCAGTTCAGCTCGGGATGAAAATGAAACTCCCGTGAGGTAGCTGGCCACACTGAGCCTCCCCCTGATGAAGCTGTTTCATGCCCAACCCCAACCCCCCCACCCCCCCAAAAAAAGCAGCGGGGTGGGGGTGGGGGGGACTCAGCATGGCTATGCTTGGCTAGCATTTCTCACCCATGACATATTCCACGCTTGTTATTTCTATCTCTTTGCACATTTGTTTTCGGCTTTTTCCTGTTTTTTTCCCGAGGCCTGGGAGGAACGCTAGCCAAGGATGCTGACATCTTTTTCAGCAGTGAAGTCCCACCGGCTTCTCTGTTTGTTTCTGCGTGTCTGTGTTTGTGAATGCTGGGTAGCTTTTTTTAGTCCTACCTGCACACGTGCATTTTTCACACCCAGAATGTTTGCAGGTGCTCGGGTCCAGAACTTTAACGCGGATCAAAGCAGGCTGAATTCATTTGCTGCTGCCCACCGTGCGGGTCAGCCTCCCATGAGGGGCTTATTAACATGGCAGCTCCCTTGTGCGTATAGGTTTTCCTAACAATGGGAGGCTGAAAGATAACAGGGTAACGATAAGGTGAAAATCCCGTCCTGGCGCGCTCTGCATTTTTTTCCTACTCCTGGAGGACTTATCAATGCTAATTGGCCCGAGAGCCTGACCCCAGGGTGTAATCGCCATTTGAACGCGACAAGTGTGTAAATGTTTTGCTTCTAAAAGCTGAGAACTGGGACAGTTGAGAGTGAGTAACAATCAGGGAAACACAAAGACAGCGTGTGCATGTCATTACCCTGAAAAAGCGAATTACCAAATGATGGGTTCTGGAGGCCATAATCACACTTTGGTCAAAAACAAGAGCAGGGGAAGTCTAGTTTTTGCACTTATGCCTGAACCAATGGGTCTTGCAGAGGGAGGCCTAATGCAGCGGGAGATTTTTTGTCCAATTCCACACACCATTTTTCCCCCTCATGTGTCATCATAATGCTCACAGAGGCATGAAGGCCAGCTGTCATTTGCTTCAAATCAAGGTTCTCCTTCTGTATCTCAGTTGATTCCTTCCAAAAAAAAAAGGGAAAAAGTGATAACCTTTAATTTTTCCTGATTAAGGACGAGGACAAACGATCCAGAAGTTCATTCATCACTCCGCCGTGACATTCTCTTTCTCCTCTCATCACTCCGCCCCACCTCGGGCTCCTCGTTGGTTCTATTTTCATCCCCACTGCCGTCACAAATTACCCCCCTCTACCCCAAATCACACAGTGTTCCCTCTCTGATACCCTATTCTCTATGATCCATCCACGACTTATCTTGGTCTGATTTGATCTATTTAAATCCTTCATAAGCCCTGCCAAGGCTCATTAACGGGGAGAAGGCGGAAAGAGGCAGGAGGAACAAACTTAGCTCGTGTCAATCACAAAGACTCCTGACATATAAGGAAAATGGAGTCCCTGTGGATATTCCTCAGCATCCCGGCCCACATCATTATGCACAAACACATCCCCTGCACTTTGAGAGTCGCAGCTTTCCGTTCGTTGATCTCAGTCGGTTTTAAATTCTGCCGACGCCCCGTCGATCTCCAGCGCTGTGACAACGCAGAAATGATGCTCTGCATGAAAGCGGGTTCCAAGCAGGAATTTCACACGCCAATGCATGTTTTTCCCCTCTGCACTTGCTTTTCTTAGGATTGCCTCAAGTTTTGTGCAGCTACAAAATATCAGTATTCGAATGAAGTTATCAGGTGCTCCTGTGCAAAAGAAAAATCTATTGGTTTGTTATAAATAAACTAGCCAGCAGGTGAAGTATACAGAAAAGGATCTGAAAAACAAGTGAATGAGCTGCTCGAAAAAGGTCAATAGTCCATAAGTTTTCACTTTTTGTTTATTCAAGGGTCTGATTTTTACAATTCGATGAGCATTCCTCTCACACCTACATTTCGAAGTAGTTGTTCCATCACTTCTGAATTACTAATGCTGCTGAAATTTGTACTTATACATTTTTACTTACTCTGGAGCTCTATGACTTATTTACCGAACCGCATCTGATTTCTTACAATGTTAATGTCGAGCAATGATTATAGACTGGTTCTTCACACCTTGCAGTTTGCTCGAAAGACAAACACAAGAGACAGTAGGATGAATGGTTAAAACATTTCATACCCACCCTTTAAAACCATTTTTACTATATGAGACGAAGCAACCAATATATGCCCTGGACAAATGCAGGTTTTCAATAAAAATGAACGCACTAAATATTAAGTAAAAACCTGTCGGAGGGGAATACATAATGTAGATCACTCACTATATAAGTAAGGTCCTGTCTCTTGAAATTGGCTCCTATAGGGTAACACAAGAAGTTTGTTGTTGGTCCAAGTCATGTTTATGAAAATGGTTATCAGGTGCTGCTCCAGCCTCATGTAAAGTCCAAGTGGTTCTTGTCAGTCATTCGCAGAGCAAGTAATCGAAGCATTGGGCATTTCCCCGAAACTCAGTGTCTGATTATCAGTTCACCACGTTCTCCAAAGTTTGGCTTCCAAATAAAAGTCTTGAATGCGGAGCTCCCGACTGCTCCGGAGTACAGTTCTTCCAGAGGAGACTTTAAAGCATGCGTGGACTGCTGTGGGAAAAACAGCCAGCTGCAGACTGTGATTAATATTTTTCACGACTTCCTCAGACAACACATTAAAAATGCTTCTGAAGAAGCCTGCAGGAACTGGGTCAACAGCAGATCACTTGAGTATGGCTGCTGCTCCCCGAGCATTTAAAGCATCAGCGGGGTCAAATGTGTCCAGCGTGGTCACAAAACTGGATGTTTGTGAAGATGAGACAGCAGAATGCAGAGCTCTTCAATAATCATGCTAGTCCACGAGTCAGTTGCACAAAATGCAAGAACTATTCGAAGCGGCAACTGGACTCAATGAGACGCTGCAGGAATGGTGAGGGGCGGTGCTAATCAGCATGGGGGAGGGGCTTAACACCGTATACACTGAATGGAAAGAGAATGAAACTCAAACGAGCAGAAAAGACTAAATAGATTCGTATTGTGACAAAAGGGAGTGAAGTCTCCAAAAACATATCAAAAAGCTGCTGCACAAAGAAAACAGGGAACACAAAGAAACTGACAAAGATATGACAGAGTAACAGGGACAGGAGCTGCCAACAAAGGTAGCAAAGCGAGACGAAAGTCAGATGCTGACATGAAACACCAAACAAGCAAAGAAGTATAAAGTGCAACAAGGGATTGATTATAGGCTATGTGGGACTAAACTTTCTCTTCACTCTTCACAAAGGCTGATTCGAAGCTTAAGCAGCCTTTCCAAGGTCACATTTAAAACATTTGATTTCAAAACGATGATTGGCTCCAGACCACAGAAGCTAAACTGCCTCGGAGAATTCCTAATAACACGATAAGTTCCAATAGGCTGCATCCTCTTTCCAAGCTGCCACAGCCGCCGACAATGAAGTAGTGTTGACGTTCAGTCGAAATTGACAGTATTAACTGAATGACATCCACAAGCATTAAATCATCACAGACTCCTCTTTTCACACTGGAAGCCTGATGTGACTTTGAATCTCTCCGAGATGCATAAACAACATCTAAGACGAGGACTAACTGATTTATGTAACAAGGAGAGTGACTCATATCACAAGACACGAAGAAGAAGATGAAATTTACTTATTAACTGAGAAAGTCCCGAGAGGCTTCTTTTTTTTGGCTCGAGGGAAAAAACATCACAGGAAACAGCCCTTTGAATCTGATGTTTTTTCTCTTTGTGTTCCTTTCAAATGAAACTGAAATTGTATTTTCTGATGCTGGCTGTTTGGCTGTTTTGTACAACAAAAAGAAAATAATTAGGCGAAAAAAGTGGAGATAAAAAAGCAGTGTCATGAGGAAAGGGGGCATTTGTTGTTCCGAAGAATACCTGTTTTATGATGTCCGCTCAGGCCAGTGTCTGGTCCCATTACCTGCATGATGCCATTTCCAAAAGGCCCACAGTTATCACGGCCGTTATGGATTCTGAACAGGTAATGGGAACTTACAGACGGTGGTGCAGGATGAAAGGAACATAAAGGAAAGTTTAGGTGAAAAGAGTTCAGACTCTGATGTGGAATTTGAAAAACAAGCAACGCATAAAACCTCATTTTAATTCATCTTTCTCAAAGCATGTCTTTGCAAAAGAAAAAGATGTGTTAATGTTGAGAAAAATGTATGTTGGAGCTGTGTGTCAAAACTCTGGTGAATAAACACTCATCAGTTTCTTCTTAAACCAGCTCTGTTATTGGCAGAGAGCAGGAGCCGATCACAGTCTAACAATTGTGTTGGACTTGATCCACAACGACAGTGACGCGAGAAACACACTAAAGACCTGCACGAGTTCATTTTTGAACAATAAGGACCTGTGCGAGCTGTCTCTTGAAGTTTGCGGCCATGACCTGTCCTGTAACGTCAGTCCTTGGCTCCGCAGAAGCCTTCAGCTTGCTGACTTCACGCTTCCAGGCCAACTCAGTCGAAAGAAAGATCTGGTCGCAGATGCCTTCACCTTATCACCCTAAAATACCGAGTACAGTCGTGGGGAGAAACGTAGAGAAAAGTCATAATCGTGAATAAATCTTTCTGACTCCACTGTTCCCCTGTACTTCCACTGTTTGAGATCAAACTGAGCTCCTTTATGCACCATCTTGCAATGCAGACAAACAAAATAATGAAAGACCGAGCGGGTGGAGTGAAGCTCTACATACGGACTCATTCAAATGAGAACACATACATTCGACATTGTGACTGCATGAGAGAAGTTCAAAGATGAGCTCTACTCAAGCATGTATTTACTTTCTTACATTCAGTTACTTAGCAAAGCATGAAAGGGGAAGCTCATTCTTTGTGGCGGCGTCACAAAGCCTCGCATGCGTCTGCCGTTTTGGGCTTAAACACGCTTCGCTTGTTTCCACTCCAGAATCCAATAAAACACTTCCACTGCATTGTTACAGTACAGGCGAACTTTGTGAGAGCAAACAGAGATGCGGAAACGCTTCCCAGGCTCCTGGCATTGTGTGAAGTCTTCAAGTTGATTGCCAGCCCCGACAGACATCATGTCACCACTTCGGCTCTCTCATTTCCCCTAAGACCCTCCTCTACCTTCTCTTCCTTACTCTTCCCATCAGCCCCTCTGGACACCTCCGAGCCTGTTTCCATTTTCTGCTCCTGTTTCTAAAGTCCGCCCGAGGGGCCCCGCTCACACCACACCTCAGTCCTAATTTCCCATCAGCACACCCGGAGTCGTGTGAACCATTAGTCTGCACCCAACACTCTCCCCTCAGCCTCTCTCGCCTTCACTGTCACTCAACTCCTCGATCACCAGACCCTCTCGTGTCTCTCCCTTTCTTTGGGAATCTGGTCCCAGCATTTACGCCATTTTCCTCTGCCTCCCGCCCACCCACTCATCCACCCCTGCTGGGCCTGTCTGCTCATTATATGCCCACCCTAGTATATCATCGAGCCCCTGATATATCATCTCTCTCTCTCTCTCTCTCTCTCTCTCTCTCTCTCTCTCTCTCTCCCCCCCTCCCTCTCTAGGACGCTTCCTCAATGGCAGCTACTGCTCCTTTGAAGACGGCGAGTGCAGCTGGCAGCCGGTGTCGGGCCGCGGTCTCTCCTGGAGAAGGTTCCAGTCGCTACCTAAAGCAACCCGACAGAGCTGTCCGTCTTCAGGTAGCTTGTGGAGAACTTGCAATACTGATCCATCATCGACCTTGTGATTATTTTCTCAGACTTTCTTTGAGAGTAAATCATAAGAAAAATAGTCACTTCCATTCACCTTCGACCACAACATCGTGCCTGGTTTTTGTTTCACTGTGTCGGAAACGTCTGGAAACTGTTTTGTATTGTGTCTGGAGCTTTTCTTTACATGCACCTCCTTATTGCACTGTTGTTTGGTGCTATGTGTGATGACTTTCAGTCAGTCCTGGTTAAGGTAACATGTCACAGCCATTTCCTCAAGATGTCTGATAAATTCGCGCATTTACTTACGCTGTCACAAAAACTCCCATGTAACCTGAGACGTTCGAGACGTCGATGTTTTGTCTCGTTTGGAAATCAGAAGGATGTTGCCAACAGGATCCCACTCAGTGAAGCTCAGACTGCAGTTCATCATCAGTGCAGAGATTTGAGTGAGTCTCTTGAGGAGATTTTAAAGTAGCGGTTTTGCTGAGGCCTGTTTTTGTTCTCAACTATTTACAGAAGTCTCAGAGGCAGCGTGTGGGGACTGTAAAAGCAGCTATTTCTTTATATTTATAATGTAATTTTGTATCTATTTTTCAACATTGTGTTTCGATGACCTGAAATTAAGGACAATCGATGTTCGGAGTTGCTTGGAAAGACCTTGAGGGATCCAGCAGAGACAGACAGCAGAGAAACTACACAACAAGTTCAATAAAGACTTTTTCCAATCTCAATTTTTTAATTTTTCTGATGATTTTATTTCCAAATTGGTGATGTAAAATTCAGTATATTTCCTTTATATGCTGTCCAGCTTGACACAAGCCAGTTTAGCTTCGAGTCCACTTCTTTCTGATTGATCTGCTTGGAGACTTGAAGCAGCCTTGTTTATTGCTTCTCGACCCCTAACACACCTTGAGAGTTGCCAAACTGTGACACTGCAAAGTCGTTCAAATCAAAATTCAAACAAGTTCTGTCAAAAAAACAAATTTCAACCTTTGTCTGTATGACTGACAATGTGTTCGAACTGTTATTTGTGTGTTTGTGTTGCAGGTGCCACATTCACTGTGGAGGGGGGCCAGTCGAAAGGTCAGCGTGGCTTAGCAGTACTCCGGAGCCCACTTTACCCTCCTCCTCTGAGAAACTCGCCCTGCACGGTAAAACACGGCTGCACCTATTTGACTGTACTTTGTGATGCAATGTCTCGTGGAAGTGCTTCTCTCAAAGCTGTCTGATAGATTCATCAAAACTGTCTTCATCTGGACTGTAACACAACTGTTCGGAAGTGTTTCTAATTAAATTCGAAATGGCTCGAAAACCAAAAACTTTCAGCGGAGAAAAAAAACCAACGCGAACAGTCTGAGACAGCTGGTTAGTACCACGCTGCCCGTACATCTGGGGGGACCTTAACAAACGGGCACTGACCTCGTCAATCACAGGTTGAGTCTTCTGACCCAGTTGAGAAAATACTTCAAGTCCCGCATTGTTAAGCCAACGGGGCCCAGCAGGTCTCCAGACAAAGAAGCTGCGCCTATGTGTCATCTCCCAGTGCTGCCGCATGCTTGTAGGCCTTCCAGTTAGTTAGCGGCACAGTAAACCTTGACCTTCTGCTTGTTTGCTTTGCTCATTTGAAGTCGGGCTAAGGAGTAATTGTTCGTGCGAGTGATCGAGACAGAAGCCGTGAGTGGAAGTGGGAGGCTGATGCATGGGTCAGCGGGGTCGGACGATGGGATGAGAAAGTGAAATAAAGGAAGCCTCGTCAGCGGAGAAGTGCAGGAATTGTGCTGCGCGGAAGACAGAGGCAAGAGGAGAAACCGTGAGGCTGCCGCTTCAGGTGTACGCTCGAGGTGTCTGGTGTTAGTGGAGAGCAGCAGTACGCCGCTGCAGACCTCGCCTCGCAGCTTCTTGGCACGCCGCCAAAGATTAGCAATGATTCCAGATTAGTGCGCTAAATCCTTCTTTCTACACTGAACTGGTGCTGTTCAACCCTGCCTGTCTGCTCTTGGACAACTATGTTGAGGATATTAGTTTTGGGTATTAGCGACAGACCACATTCACTTTCATGTCATGCCCGGTGTTCACTGTGCGGCGCCTCTAATCTTGATGTTTATATGGTCGCCATGTGGTCGCGCTGCAGACGATAAGAACCCCAATCGACAAGCACAATGCGGGCGCCCGGCCTTTAAGAGTTGGATTTTTTTTTTTTTTTGTCACCAGGCTTAATCCAGCATCTGTTCCACCTCAATGGTGAAACAAGAGTTATGCTCACACAAAACAAGAAAATGCTGGAGAAAGACGTGGTCATAAACCGAACTGTAGTGCCACACTTCCTTTTATGTTGCTTAATTCTTGTGGCAACCTCTGAGCTGTTCAAGTTCTTGTTGGTTGAAGCCAAAACACCCTCCTGGAAGCAGCATTGGGCTGATTTGCACAAAACAGTGTAGCAGCAGTGCAAAATAACCCGAAATATAATCCTGATTGAATTCTTTTAATCTCGGAATAATTAGGAATGAACAGAGGGTCACAGCTGATATTTTTTTTACAATTTTGAGTCCATGCCTTCCTTTAACTGATAACATGTTTAGTCCCGGGAGTTTAAGTAGCACTTAAATACCGTATTTTCCGCACAATGAGGCGCACCGGATTATAAGGCGCACCTTCAATGAATGGTGTATTTTAAAACTTTGTTCATATATAAGGCACACCGCATTATGAGGCGCATAGGATAGACGCGACATTAGAGGCTGGGGTTACTTTATGCATCCATTAGAAGGAGCTGCGCTAAAAGGAATGTCAACAAAACAGTCAGATAGGTCAGTCAAACTTTATTAATAGATTACAAACCAGCGTTCTGACAA
>JASSRZ010000051.1:8539839-8557693 GCA_032164315.1 Malacoctenus gilli | reverse complement strand
CGCAGGTCATCTTGTTGCTTCCTCCACTTCCGCACCATTGATTCATTAATGTTAAATTCTCTCGCTTCTGCTCTATCCCCGTGTTCTACTGCGTGAATGATCGCCTCGAGTTTAAACTGCTCACTCCCCGGCTGGCCACGGGCGGCGGCGGCGGCGACGGCGGCTCCTCGCTGGCTCCTAGCCGCCGGCCCCGCTGCAGAGGAGCTACCCGCTCTTTGTCGCTGCCGCCGCCGCCACCTCGCTCACACTGGCGCTGCTAGGTCGCCACCGCCTCGCGCAGTCATATATTCCAGCATTACCGCGCGCTTGAAGTTGGAGGCTGTTTACCGTAGTTGCGAGACCTGTTGTGGCTCAATATTGGTCCGTATATAAGGCGCTCCAGACTGTAAGGCGCACTGTCAGCTTTTGAGAAAATTGGAGGTATTTAGGTGCGCCTTATAGTGCGGAAAACACGGTAACCAGTCCCAGTGTCTTCATTGCGTCGTTGCACAAGGACCATGTATGTTTGCGAACACTAATGTGACCAGCAGTCTATTATCTCGCTCTGTTAGCTAGGCTAACAATGTTTTTTCCCTCAAGTTAACAGGAGTTTAGGAGTTTTGTTCACAGAGATAGCAGCTCTACAACTGTTTTCTGACATCACAACAGCCAAAATTGAGGCATCAAATTTCCTTCGACCACTCTGATCAAGTTGACATCGGATCTTGTTCGTCCAGGTGCGGTTCTGGCTGTGCTCTGGAGGCCTACAGATGGGCTCGCTGTCCCTGTCCATCGTGGAGAACAGCACGGGCCCAGAAGATCAGCGACGGCTGTGGCATTCAGCCAGCGAACCCAAATCCGAGAGGGGCTGGAAACTGGTCGTGCTTCCCCTCTACGGGCTGGCGGACTGGTACGAGGATCACCTGTTCCCCCGCCGCATGACAGGCAGCTGTGATTACATCATGTTCGTGTGTTCAGGTTGTCTGAGAGCATCAAAGTGGCAGGTCTGCTTTGAAGTGTTTAAGAGCAGATCAGTCATCCGGCTCTCATCACAACAAACCTCTGACACACTCCCACAAATACTTAAGTGCTCCCGCTGCACAGGAGGTCTTAAGGAACACAGGAGCTCTTCCTTGTGAATGCAGATTTTGAGCATTTTTATTCCATTCTGTGAGAAACATTTCCTCCCAACTCCACAAAATAATGAAGCCCACGGGGACTCGTGTCTTATGCGATGGACCTGCCATGTGTACAGTCCTACAAAATATCCCCCTTCTCTTGTTTATTCCACTTGTCTGTGATGAAGAGAAGAGAAATCAATACACAAGGCACTCTGCACTCTACTTGCCTTCCAATTAGCTGTAGCCCTGATTTCCCCTGAATGAGGGGAGAAATTAAACCAAAACAGAGTAAAGTGAGAGAAAAGAGGGAGTAAATCAAGAAAACCCAAGATAAGGCATTTCATCTCTGTTTGCCTGACTGGGGGTTTCTTTGCCATTCAGGCTCGGATAATCCTGCTCCCCTGAGAGTGATTAATTTTTGATTCCCGGGTTATGTAGTCAGCTGTGCTTGTGCTCTTAATTAGAATGTCATGTTCGTAACCAAGAGGTGAACCTGCCAGACTTTGCAAACTGACCTTTGGAGAGCTTAAATAGAATCCGAAATACAGCCTCGAGTGCAGCCACAAGTCAGGAAGCAGCAAATTGTATGTACACGCCACATCTTAGCGTCTGCAGTTCAACGAGCGGCAACAGTTGCAAAAGCAAGAAAATTCCCCCTCAACTTGTCATTTGATCATTTTTCCTTCCTCCTGCAAACTGTAAATTGCTGATCTGTGGAAGTTTTGCCGTGCTGTAACTGCTGTGGCCACAAGGGGTCGTACTCTTTGTTACGCTGGTTCTTCATGGAGGCTCGGGGCAGTAAAAAGACCTGAAACACAGAACAAACCAGTTGCATTCTGATACTTTTGATTAGCCACAGAATGAATCAGCCACTAACAAACCCAATAACACTCAGTCAGGACTGCATCAAATCAGCTTTTGCATGTGACAACAGACTTATGCAATTTCTTTGTTTCTTTAGCTCGTACTTTATCATGAAATAAGATGTGAGCAATAACAGCTTATGACACTGACACATGTGAAAATCACCCGTCAAGTTTTATTTTTTTGCTACTGCAGGTTTATTACAGCTGAATTCCCAATTCAAACTTGCTTGATTGTAATACTACCAACACGATGCTGTGACTAATTTGACAAGGCGCACGTGCCTCTTTTATTCTGTTCCTGACAGCATCTGTTGTTTCATTTAGCTCCTTGCTAACAACTCCTTTCTGCTGGAGAAGAAGAAGAAGAAGTGAAGAATCAGTGGAGCTTGTGTAAAACACAACTGTCATTTAAGACATCAGAGCAAATATCCATCTCAAACCCATTGACTTGACAATAATGGAACCAGAAAGGCCAAAAATTGGGTTGTTTTTTGGTGTTTGGATTCATTCCAGCTTTGTAAAACACCAAATGGTCCTTCTTGTTCACCCTAAATGAAGGATAAAACATGCTAATTATTGAACTTGTGATTTTTCTTAACTTCCAGACGGAGCCAGATTAGCTGCTCCCTTCATTTTCAGCCTGCACACTGTGCAAACTCTTAACTCCAATCTCATTAATTCCAGAGACATCCGAGTGGTATTAGACTTCTCGTCTGAGTTTCGGCAATACAAACAGCATTGAAATGTTAAAGTTGTGCTACAGACATTTCACATCAAAGCCTTCGCCTCGTCTCTGTGTTTGTGCAACTGTAACAACATTTAATTTGGGACCAGAAAGTACATTAAATCCTCCAAGAAGTCAAACTGCTCTTTTGTTCGGGCTGAAAGAGCAGAGAGTTCGCAACAATGTCGACAAGGAAGTCGGGGGACACGGCGCACCTCCGTCAGAGCCAATTCTCTTCTGCAGTTCTCCTCAAAGCACAATAAGTTCCTCCCGGCGTCACCTCCGCCAAAAGCCATCCAGTCATTCGCAGCTTGTGAGTAGTTAACGCAGGTCCCGCCTCTCCTCAGGTTCTGGCTGCAGTTCAGCACAGAAGATGGACCTGGACCCGGTTCAGCCATCTCTCTGGACAACGTCTCTTTCAGCATGGACTGCTTCCTGGCATGTGAGTAGAACGGCGAGTCGTTCCCTTCCTTCGCTCTTACTTATGGTTGAACTGAAGTAATTGTGTGACTGATTGTGTGAATTATCCGTCATGACAAGCACAGAAGGGGAAGAAGTGAAACGCTCGGAAAAACTCCGAGCTTTTTCCACAAACCTCAAAGGAACTTAAGTAAACAGCCAAAGTGACCTGAAACTGTTAAATTAATAATCAGCACAGGTCTGCCTCTTAATTATGGTTAACAGAGATAAGATTTGACTCCGAGGAAGTTTTATCCACTTTGTAGCCTCATCCAGCGCTCGCTTACTCATGATTTATTGATTTTATTCCTTCAGCATAATTATACAGCTCGCAACTTATTTCAATTATCATCACACAGTATTTAATGTGCCTAATTTAGGTTGTTTTTTTTCCTGCGCTCTGCTAATCTTGGATTTTTATGATTCGCAGTTTTTATAATTTCCTTTACAATTCTGCTGTCAAAAAACCTATTTTTCCAGGTTTATTACCAATCAAATGGAAGCGCTGTGGTTCCTTCAGATCCCTACAGATGTAATAGTATTATTTTTCGCTTCAGTTGCATTGAAATGGTCCTAAATGTCTTTGTGCTGAACTGTTATGTTTACTGCTCTCCACGGGAGGATCTCAGTGAGATGGACTGCATCTTTTTCTTTCTCACAGATGGACCAAACTTTATGGAATTGCTATTACACTCCTGGAGCACGCTCCCTTTTAAAGCCTTTGGTTTGTCCTGAAATGTCAGAACGGTTAAATTCTGCCATAATGTAGCGGGCTGATTGATAAGGGCTTATGCTCCAGTGTTGTACTGCTGCCTTCTAAAGGTCAAACTCCCCGTCACCTTTCTAGATATTTTTGTGCCATAATTGAGATGGTTTATCAGTATCAAAACAGCCGTGCGATGACAAGCATGTAGGAATGAGAATGAAAGGTTAGGAGTTCACTTCCTCCCTCCATCTCCGCCTATCTGGAGAAACGTGTTCCAACTGTGACAGGAATAGTAATGTCTGCACGTCTCGGTGCCTGAATATAGCTCGGAAAATGAGAGCCGGGGTAAAATAGCACACAGTTGAAGTGAAGACGCCTCGGCTGAGAATCACTGTGACAGCGTGATTTGTTTTAACCTGCTTCACTTTGATACTTCATGTCACATGATTGAAGTTGTGCTGAGCAGCTTTTGCTTCGACTGCAGAGGACCACGGCGCCGTTGCGCTGTTGGTGCAGGTGGGTCGCACGGATGCGAAGCTGGATCGCGCTGCGAAAGTGGGCCGAGAACTTTACAGACTTCTGCTTTTACAATTGAACTGAAACTTCTGATTATTGCGGTTAAAGTGGAAAAAAAACATGTTTTATTGATAATTGTTCATCAATTATGTATATTCCTTGTTTTCCTTGGAGTTCCGGCAGCTTCCTCCACATTTATCGCCTGAGCAGGAGTTTCGCTTTTAAGATGTCTGGAAACGAGTACATGATCGGTCAGACATTCGGAGGGACCAGGGTCAGCGCTGCTTCTCCACTGGCACTGAAGGTTGTAAAATATAGCGTTTTGAAGAGCAGCTGGCAGCAGAGGTGAGACACGGTTCTCTGGAGGAGCTCTGCTTTGGGTTTTCTCGAAAAGATTGAAACGTCCAAACCAAAACAACGTTCGTTCGTATCCTCGCCACCTCAGGAAAACTCTCTGCTTCTGCGGGGATGTAACGTCCTTTATGCAACTGGATCTTCTTGAAATGTATCACTTCCACCATATGAACCTTTTTCTCCTTCATAAATGTGTTTATTACGTGCAAAGTTTCACATTCTGGCGTCAGGGCTGATGTGTTACCTCACCATTCAGTCCTTTAGTTCAGCTTCAGAACGTGTGTGTGCACGAGCTCGGTTGCAGATAAAGTATTGCAACCTGTTCATTAGTGCTCAGCGTTCGTGAAGCACATCACTTAGATACCGGTTTTCATTTAAATGTGAAATGAAGCACAAATGTGAGTGAAACACATCGTCTGTTTTGATGTCACCTTGCGATGATTTGATTTATTCAGAGAATGCCGCTGTAATCCCCACATTATGGTGAGAAACTAACTCCAAAATGCAATCAGATAGCGTAGCTTTATCAGCTGAATATGATGTGAGAAATTGCTGTTGATCTGCGCTGACGCAGACTCCCCGCCGCCCGTATCGCTCAGGCTTACCGGGTCAGGGACTCTTTATTTAAAGAGATGACATTTCGCGGGGAGATATTTGTGCACCAATTTGTATTTTATGTCCCCGGGAGCGGTGGCACGGGTGCGGCCGGCCTGAAGGATCATCCATCGCTGTTCCGCTCACTTTCCAAATGGCAACTTCTTAATCTGGGTCTGGTATCTATTACCTCCAGCCACACTTGACACAGTCACTTTTTATCGCCTATCAATCAGGGCAGTTGATGTGAGATGCGGAAGCCCCGCAAAGGGGCGTCATTTCCCAGAGTGATCACTCCGACTGATTAGTGTGATGGATCCGTGAGCGGGATGACACGTCCCTTTAATGTGCTTTAGCGGGAAAACATACTGTGAACACATTATGCAGGCGATCAGCCATCCGTGGCACCCTTTCCCCCACCCCCCCCCACCCCCCTCCCCTTGGCTTTACTGTGATGTATAGTTTGGCAAGCACGTGTGCTTGATGATGCAGCCGTTGCCCTTCAGGTGTTGGACCTGGCTGTCAGTTTTATCATTTTATCTTCACCGGCATCATTAAATTACTTTATTGGGTTAGACAGCAGGGGAAGTTCATTCTTTTCTCTCTGCTGTGTGCCATCATTTCTTCTTTTCCCACGCACTGAGCCGCATTAACAGCAGCACCAGCTGCTTCTATAGAGATCCCCGAGCAGCAGACTGCGAGCGCGCCTCCTCAGCAGTCCTTGACATCACTGAGCAGCCTGCACAGTGCTGCTCAAAAAGGTTCAGCCGAACAAAAAACCAAGATTGGGATTTTTTTGTTGCAGTGTCTGAAGGCTACATGAAAACTTCTATTTAACCGGGGTTTGCTTGTACTCTCTGAAGAGATAAAACTCAGGGCCAACACAAACAAAATTCATCTGGCTCTTTAATTTGCGCCAAACACTGTTGGATTCACATTGATATTCTTTAAGGGAATTGGATTAACTTTTCTGTTTGTGTTAAGCAATTTCTTAAAGCAAATATTCTGTCATATTTTCAATGGGTTTGTTTGTGACACTGAGTTTATTTCTTTTTTTCACAACATAAAAACAATATTTGCTTTCATTACTGATATTTACAGTCAAGCTGCTTGTCATTTTTTGAGTTTCTCAAAGTTTTAGAGCAAATAAATAAATCGAAATATTCCGATTTTGATGATTCCTGCGATCCGAAGTCATTGAGCACAGTGTTCACAGCCGAGCTTCAACAGGCCTGAAATTTGCTAACAAGAATAATTGACATTACAACATCTCTTCAGGCTCTCAGCACATTCACATGGGACACGTGTTGTTGATTAGACAACGGTTGGAGCAGCAAATGGATCAAGAGTCACAGCTCCACACACACACAGAGTGCGAAAGTTTGAGCTGCGGCAGAAAATGCATCTATCCATCTCTTTTCTGCTCCTGCTTCGTCCAAGTGAGGGTCACAAGGAGCTGGTATCAAACTGCCCCCCCACCTCCCTCCTCATTCCCTTTCACTCCCCCTGTGGCTGGCCTCTGGTGGGCTTCAGGTAGCTTACGGCGCCCTAGTTAATGAACAGTGACAGCCACGCCGGCTGTTGGCCTGCCCTCTAGTTCAGGCTGCTCCGTGGCGGACCTGCCGACTCCTGCTCTCGCCGCAGCAGCATACCAATGGCCCCTTGTCTGCTCCTTGGCTCTGCATTCCTGCGCGCCCGTGCTCGGCATGGCAACCAGGCGGGCTTTATTAGCAACTTTGTTCCAGACGCGAGAAGTTGTGCGGCCGTCCGTGGCCGTCGACTCCAAAAGAGATGTCGATCCAGAAAGATGTGGTCGGTCACTCGCGTGCCACGTGTGATCCCCCAAATTTGCACAAACACCCTGACTTGCATCCAAGCTCCAGAGCTGCGGAGACTTAGACGATCATATTTATTTGAGGGGAATGAGCTATTGATTTTCCTCACTGGCAGATTTTAGGTGAGCAGTGGCCGAGGCTTTTCAAGCCTTTTGAAGATGAAATTACAACATTTCTTCACACCGAGACTTTTTCGGTCAAGACCAGCAGCTTCAGTGCAGAGCTCTGGTCTCCATTTAAAACCAAAGCAGCTATTAAAGGTGTACATTGCCTGCAGGAGTGCAGGTGGCGCCTGAGTGTGAGTAAAGAGAAGGCTAAGGTCAAGCTGCTGTAAGTCAAAGGGAGCATGTTGTTCCCAAGCTATGAACCTCTGGGCTGTTGTGCTAAAATGTTTGAAGAGGTGAGCTTCAGCCTGAGGAGGACGCGAGTGTTGCGGCGGGAAAATAATTGCACAAATAAAGACGAAAAGTGTTGTTTTTCATCCCGGCATCGTTTCGCTTCACGGTGTGAGCTGCTCGTCGGGGTGAGATCTGGATCTCTGCTTGTTATTCGCGTCACGCGACTCTTTCTCCAGCGTCTTGGAAACAGCACCTGCTCATCAATGGGATTGCTCGAGTTATATTGGGCGGTACCTTCTTCATTTCTCTCGCTCTCTTTCTCTCACTTTTACTCGTAGCAAAGGAGCAAGGAAGGGGAGAGAAAATACTCTCATAAACCTTTAAATCATCCTTTGCTGCTGTTTGCCATCCAGGGCAGCCCTGTGGAGAGTAGCAGGCAGCTGCAGCACAAACAAACTCTTTGCTATTCTGCTGCTGTATGAGACAGGGCAGTCTACAACTCAACAACAACGCTGTGTGAAATGCAAATAGACCCCGAAACCATGTAATCAGCCAACAGACTGCCCCATATGCAGAGCGGAAACAGCACTCTGTATGTGGGTCATATGAACACAGGGAATCATTTACCACACATTGTCTGCATGCGTCGTGTATCTACGGAAACCACGGGGCTGAAAGTGGTAAAAGAGAAGACGAGGAGGGCATCAATGGGCTCGGAGAGGCTGAAATATGTCAGACACTGTTTTATCGCCACGACGAGACAATGACATCTTTGCAGAGGGCAGCTGCTGTATTTATCGGCTAGCTGTTCAGGAACAGCAGCAAAGGCAGCTGTATGTTCACGTGTCTTCATTTTTTTTTATAGCCAAAATGGAAAAATCAATATTCCTCAACAAGACATTTTGGTAGCTTCATGAGAGATAGTCTTTATTTTCCCTCATTTTAATTTCTAATTTACACTGGTTTATGTTTCTTTCCTTAAAAATAATTCTTATGTTATGACCCTTTTTTTAACATCTTGTAATTTTTCAGTTGTTTGGATTTCTTACCCATTTCTCCCCTTTTTTGCAGACTGTTTGAATTTGTTGCCATATTTAGTCCTTTGTGCTTCGATTGCACTCCTTAAAACCAATGGAAATTGACCGATTGGTCTCGTCGTTTTACACCTCCCAACTTGTTGTAATCTTTCATTTACTCAGCCATTCTTTACATCGATTTACTGGAATTCAATGTGGCCTTTTCCCAATTGTGAGCTGTGTAATGTGGGCACACCCACCCACCCACCGTTCACCCAACGCTCCTAAGGCAAGGTGGAGAAAAAAGGAGGCCGCTGGATGCAAAGCTATCGAGGCAATACTGCCTGTCTTTCCCTTAAATAATTAGCACCCATGACACATTCACAGCTTTCATCCTGACCTTTTGAAATCAGGGGAAAAAAGGTGCACTCATGGTGGAGTGGTGCATGCACTGCAATGTCATGACGACTTCACTGTTTTTCCACTCCATGCTCTGCGGTGCATTTAGCCCCCACTACCCTGCTTCGCCATCCACATATCAATGTGCCGTTTCATACTTACAGCCAGCACTGAAAAAGCATTTAGTCGCGTCTGGCCAATTGGACTGCATTGATTCCTCTCGTAGCCCTCTGCAGTGCTTGATCAGATGTGGCCATAGATTCTTTTAGCAGCATTCAGGCCAATATTTGATGCTGCTGATTGCAGTGCAGGCGTAATAAACAAAAAAAAAGAGGGAAAGGGGGGGCGGGGGGCGTCTTTGTGCAGCGATTCAGCCAAGCAACCACAGTGACTGTGTTCCTTCATCTCTGTTGTGAACTCCAGAATGAGGGCAGATGGCTGTTTTTATGAGGTCAGCATCAGACTGTTTTGGTAGTTAGAATTAGTTGCACTCCGCTTTACTATCTTTTGGATAGAGACGTTTTCTTTATGGCCGGCTACAGATATGAGGAGAGCGGTGAGGCTGAGCGGGGGCTTCCTGGTAATTGGAGAAAAAGCGCACGGACTAAACAGCTTTAGGTGTAAGCTGTCAGGACAGACAGGGATGGAAGAGGAGCCAGACTTTGAATATCAACTCCATCTGTACAATAACGCTGGTAGATATGAACCAACAACCTCCTGCCGGTGGTTTAATTGGTGCCGTGATTTTCCGACGTCCTCGGTGTAACATGGACAGGCTGGTGCTGCCGTGCTTTTACCAAGACTACTCTTTGTGTTTCTCCTCAGCCAACGGTGAGTTTCCCCCGGTGGTGACGAGCACAACCAGGCTGCCCTTCAGACCGACCATCCGGACTCTTCCCCCGTCCATCAGAAGCCCTTCAGTGAACTTCCCGACCACAGACTACTGTAAGTCAGAGTGTGATCGCTGCAGTTGGCCTGCATGTTCCTCAGTGATCTTTAAAAGTGCTTTTGTCCCACCCTCAGGGAGAAAAAAAAATCCTCCTCTCTGCTGTTTTTTTCTGTCCGTTTCACCCACTGCCTCTTTCTCTTGCACAGCGTTTATGCTCGCATGCATTCCTGATTTGCAATTACTCTACTTGTGCTAAGCAGTGGCACAATGCACGAGGGGCTTGCAACAAACTAAGTGTGCCCCCTGCTGGTCGGCGAGTTTCCGCATCCGGGGGAATGCTGCAGAGATCTCCTTTTGCATTAAATGGAGCAGGACGGGCAGTTTTCAAGTGTAAAATCCTCCAATTTGTCTCCCGAGAATGTCAATGGAGCCGGTTACACAGACTTGACATTTTCCACCTCTCTCTCTCTCTCTCTCTCTCTCTCTCTCTCTCTCTCTCTCTCTCTCTCTCTCTCTCTCTCTCTCTTTCTCTATCTCTCTCTATCTCTCTCTTGCGCTCTCTTCAAAGACAAGCAAAGATTCAATATCTAAATTCAAAGCCATAGGCTCGACTTGCCTTCGTATCTCACACTTGTCCTCGAAACACAATTCTTTTGCGAGAAGCTTTGAGGTACAACCAGACTTGTTGAAGGTCTTCAGTCCTCAGAGATATTGTGTGAGGTTCCCTGAATAGAAACGGGTTCCTGAGAGCTTCTTATGTCTCGGATATTCTCTCAAGAAACCATGTGGACAAAAACACTTGCTGTGTGAATCTTGAACAAATGTGAATTTTTGCCTGCAAGAGGTTTTTCTAGGCCAAACGCGATTGGTGTGGACAGCATTTCCCACGCTGGTGGATTGTAATTGCATTCATCTATATCTTGTTTCCTCTCCCAGACGTTGTAAAAGGCTTTTTTGGTATTCATATGCCGTTAAAGCCGGCAAATCAATTTCATAAGGCACTGAGACTCGCTTTCTATCCAGAGCTAGTGACACGATTCAAGCCAGCACACTGTGGGATGCAACACAAACCTCCATGATTCAATGGGACCAACAAATGAGCAGCTCCGTTCAGCAAAGTTTCGTGGAAAGTCTGTGTGTTCCACTGCAGCAGCGCCAGATTGCTTTTCCTTGGAGAGTCCAGTTTGTTTGGATGAGTGTGAAAGGTCACTCAAACCGTGGTGCCGACCAAGCAAGTGACCTTGGGTCGGCCTGAAAACGAGGATTTCAGGGTTTCATGTGAGGGAGCTCTGGTGCGTTTCATTCACCGCACGAAAGATAAGGTAGCTGATTCAGTGGAGAAGCGAAATCCTTGTCCGGTGTCTTGTGTAACAACAGTTATATGTTGTCTTTTTCCACTTGAATCGGTCAGCTGTTGCAACTGCATGATTCAAAGCGCTGACGTGAAGCCACATTAGTGAAAAAGGACCAGCTGATCAGAAATGTGAGTGTGTTCAACAACAGTCAACCAGGTGCGTTTTGATTTTGGCTTGATAACCAGAAGGGAAAAAAAGGGGGAAAAAGACACTGATTAAAAGTTTCTTCTTCCTTTGCCTTCATGCGGTGTGTTTGAGGAGGAGGAAGGAAGCCAAATGAGGAGAGTTTGCACTAAATGGGAGACATGTCGGATTGATTAAGAGTGAACAGCTGGTCAGGTGGCTGCCGATTCAACAAACCACATTCGATCTCCTGAGGAGAGGCTGATAAATGCAGACCGAAGCTTCATTTGTGCGGCTTATTTCTTCAATCTCTTCATGCCAGAACAGTCAGCGCTCGCCAGACTACAAGTAAAAGTATAAATATATGAATGATCACCCAGAAAGTGCGCCGCACAGCAGCTCAGAGTGTACTAGTGTTGACTGTTTACTCTCAAATTGGTGTTTCCAGGACCTAATGAGCTAATTTGTCCTCTTTTTCGTGCAGGTTTATCTGATTTAAAGTGTGTGACGTGTCTTCGGTCTCGATCGCAAAGCGCAGTGTTTATCTCCGGAGGGTCACACAGGGACAGCAAAGCATCAGGCACAAGCGTGATTTGGTGTCAACCAGTTGGCATACTCAGCCGCTCAGTTCAAGCAGGAAATGTAACATTTGCCGTGCGTACGAGACAGGAAAACCAGGCCCTCTGATTCTGCTGCGAGGCCGGCGACAGAAAGGCCATTTGATAGTGCTTATGCAGGTAAGCTCCATATGGAGAGAATAAAAGCAGCGGGACCTAAACGTCCTCGGAAAAAGACGGGAGTTGGAGATCACACCAGTCTCGCCCTTGTGATTATCATAGATATTAACTCGGGGAGTGGGAGGAAAAAAGAACTGGCGGGCATGACGTCGGGCCATTTCAAAGACAACCTTGAGCGGTTAACATTCGCCTGGCGTCGCCTCCCTTCCTCGCCTTCTGGAGTTTGATGCCTTGACATCTGTAGGGCAGGACGGCGAGCCTCGATGAGGGTCTCGGCTCGGCAGACCTGTCACTCCAACCAGAGTCTCCTCGTCCCCCGACACGCTCGATGATTAACCCCACCAAACGTCAACGTCTACCCCCCCCCCTTCGCCCCTCCTCTTCTCCCTCCTTCCCCACGCCGTTCGGGACGTTTTGTTCTTCCTTTAATTTTTCCATTTGTTTCCCGTCCGAACCAGAGGTTCGAAGCAGTTATTGACTCCCTGTTAGTTCACATTACTGCCTCCTCACCCCGTCAGCCCGTCTTCAACCTCCTTCTTTTTTTCTTTCTTCTTCCTCTTCCTCCTCATCTCTAATGATCCCCCCCACTCGGCTGACAGCACACACTTTTGCTCCTCACCACCGTCCTACTGTGTGGCACCCGCAAACCCGCTGCTGACTCATCAGTTGCTTTTGTTGGGGTGGGCGCGGAGCTGAGGAAGTCAACCCCTCTAAGCTGGCTTCCTTTCCTCTCTGCGATTTGATGAGGGCGAAGGAACGCCTCGCTAAGCTCAAAATGAGCTCCAGGCTTATTTTTCTGCCCGTTTTCAAAGAAAAACCTCCAAATCTTTCCCAGTGTGCTTGTCTTAACTCTGGTCAAATTATTTCATCACATGTCACAAGGTGCAATTATCTAAAAAGCCTGATCTCAGCAGTATGAAAGTACTCTTCAAAGAATCTTGACATGGACTGAAAAACATCTTTATTTTAAGCACGTCATTGTGCTTTGAAATTGCAGTAAATTATGTAGTTTCAGGGAAACAATTTCATTTTTCAATTCAGGTGTATTCCAGAGCAAATTACACTTGAGTCACGTCAAGACACTTAATTTACAACAACAAACTCATTTATTTTAGGGAAATCAATGTGATCTGTGTCATCTTTTTATTTACTTTTTCTTCACTCCGCCATGTATTTTATGCAGGGTTACGGTGTCAGCAGGGACAGTAAAATGTTTGTATCGCTGTTTGTCATGTTGCTGCTGGAGGCCTGTTCCTTGAAAAGCTCACTGAAAGACGCCTGAATGGGGAAAAGAAATTCAACTCCTCAAGTTTTTCTGGCAAAAAACTTGTCAAACAAGAAAACTTTGAACTTCACTATGTGCAGAGCTATTTTTTCTCGTCACCATGTGGCCATTAAAAAAGTTCATTTGAAGACATTTTGTAGGACAGATTAGTCCTTTCAAACGCAAGGTTTCAACCGCGATTGCTTTTTGCTTACAAGGAAAAAAGGTGCAACTCCGCTTTAATTCTGAGTCATTGTGCTTTTTTTTCCCTCTTTACATTCTTGCCTTACAGAGAAGACTTTGTAATTTGCAGAGAGCAAAACAAACAGATTAAAAAATGAATCGAAGGAAACTATTTACTTGAACATTCTAAGACATTAAAAAGGTCTTTCTGCCGTTGGTGTTTGAGGAGTTCACGTTGATGGAGGAAAAGAAAGCAAATCATGTGGATGTCGTAGGTGATTCCATCAAATCTAAACATAATGACTGTCATTTGAACGGGCCAGCAGTGCCTTCTTTATTGTTCTCCTTTTCAGATTTGAAGATTCGAGGCCATGTTTTTTTTGGAGCGCACTCCAAGAAGACGCTTTTGTGTTGGCAAAGATTAGCATTCTCACGTTCTCTTAAGACGATAAAACAACCCTGCACCACACACTGTCAGGATGCATCGACATAATATCATATTTACACCTTATCTGAGGGGATTAGCGTCTTTGAACAGACAGTGCTTTCTCACATCGAGGTGTTCCACTTTCATTCACACGGCGACGGGAACGCTGAGTTTTGCAGGAGAACTGGCATCCGACCAAGAGCCGGACTGAGGGGAGGGAGACTGAAGCAACCTGATTGGCTCTTCAAAGTAACCGACAGCAGATGTCAGTCCCCGAACGCTCGGCGCAGAACGCAGATTTGGCCCGATTTTTCGCGCTGGCTAATTAGCTTTCGAGAGAAGATGCGGGCGTTTGCTTCGTTGTTTACTCGTTCATAAACGTTGGCCTGCAGCGATCAGTTAACTAGTCGTTGTAACTGCGGGTTTTGGGGGGGAAAATGGGGGACATTAGTCACCAAGACAGATATGAGACTGATAACAAGCGGTGCCACGCAAAACAGGCTTTTTAATTAATTGGCCCCGGTTGCTCCATAAGCTTTGTACTTAGCATTCACATCCATTCATGGCGTGCCAGCCTTGATCCATCTTTCTAATGGCTGGCCCAAGGAGGACAACTGTCACTGGATAAGGAGGGCACATGTTGAGAGAGGAGAGCAGCTTGGAATTGAAAGTCTTTGAGCTTGTTGCGCTTTGGGTTTTTGTGGTTGTTTTTTGGTGGGGGTTTCTGGCGATTGGTGAATTCTGTCCCCCACAGTTAGACCAAAGGTTTGATGGAGGTGTGTTTGGATACTGTCTGTTTTTGCGTGCGTGCGTCTGTGCGTTTGTGATTATGTCAGGAACAAAAACACTTCTTCCTCAGGAGAAATCAGTGGAAAGCTCTTCGTGTTGAATTTTTTGAGGGAATTCGCTGGACTTTTTGTTGTTGTTTTTACCACCACTTCCTCTAAATGAGTTGTGCAATCATTTGCAGTCTTTACAGGCATATTGTGCTCTGCCATTATTGTCATCTTAATAATGCAGACCGTGAAAGCAGAAAAAAATCCAATATCAACTGCTCTCGTGTACAATGTGGTTCAAGTCCACCTCATTTTCAATGGAAAGCTCATGTTGATGTTGGTGACTATTTTCTCAGTGAACAGCGAGGCCACAGATGAATCTGCAACATTTCTCCACATATGCAGGATCGTAAGTTTGGCAATGGCCGAATTCTTTCAGGGGGCAAGATCAAATGAGTGTATCTAGCAAGCAACCAAACCTGTTTCAGACCCACAGTTGGTTCTTTACACCCAGTGGTGGGGGGGGGGCTGCATACCTCAAATCTTTATGAGATGAGATGAGATACCCCCCCACCCCACCCCACCCCATCCCAAGGCTGCTCACAGAAAATGAAATATTTACTCTTGTCTTGTTGTTATGTTCAGAGGGGATAAAGACTGCTGCCACATTGCCTTCACTTCTGCTTTTCATTCCCACATCTTCTCCTGACCACAGCTCTCGCTTTCTGCGGTGTGACCAGTTTTCAGCAGCTTTTCACTGATGAGAGCGTCCAACGATGCCCCCGTTGTGGGAGCGAGGCCATTGTTTGTTATAATGATGGCATACCAACAGGAGCAAAGTTCACAAGTGGAAGAGGCCACCTAATAGTCCGTCAGAGTAAGATTTCCCCCCAAGGATCAGGTTGTTTTTAATTCTCTATGTGCGTCCATGCATTTCAGAGGGGCCAGACTTCACCGTGAGGCTACACAGCACTTATCGGTGAAGCGGGGCGAGAGCACATCTTGTTTTTGTTTGTTCTGCCAAGTGTCGATCAGAGAGTGAGTCACTGTGTGCTGAGTTTTTATGTGTGTGCGCATGCACTGGGCTTGATTTTGTTCCACATGCTGCCGGTCATGAAGGTTGTGGAGCTGGCAGAGGTCTCGGGGTTTGCAGTGACGGAGTGGGATCACGTGCTGAGGCTTCGTACCATGTTTCTCTGCACTGCTTCATGGACGTTGACAACAGTGACTCTTGCAACTGATAAACGGGAGGTCATGCAAACCGTGTGTACAGCAGCAAAGGGAGCTGCATCAGTGAATGGCTGAGGGCTTTGTGCTTGTTAAATACGCAGAACATGAAAGTAAACAACAATAATCGTGCCGTCCAGTCGGCACCTATGAGGTGGATGGATCATTCAGCTCACCAACACAAATTTGTGAACAATACTTGAGATAAAGCAGCCTTTTGTGTGCATAGGACAGTTTTGAGATCTTTGAGTTTCGCAGTAACTCAAGTTAATATATTTTCACTGTTTTCTGGCATATGATCATGAGAAGCCCCACAGCGAAGTCAGTGGGTGTTTTTGGGCTGAAAAATGGTGAGATGAAATGCAGCTCATGGAAATTTGCTCTGCATGTTTCGTCAAATCGGAGGTCTCGTCAGCTGCTTCTGTATACGTTTGCCCTTCGTGATCAAACTGTGGATTTATAGAACATCGATAAACTCATGGGAGGAGCTGCTGAGTCCCAGCCATACGATATTGTTTCATGTGGATGTCGGCTGCACCTTGGGCTGCTCGGCGGTTTTAGCGCTTCACACTTCCGCAGGCAAAGTTTCTGTGGTTGGTGCCCAGGTGGGGGCTTGTCCCATCTTGTTGGGGTCAGTTGTGCGGATGCCATTTAGCATGCTGCTCCTCAGTTTTAATTTTGCCATTTGGTCTGGTTGCTTGAATCGCATCATTCCAGATTGTGACACAGACCAAAGATTTATTCCTGCTCCACTCAGACTCTGAGAAAAAAGCAGACACAGAAGCAATTTCTTTTCATGCTCCAATGACTGATCGACTGAAACATACTGACAAACAGTTTTGCTCTCAAGGGAGAAGGACACAAAGGTTGCAAACCATCGCAAAGGGGACACAGAAAATGTTTGAAGGCCTGATGGGCGAATGGGATAAGAAAAGCTCCGCTGCTTGCACTGTTTTGACGCTTCTGTCACATTCTTTGCATTTCGAACAGTGAGACTGAAGTTCCCCTTTCAGGAGCATTAACTACTCGACATACTCAGTTGTTTGACAAAAGGTTAAGCGACTGTTTCTTATTCGTGAAGGGTTTCAGAGTCTCGTCGACTTAGAACGAAAAATATATTATCGTATTAAATTAAAAGGTTTTACAATGTGGAAAATTGGTTTTTCAGCCTATTTCAGGGTTTTATATGTCTTATTTCATAAAAGCTTAACAATCACTTGAATCGTGACTGTAATGTTGCATCACATCACAATAGTGAACCAACACGTGTACTCGTACACAACTTTTGGTTGCATTTGTTAGCTGTGACCACCATCTCAGTGGTTCGCGCGGTTTCTTGCAGTCTGACCTTAAATGGGCAAATCAAAGGGACGCTCACCGATAGGCAGGACAATAGTCAGATATATTTCATAGATATTGAGACATTTAATGTCTTACAAGGCAGATAAAACAAAAATCCAGCCATGACGTATCAGACCGCTGAAATGACCACAGAGATTTGTCGCTGTGATAGAAACTGTGCTAATGGAGGTGTTCTAATTGAAAGTAGATTAAATGTGCAGGTAATTACTGTGATGGATAGACAGATGGCTGATTGATAGATATGAGCAGAGAGCTACGTCCAAAAAAATCGCAATCAATCAGCAAATACAAGTCATGCGTGCAGCTTCTAGAACCAGTCGCCGGCTATCCGGCTGCTTGATGACAGGGAGAAGGTGAGCTTTCAATTTCACCAGCGGAAAGACCTGAATAACTGTTTGGCCCTCAGGGCAAAAGCCCTCTTCAGGCTGTCTGCTGAGAAGGGCTGAGGCGGCAGTCTCCCTCTGAATGGGCTCTTTTGCTGGGTGAGTGTGGCGGCCATTGACCAGTGAGGAGAGCAGTTTATTTGGGGTCTCTCTCTCTCTCTCTCTCTCTCTCTCTCTCTCTCTCTCTCTCTCTCTCTCTCTCGCTCTCTCTCTCTCTGTTG
>JASSRZ010000051.1:8475065-8529869 GCA_032164315.1 Malacoctenus gilli | reverse complement strand
TGTGTGTGTGTGTGTGTGTGTGTGTGTGTGTGTGTGTGTGTGTGTGTGTGTGTGTGTGTGTGTGTGTGTTTGTGTTTCTCCAGACAGAACTTTGGAGCTCTGCAAGCAGGGGTCCTTTCCACTGTCATCCCGTTATTAGTTTTTAACACCGCGCGTCTTGAAGTGCTCAGCACAGACAGCAGAGAGGGACTCGGCTGTTCCAAAGTGAAACTGAAGTCGTTTAAGGTTCCTCTTATTTCCCTCCAGTTCTGACAGCAAGAGTCAGCAAGTCGCTCCAAAGGGTCCCTCCGAAAGTGATTTGTGCTGTACGACAGTGTTCTATCACACTCTTACCTTTAGCTTTTGAAATGATGACACACACACACACACACACACACACACACACACACGCACACACACAAGCGCGCGCACGCACACATATTGTCTTGAGAGATACTTGCTGTGTTTCTCCTGCTGCGCGTACACACACAAACACAAACTCTAAAACACACACGCTCACTCCTTTCTGTTTTTGGGGTTGTTGTGTTTTTTTGTCTCTCCGAGAACTTTAAAGACAGAAGCTGCAGTTACAGAGGAAAAGAGCGAGTTGGGATGACTCTCCCAAAACATTTGAATACATTTGCCTGTCAGTCAAAGTCACGTAAGCCCCACCTCCTCCTCCTCCTCCTTCTCCACCACCTCCTTTTCCTCCCTGAAAGGCCCCTCTGGAGTTTTAGTTCAGACAGACGAGGGAGTTAAAGGCGCCACTGTGACTCGGTGTTTGCGTGTCTGGGTGAGATTCACACAGAGTTCGGAGCAACAGCCAGAAACAGAAAAGCCTGCGCCGGCTCTCTCTGAAAAGCCGGACCTGCTCCAGGCAGCTCGGTGTGATAGCGCCCACAAGGAAGACACATCAATTCACCAAAATCTCCGTGAGAGCAAAAGTCCCTGCGTCTGACATTGTTTGCCAACAAAACGTCCACCTCCATTTTTTAAAGGGTTCGTATCTCTGGAAAGCAGAGCAGGAACAACATGCGGGCCGACAGGCTGCCTTCACTGGCGAACTGATGAATCAGTTTGCAGCACAATGGCAAAAGAACACAAGTTGGTGTTATTCGTAGTCCTTTCAAAGACAATCTAATGCTTGGATTTGTTCTGCCTACTTCCAAGACGACAAGGAAGCAGACATTAGCATGATGATGCAAAAGTATTTGATTCACTGTGAATGTAGTGCAGAGTTCGTCTCACTTATTTGGCATTTTAAGTCAGTGAAGAGACTTGATCGTCCTCTTCCTCTCAATTCAACCCATCCTATTCATATTTAACTCTGAAGTGCACATCGTCGCCAAGGGTTCAGTCTTGCTCAAGAGTCCAGGATGGTGGGATGAATGATGAGGTGGGACAAGTGTCGTCTTTTAACTATCCAGAACCAGCAAGTTTCTGGCTGTTGACAGAAAAACTACAGGAGTTGAGGTGCTTCTTGTCAACAGGAGTTTTAGGAAATGGTAGCATTTAATGATCACAACTTTCAGGTAGCTCAGTGAAGAGAGACAGCAGCTCTGCAATGTTGTTTTTTTTTAATATACAACAGCTCATCAAACTTCATGACTATATTTTTTATCAGCTAAAAGCACAGACAAGCTGTAAATTGTAGTCGAACAAAAAGTCAATGCTAAATTTCTTGGTAAAAAGCATGTCTACTTAATGAAAGGCTCCTCACAATTCAGTATTTATCAACATTTATGTCGGAAGTAATTCATTTGTCAAAATGAAACAGATGAACTGTCTCGTTCAATGGGCACCATTAATTCATCAATTCGGAAGCTCTGCAATCGTATCGCAGAATGAACGTTATGTAAAACACGGCCGATAATGGGAATCAGCAAAGAGTCGGCCCACACTGGAATTGTCTCGCGAAGCGAACACTCGCGCGCTCTCTTTGCTTTTCAGTTCCTCTGCGCCTGTGAATATTCCTGCTTGGTATTTGCTCACTATTATAATGCTAAATCCTTCGACTCCCAGCAGCCGGCGGTTTGGCAGCCGCTCAGCTTCCCTCATACACGCGGCTGACATCCGTGAAGGCAATTCTTCGGTGAGCTGACAACTCTCTTCCTTCCCCGCAGTCCAACATCATGCTGAATAAGATCTGCCTGGAACAGAGCGGCCCGATGGCGAACAAAACCCAAGTGAGAGGGGGCGGAGGTGGAGGTGGAGGGGCCACCTATGTGTTCAAGGTAAGAAGATTGAGGAGGAATGATCCACCTGGGACACCTCGCCTCTGTCGTCGCTGATTATGAACAGCGCATAATTCCCATGGATGCTGACGTGTGAGCGGTGTTTTAGTGTAAAGATGCTGTTATGCTCTGTTGTTGGTTTTTTGGGATGTCGGGATCTTCTATCCAGGTGGCTCCTTTGCTTCAGATAACATTCCCCCCCCCCTGCTGTCTGCCAGTGTAGCAGTGATTACAAGGCAGTGCCACTGAAAGGCCACAGGAGTTGTTGTGGTGTCTTTCCTGTCATCGCAGAGCAGATAAAGATGAACAAGTTTCTCTTTAAAGGAAGATTTTGACATTTTCGGAAATCTGCTTTCTCCCCTCGTGTTGGATGACAACGTTGACACTCCGCATGTGTCTCCACAGCAGATATAAAGCTGCATCCAGCAGCCAGAGATTCGTACTGACCTCAAATGTTGCCTCCTCCTTTTCCCTTATCTACTTTTGACAACAGCTTTCTTTGAACTCGTTGACTCGCCGGCCCTTTGCTCTTGTAGTTTGACACCAGCCTCGTGGGTTTGGGCTGCTGCAGAGCGAATGGCATGTGCCTCACATACCAAAATCTGAGAAAAGGGCCAGAACAGACAGATCTTCCCCGTGCTCTGATGCAAAAGTAAAGTCAAGCCAACGATTTATTTGGCTTGTTCTGATCCCAATATATCAATACCCACCCAGGTGGACAAAGGAGTGCACATCCCTCTCATCATCGCTGCTGGGGGAGGTGGCCGGGGCTACAGCAGCCAATCAGAGACCCAGCTGGAGCAGATGGACTATGACCCGGGCCAACGGGGACGCAACGGGAAGTCCAACGCTGCAGGTACACTGCGCACAGCTTTGATGTCTGCTGCTCCTGTTTGTATGTATCACAGCGGCGTGTCTTGCAACACGCTCAGTGCACTGCGTGTGTGCGCAGTTGTGAGAGCGAATGAGAGGGTGAAACGCTCCACTGATACTGACTGCTGATGTGATGCGAGTCCGTGCGAGGTGCATGCTTCTCTCCTGTGCATGCACTCACATAATAACGCTGTGGAATTCGTGGCCGGACCGTGGATTTGCATGCCTACCTGTGTTTGTTCCATTTATCCTGAAGCTGTTTACTTCTGTCTTAATGCATGTTTCATTACATGCCGTCCCTTCTGTGCGCCACTGTGAGAAGCTACATTCTCGGCTTTCTCTGCTCGTGCACCGTTACATTCGTGCACACTGCAGCTTCCATTATTCATGTGGCTGAAGTTGCAGCCCGAAAAGTAGCTATTGATTTTTACATCCTCTCAAAGCCCAAGGTTTACTTTTGAGGAAACTACACATGGAGAATGTAACAGTGGGCCTGTCTCGGGACAGTTGTGGCTTGTGGTGCAACTTGAGAAAGGAGCAAATGAAATTCTGCCGGTGGTAAAAACATGCAAAACGCTACTTTTACTTTGTTTTCTGAGTATGGTATCATTACGACAGGTTGGTTGTGTGTAAAAATAGGTGTAGCTCACACTGCCTGCAAACATGCAAACATATCAGCCCCATTTTTCCCTCCCCCCTTATTTAAAATTCACTCACATCTCCGGTACACGCACACACTCCCACACAGGCACTTTTTCACCTGCACATTACCAGCATCATATCAAAGCGTCGTTGTGCTGGTTGACAGGTGGAGGCGGAGGTTGGAATGACAGTCTTCCCATCAGTCAAGGCGGGAGACCGGCGGTGCTGGGGGGCCAGGGAGGGCAGGCCTGTCAAAAGTTCTGGCAGACCCGCGGTGGCTTCGGGGGAGGCGGGGGCGGCTGCATGTCCGGCGGTGGTGGCGGAGGCTACAGAGGTGAGTCCGAGAACGTTCCCCACCTCTCGTTTTGTTTGCCTCCCCGCAAGATGTTTCGAGAAAATTGAATAAATAAGCAGCTCTGAGCTGTCAAGTAGGAGCCAAACATACATTTGTAGTGCCATCTGTGTTTTATACCCAATGTGACAGTTTGACAGAGTTGATGGGGATCAGAGATTGGGCTGGATCCCGGCAACAGATGTGTGTGCTCTATCTTTATCAGCTCGATCAGCTGTAAATCTGGATGAGACGTTACTTCAGTCGCACACACACAGCAAAAAAAAAGCACTTCCAGCTCCTCAAGCTGACTATAAATGTATTATTCGGCAGTGTATCATCCCCAATTATTCAGGGGCCGCTTGTGCTAAGACATTATGAGAATTATAAATACTAATTAAAATCTTTCAACCCTTCCTGAAGAAAATGAGTGTTTTATATGAAAGTGTTCACAGTTATTCAACGGACGTCAGAAGCAGAAAATACTTATACTCAAGCTTCTTTTTTTTACATTTCCTTCTTGTGTATAACTTGCAAACATGCAAAATATATCATGCTTTTATTGTCATATAGTATGAGAGGCTGAATGCAGCAATTCAAGGTCAACAAAACCAAACAAGTGGTTTTTCCTGTTAGCAAGATGAGCAATCCCTGTGATATTGTGGATTGTTGTCAGTCCTGTTGTGTGTGTGTGATGCGTGTGGCCTTCCTGTCTGCAGGCGGTAATACCTCCATCGATAACAACCCCAAACATGACGGTGACGACGGCACGTCCTTCCTCAGCCCAGATGGAGAACCGTTCCTCGTGGCCCTGAAAGGTGAAGTCACAGGATGTCTTTTAAGAAGCAATCAGGCTCGTCTGTTATTAGTCGCCAGCCGCTAATCAGCATGCAGCATGTGGAACCTCTCTCCTGTTTGTAGGTGAGAGCGAATGTGTTTGTGCTACACAGGTTGAGTAAACAGGGGTTTTTTTTGGCAAATTGAAATTTGAAATGAGTTTCAGTTTTGGTACATTTGGACTGCTGGTAATGGTTCGAGCTCGAACAGCCACAAGCAGGCATATCGAGATCTGTGCTGCATGGAGGGGAGAAGGGTTGTGTCGCTCCGTGATACAAGCAGCATTTTATTCCAACTCTGAACGCTGAAAAATGTGGAGGTCGAAAGTGTTGGTGAATTCATCCCACGGCAACCTGTTAATCCCCTCCGACTCCTTCATGCTCGTGCATCTGGAGTCTGCAGGTACGAACAACTGTCTGACTCGGAAAATAGCGGCTGTAACAATGAGCTCGTTGACCGTTCACATCATCGTCATCGACTCCTCTTCATCAGCTCCGGCGCGAGACGGAGAAAGATGGAAGTGGGGAAAAAACAAGTTTGAAGTGTTTTGCCATAACACTGACATCTTCATCTCTCTCCAATCCAGCTTTAATCGGGGTGAAGCTTCACAGGGAGCTAATGCCTCCTGTGACAGCTGTTGTCCTCAATTTGTCATCAAGCTTCTTCTGTAAATAGCGGTAATTTAGACGAACACTTGTTTGCCTTTTTTTTTCAATCCTTCAAGCTTTTTCAAGCTTCGGTTAATTACAGAAATGAAATTCATAAAGATACAAAATGTTCATGCAGACAATTTGATGAGCGACTCTCTGCGGCCTTACATTTACGGACGGCTACTTGTGATTTTGTGATGAAGCCTGGGAGGGATTTTCTTCCAATATGACGCAGATGTTTGCTCAGACTGAAGAATCAATTCGAAAAACGGGGAAGTCAAAGTGCCTCCCTCGAAACGGGACTGCTCGAGGAGAGAAACAGAGGTGTTCCTCCTTGAAGACAGCAGCTGTTATTCCAACACACACGTACCTCGAACCAAAAAGGCTTCTTACTGAAATCAGCTCCAACAGGAAATAGATCTTTTCTTACGCGTGCTGACACTGAAAACGCGTCTCATTGCTTGTGTCTGGTTTGTTTACGTTTCCCCTTTATCATGGTTTTACATTCTGAGTGTCACTGTGAGACACACTCCTGCAAAAACGGTCTTTTTTTCCTGTTACAATGTTGTGTTTTTAAAATAACGAATCGCGTCACTATGAACTAAAACCCAATATTACGAACACTGTGATAGCGTGCTTGACAGAATGGATAAGAGTGTCAGTCTCCTCATGACAAATAGATGAAGGGTTTATGTGACACTAAAATTGAAAGACTGCAGAAAAATATGAGAGGCCTGAATTACAAAAAAACACAAGATTGATAACCAGCAAATTACCCCAAAATCTGAATCATTTTTAGACCTCACAGAGCAGCACATTGTCCTGTAATGTATTGCTCATTCGGTCACTTATTATCTGTGTGAAGTTGGGCTTTGAGGGCGCTCGTGTCTTGAAGTTCTAATCATTAACGGCGCCGCCAGCAATTTCCCTCTCAGCTTGACTTGAATCGTCTTTTTCCTGAGCTCTAATGCAAACAGCAGGTGATGTAGGACGGGCCCGCTGCGTGCGTGGAGAGCTTCAAAAAGCAGCATCATGTGATGATTTCCGTAATGTTTGCGGAGGCAACAGGTTCGAAATAACCTCGCTAAATGGAGACCTCGCGAAGGTGTGGAACACAGGCAGGGCCGCGCTGTATTCCAATCTCATTGCCACGAGGTGGGCTCTGCAAAAAGCATGCATGGTATTAGAGACCCGGAGAGCTCCGCTGGGTCTCGCTGCTCGATTCACCTGAATGAGAGAAGCTGCTCGGGTTTCTTTTCTCTTTTGCCGCACGGCAACGTCTCCCTAAATCATTGCTCAGCTCGCTTTAAGGGGAGAAAATCCTCCGCAAAGTCGTTGCCGTCCAGCTCGATGGTGGAGAAGCTCCTGTGCGGTACACACAATGGTTTCATTAGAGTAAATGAGATGTGCATAGAGCAGGTCTCGGTGCTGCTGCAGCCCGTCGTCAGCCTCTCTGCTCCAGCAGCGAAGTAACATAAAGAAATGCTCCACACGACTGCATCTAAGGATCCACACCACACAGTCTCATGCGTGGAACGCGATTAGTATGCAGTCAGAAGCTGCACTCACATTTGTATTCCTTCCCAGGAACCTTTTCTTGTGTTTCTGGGTTAGATTTATGTATTTGTACTTATAAAGCTGATAACAGAGTGATGAGAGAAAATAGATTCTGCAGACGAGTGCGTTTGCTTTGCTTACTAAACAGTCACGCGTTCACGGACAGCCCCTGACTAATTCACATCAGGCTGCTCGGCTCGGTCGCCACGTGCCGCAGCTTATAATTAAGAGAATGACTTTTCTTCACAACTGAGCTGAAACAAACGATGATGTGAGAACCATTCAAAACTATTTATGGCAATAAGCTGCGATGCCACAGAGAGCAGGGGAGTCTGCGGGTCTCGCTCCTGCCAAGGACCGCAGGCAAGATCGTGGTAGTGATTAATACGCCTTCACAAAGAACCGGTTAATTCATCGAGTTGAGGTGAGTCAGGAAGGCAATAATGGTCTGTAAACTCTCAGCGCTCCGTGCAAACGTCACACAGGCTACGTATGAAGTCACTCGTTATTTCTGAGGGCGTTGTGAGGAATTAGTGTCCAGTTGAATTCCAGAGATCTGAACAAGTGTGTGAGCAAACTGCCTCATAACAATAATAGAAATGAAAGCTTACGGTCCTGAAGACGTCAGCATTCCCCAACCTGTTTCCTGTAAGCCCCTCGCTTTGCCTCTAAGAAAGGCCCCCTCTTCACTCATTGACTTGCCAAAACATTAAAGTGTAGCCAAACACTTGCGAAAAGACATCATCTCTCCAAAGCATCTGCCTTCAAAATAAAAGCAGTTTTAAGAAAGTCTCTCAACCTTGATGTCTTGAAATTTGCTGTATTGAATACTCAAATTCCCCACTTTCACAGAGACTTCTAAATGCACCATCACATACAGATAGATGAAGTTCATGTTGGGATTTCGACTCTAAAGAAATATTGTGTTATAAAGGAGAGTGTTCACGCAAGCTTTGGAAACGTGTAGTTAATGAAGCCTCCGAGTTCACAGTTTGGCCTCATCATGAGTGTCGCTGACATTCTGTTTATTCATTGAGGTATTTTTATGTCTTTTAAATCAGTCTTCGAAAGGTCATTCATGACTTGGGTTGCCTTCAGACAAAATTAACTACGTTCATCTCAAAGCGCGTGATACAATTAAATCAAGACCAAACAAGCACAACATGAGCTCAATACAAGGATATTAATCGAACACCAGTGAAATAAGCTACATCCCATTAGCATGATAGTTTAGTGTAATAACATCTGTGTGGAATAACTTGCTGTTTTTGGCCTTTGCTGAAATGTGGCAATATTTCTGTCATTGCATTTCCGACATTCGTCTGATCTGCCGTTTGTTCTGTATGCAGTGGGGCTGTGTGCCGGGCGCTGATGATAATGGAAGGGAATAAAACCCAAGAAGGTTATCCTGGTAGATTCTTTAATTAGGATCGTTTCCAGTAAATTACATCAGAGTGTTATTGAACTTCTTGCTCATTCCACCGCAAGACATTTTGCTGATATCTAATCGAATCTTGCTCATTTTGGAAACCTCTGCTCTGCCCCTTGTGTGTGCGTGTGTGTGTGCACGTGCGTGCGTTTGTCTGCCTAAAGCTATGGAAGGCGACGGCGAGGTGATCATCAGCCCTGTGCAGAACTGCAGCCACTGTGAGAGCGGCGAGTGCCACGAGGTCAAGGACACGGTTATCTGCTACTGCGACGACGACCTCGTCCTGGCTCCGGACAAAGTGTCCTGCATCAACGCCACAGGTCGGACATGTTGGATCTGTTGCATGAGAGCGGCACCGAGCAGTACAGCGCGAGTGATGACCAACTGGCGGCGCTTTTCTTTTATGTCTCGCACGGAATGACTCTAAATGTTGAAACGAACTGAGCTCAGTTTGATTGTACCTGTAATAGACTGTGACTCAAAGAATAGATAATGAATTAATTTCCAGCCGTAATTAAGCCTGGAAGGCTTTGCACTTCATGGAATCTTTATCTGAGGAAATGTTTTTTAATCGTGCTTCAATCATTCATGGCAATTATCAATAGGTAGGGATAAGCTAACGTGCTAATGAAAATGAACAGAACAGCATTATCTGTGTGGATTGCAGCTCTGGGACGTGTAATTTAACCCCACTGAAGCCTGATAAAAGCTCTTTATCTTGGCATGTCAAGGATTTGGGATAAAAAGCTTCACCTGGATTCCGATGCAGTGACTTCAGACTCCGGATTCTCTCTGTGTTGCACAGCGAGCTTAAGTTCACAACCAGCTTTGCCCATCATTCCATATCGAGTCAGATACAAATGAAAAAAACCAAAAAAAAACCAGATGTTTTCAGAAAAACATCTTTTTGGGGCAACAAAGCTGTACAGACAGCCCCCCCCCCCTCTCCTTCTCCTTCCTGTGTGCATCAACTTGCCTCTTCAATTAGGACCTGTCCAATGAATAATACATTTCAGACTGTAGAGCTGAAAATGAATTAATATGGTGGAGCGTCACGATGTAAGTTGAAGCAAAATAACCGGGCTATTAACATCTCAATATTATCTTAATGACCAAGAGTCTCTCCTTGCCCTGTGATTTGCAAATCTGTTCTTGGTAATGACAAGCGGCGGATAATTCTATGATGCGAGGTCAGAAAAGGTCACCGTCTCAGTATGGTGTCTCTCAGCGTGCAGATTTGCTCCCCGGCTTCAGCGAAGGAACTGACACCCCGCCTCCTTCCTCTCGCCTCTGTGAGAAAAAGCGATTTGGCATTCACCGGCCACCGCCGCCGCTAAGCTCTGTTGTGTCATCGCTTTCACATCATTAATTAAGTTGGGGATCAGAGTGGCGAAGTGAATGTTAATACTCCGCCAGGGGAAGCTAACAACTGTACCACGCTGTTGTGTCCCCAAACCTGTCTTGCAGAGGTGTCCCTCATGCCTCCGCAGCCGTCTCTCTCCCACCTGGCTTTGGGGCTGTCGGTGGGCACCTCCGCCCTCATCGCCGCCCTGCTGCTGGCCGTGTCTGGGGTCATGATAAGTGAGTATCACATGCCTCAGTCAGGAAATCAAAGCTGCCAGAGCTGTATGATGGGTGGAGGCAGAACTCAGCGTTACAGTACAGAACAAACACTGATGAAACAAGTATTTATTGTTACTTTTATATGCAAATACATTTTAGTTGTATCTGTATAAAGGTTAAATAGAAAGATTGCTTTCAAAGTTGAGAGGCTAAAGGACTGTCGCAGCTTCATGATTCTCTATTTCATTGTGAAACCATTAATAATCATAACTACATGAAGCCAACATCAAACATGCACACATTTTCTTAGCTAATGTAGGTTTAAAGGCAAACGCATGACGAGTGTATGCTGCAGTCTCCCTGTTTCAAAGCTTCGGCCATTTCTGATGTTACTGACAAAACTAGTGTGTAAAAAGTGTAACAGTGCAATCAAGCCATATTTAAGCCCCTCACAATAACACACAGTGAACTGGTTCAGTCTTTACAGCTGTGTCCTGCAGTAGAAAGGCGATGGATGCTTTGAATTCCCCCTGTGCAGCGAATCAAAAAAACGTCATTGTCGAGCAACATTCGAAGCTGCTGCGACGTGTCCTCGGTTTGAAAAGGGACGCGGCACATAGTCGTGTTGTGTCTGTGTTGTCCATTAACTATTTACTATTGGAGAAGCAAATAGAGGTCACAGTGTTATTACTTGGACTGAGGAAGAACGTGGACGCTCTCTTGCTAACTCGTTCATTTTTACCTCACCATGTATGGAGCACACTCAGAGTAATTACCTCTATTGTGTGTATTGCTGTTAAAGAGTCACAATGGTCGCCCACGTTTCTCGGTGCGTATGAATAGACATTGGTGTTGATGAGTCCCACAGAACCTGGAAAACAAAAGCATGGAGCTTGTCAGGGTCTTTATTATGACGCTCACAACTAATTTGGAACGTATGATATTTTTACATTTTTTCAGAGCACACAGTGTGCAAAGTTTTTCACAATAAACAAAGAAACACAACCTTCAAACCATCATTGGTTTTCCTCCACAATTTCTAAGGCAGAGCCGAGTCAGAGGCAGCTCGGGCAGAGAAACCTCACTGCTAGACTCCACACGATGAATCGATGCCCCCTGCAACAAAAAAAGCACTTTTAGGGATTGTTTTGGGTCGTGTTTGAACTTTTTTGTCTAATTTGTTTATGTTTGTGTCATCTATTGTGATATTGTGACGGGCGCTTCATTAAAATGCCATTGATAGATTCAGACCACCCACCTGTGCTACAATGTCCCTGTGTGTGCAGGATGACTAAATAATGCGTACACAATAAGCAATCACCATGGGAACGCAAACAAGAGCAAATCTATTCCTCAAAATGCTTTGAGATTGAGATTCGATGAATCATATTTCCATTTGTTGAAGAAAGGACCATTTAGAGTGCTGCACCACATATTGTCCTTATCATATATTATACCATTTTATACGTCGAGGGGATGAACATAAACACTCAGTTCATCATACATCTTTCCATATTTTTCCTGCAGCATTTGTTTGCATTAGGTTGTCACCTCGCAGCTGTTTTGCGTTCTAAAGTGGAGCGAGCTATGAACACACAATCCAACCTCGCAACACGCCCACTCATGACTGGAAAGTGGAGCAGTTGATGTGTGTTTTGTTTGGTACATACAGCAGGATGTAAACGGGCACGTTGTTGAATTCCGCGAAAAGGCCTTTCTCCTGCTCTCTCACCTGTTTGTTCCCTCGTGTTGTCCTCTATTTGCACGAGTACACTTCATCTCCATCTGCATCACACAAAACTGGTTTCGCAGCGCCTCGCTGGGCCCCCCTCAGACGGCCCTCAGCAGCCTATTGTCGGTCCAGTCGGTGAGCCTCGCCACCGAGCGAAGACGTCCGTCTGCCAGCGTGCTTTCAGGCTATTACAGCCAGACATATGCACTCATTGAGCCATCATCCTCCTCTCCGCCTCCTCCACACACACACACGTTCTCACACTGACAAATGCACATCCAAACTCCCACCTTCCACTCCTCACTGTTTCTCACACGCTGGTAGACAGCAGTGGGGGGTGGGGGACTTCCTCTCTGATGAATGAAAGGCGTTAATGATGGATGGCTGCTTAGCCGGTGGCTGACGGCACTCGTACATTAGACGGCACTTTCTAAATAAATAAGGCTACTTCCACACACACAACAATGTGAACGTGAACACGCACACACACACACAAATAATCCTCCAGGCAACCGATATGTTCAGAGCCCAGGTCAAGGCTCTCAGCACTTCTTGGCTGTGTGTGGGTGTTGTGTGCGCTTCATTCACTTTCAATATCAATAAAAAAAAGTGGAGTTTTGTTCCAAGTTTGTTTTTGTGGTATAAGTATGTTTGTGTATTTGCTTTGTGTGTATTTCCTGGACGGTTTGAGCCGAAACCTTAAATATTTCACAAAGACAAATCTGGCATCAGATCGAAAAATCGATATTTTACAGACGCACAGAAAAAGATTCAATTCGATAACGACTGCTGTTGAACAAGCGTTTGGTCTTTAGAGGAACATTAACTTGAAGAAGTTTTCCTCTCAGTTTTTGCTGCCAGCGAGCATTCTCAGCGGCAAAATGGGCTTGAGGTTTTGTTTGTCTTTCCTGAACCGTGGGCGCTCTCAGCTGTTGAACGGAGCGCTGCTTTCATCCCGTGTCCCACCAGTGTACAGGCGTAAACACACCGAGCTCCAGTCCATCCAGCTGGAGCTGCAGAGTCCCGACTGCAAGCTCAGTAAGCTGCGGGCCTCCACCATCATGACGGACTACAACCCCAACTACTGCTTCGCGGGGAAGACGGCCTCCGTCAACGACCTGAAGGAAGTGCCGCGCCGAAACATTTCTCTCACCAGGTAAAAGAACCAAAGCCGCTGGTGTTTACAGCTCATGTTCTAACGGTGACATGAATTCATTTAGTGAATGGTGCAATCGCCACCGACTGCATCTTGATACACCAAACACCTTTTTTCATAAGGGCCAGCAAACACATGGGGGCACAGATGGACACAAATGCATTTGCTATTCAAAAACAGGCCTAATGCGTCTGTCCAAGTCCAGCAAAGAATGCTGCACTGCGCTTTGTGCCACTTGGTGCCAAGTGTGTGATAAGGTGCTAGATCTCTAAAGGAGTGCTCTCAAAAGTGGGAACACAGATAACAAGGAAGGATAACGGCAGCTGAACGCACGCAGCAAACGGCAGCCTCACAGTTTTGCATCATTGTTCTGAAAAACCACTTTAAATAGAGTAGCATCACGAATACATGGTGTGAGAAGGAGCTGATGAAATAAAGCCTGAAATATTAAAGTGTAAAGTCGAGCGGCGCATGAATGCAAGCGACTGAAAAAATTATTTTTGCAGGGATCTTTTCAATATTTAATGCAGCTTTCATGTGTTTATAGTTCACCAGTTCATCATTTTCCTTCCTAAAATTTGTGAGAAGTCCTTTTTTCTTCGGGCTGCATGAATATTTTCCGTTTATTACTTGCCGAACTCATCCGGAGTTCGGCAAGTAATAGATCAAGTGAAACGGCTACAAGAGGGGGAAATCAAAATGATAATATAGAGTCAAAGTTTATCCTGCTGCACTTTAGCGGCCTCCCGAGGATCTCGCGAGGAGACAATGACTCGGCTTTGTGGGCTGAAAAGCTGCAGAAACGCTAATTCAGAAGACTCTCCCGAGCCTCAGCGGAGCTGTGAAAGAGAAATCGCTCCTGTTGATTTACTCGGTGGCTCCTTCACCCTGCCCTCGGCTCGGTGGGATCTCTGGCCGGACAAAGGTCGACTCAGGACGCACCTCGCTGCAGTCTGCTACAGATGTTTTCTGCTTGGAAATCACCGCAACGCGCGACTCGTGCTTCTTTGGCCAAATCTTGCAGCCGATGTAAAGACTTAACGGTGATTAATGGACCCCCTCCCTCTGCCTCTCAGGGGTCTGGGTCACGGGGCTTTCGGCGAGGTCTATGAGGGTCTGGCGGTGGGAATTCCAGGCGAACCAAGTCCACTGCAAGTAGCGGTGAAGGTGAGTTCACACCTGCTGTCAGTGTAGAAACACCTTGTTTTCTTCATTCTGTAGCAAGAAATTGGACAAAAACAATGAGAGCATCAACTGTCAAACACAAACTCCCAGATAATTTGAAACAAACAGCCTGTTGTCTACATGTTAGAAAACAAATCTTCACTTTATGGACTTTCCTACCATTTATTCCAAAGTAAATTCATTGCCTGCATTTACAGTGTCACTTTATTAAAGCTCATAGAAAAAAAGAAACGAAATGAAGCAGAGTGTCTCTACAGTTCATACAGCCTCTCTACAGAAACCTTGTGTCACTTCCTTTCGCGGCCTCATGTTTAGTGTCACAGGAATAAAAGAAAGTCAAATCAGACTCGTGCACAGATATTACAACTTCTGCGACTTCTCTTCACACTAGACGCTCCCGGAGGTTTGCTCAGAGCAAGATGAACTGGATTTCCTCATGGAGGCTCTAATTATCAGGTAACCACCGATCAGGAAACGACTGAATCTTTTGACTCCCGTCCGCTGTCCGCCAACTCATTGCTGATGCACTTGGCTCCGCAGTAAGTTCAGCCACCAGAACATCGTGCGCTGTATAGGAGTGAGCCTGCAGGCCATGCCCAGGTTCATCCTGCTGGAGCTTATGGCCGGAGGAGACCTCAAGACCTTCCTGAGGGAGACCAGACCTCGACTGGTGAGCCCCTCTCCCGCTGCGTGTCCACCGGGCCGAGTTCTTTGAGGGTGCAGCATCAGCGCTAAACTCCACAGCTGCCTGTGTACACATCGGACACACAACATTACCGCTCGTTTAGTGTTGCACTTGTGTTAAAATCCAGTATTCCGGCGAATTCCACAGGGGAAGTGTCGGGTTCTCAGGCTCCCAAACACTCCACTGACTGCGCTCAGTTACCATCTGTGAAAACACCAAAAGAAAACATTTCACTTATAAACATTATTGTCAAGCCAGTAATTTTGAGTATTTTGAAAATAATTGGCTTCAGATTGTCTCGTTTTAGTTTTTGGAGCAGTATCCACAGATCTACCTCCATAACAAACATACTTTTCTGCTTTGCAGAAAGTGTACTGTGCCTTTTTAATGCGTCCTCACCCGAGTATTGCCGTGAGAGCAGTGAGGCTGAAGCAGAACAGTAAAGTTGTAGCCGGGCAGCCTCCACAACGAGCTGAGACTCGCTCTTTTATGAGCCAGACTGTAAAGCTGAGGGCAGCAACACATTCAGGTGGTAATTCTCACCTGATTCATCACTACAAGAGACCTATTTCACACTGTCATATTGTTTTCACAATGCTGTGAGATACGCTGTAACCATAAAAAGGCCCTTTTAAGAGGCTGTTTCTGATTGAACTCCAGCATTCCCCGATCCACTTGAGACCAACACTGACGTATGCGCCCTGTCATTTCTCAGCCTCCGATGTTGCTGCCAGCATCCTATTGTGGGTTTTTCTCTGGGGGTTTTTCAGGAGCAGCCGTCCAGCCTGACCATGGTGGACCTCCTCAACGTGGCCAGAGACATTGCGAAAGGCTGCCAGTACTTAGAGGAGAACCAGTTCATCCACAGGTACTTCAGACGGCTGCGCGTTTAGCGTTTCCAGATGTTTAAACAAGCCATTTTCAGAAAGGTGAGGTGTGAATATGATAAATCCTCCTGCTGTGGAGTCCTGCTAGCTGAACACATCACAGAGACCAGACCGAGTGTAAACAATCTGCACCACATACCGGGACACGTGTTGTTGTTTATATACGGGATGCAAATGTGCATCAGACAAACAGAGATGCCCGCGTTCATCTGCAGGCATCTACCCACAATTACCAACTGACTGGGTCCATCCAAGCGGAACATATGGACTGCGCACGCCTATTGCCTCTCTACAGTAGCAGAGGAGGACAAGTGATGAGTTTAGTATCAGAGCAGCCAGATGGGCTGGCCGGCTTGCCTCTTTACGGTCGGTATCCAAGGCACAAGTCAAGAGTTCCCCATCAACGCCGGTATTCACCGCGGCCAGTGAAGCACTACTCGTGGCTAAAGACTTGTGAAATCCCTGAACCGGCTTCTACAAACTTTTCTTCGATGGGCGTCCGTAAAGAGGGGCGAGAATGTGTTAAGAACCAGAGAGGTCAGAGATTATTTGTCTGCCTTTTGTTTTTGACTTCCGATGAATTGCCTCATCTAAAGCGAGGCCTATTAAACCTCGGGTGCCCCGACGTGGCCCAGTAAAGCTGCATCAATCCACCTAATGGCCCACTCTTCTCTGGAGGCTCGTGATCTTCTTCATAACCAGATTTCTTGCCCTGCGGCCTGCATTCAAATTCACCCTGACACTGTCCTTGAGGCTAATATCAATTTAATGGAGGCGTGTTTACTCCAGGTTGTGTAAAGGGCAGGTGAATGAAGAGGCCATGGCTCAGGACGCAGCAGCTCTGTCTCAAGACTTACAGGGGTCGAAGAGGTTAAATCACAGGGTTGATGGAGCCTGGGAACTGCGTGTTGCTGCTTTTGTGACTTTCTTAGTGGTGGTATTTACCTATTTTAGGGCTTAACGTGGGAAAAGGGAGCACTGTGCTGCAGAGTTGCGTTGTTTAATGCAAGCATAGGTGTTAAAACGGACTGATAACGCAGATTGTTCAGGAAAGGCAGCAATGAAATGGCCCTTTAAGCCGCAGTTAAAATTTACTGTAAATAAGGTCTACAGCTAATAACGCCACAGCAGCGTGCTGCACTTTTATCACCGCGCTTGCTGCATGTACAATGTCCTCATGTCCTTCCCTTAAGCTTTCAGCCAGCAGGCTGCGGCAGCGAGCGGCTGCGTTTCGAGGCCTCCAACAAAAGAAGGAATTCTTCCAAGCTTTTAGATAAAGAAAAGAAAAACCTCGCGGATCCAACAATGTCTGCTGTCAAGAAAGTGTCGTGCGCACCGTCGCCACCTCCCCATCAGATTCATCACATTTTAATCAGATCAGTCACACACAAACATTCACAAACTAGCCGAGTTGCTCCCACTTCGAGTGATTGTTTCACCGCTTAGTGTGGAGCGGGAGATTTCACGGCACGCTGACACGGTTGAGGAAATTTCTGGCTGAACAGCGCTGTTGCCTGAAACTCATTTAACTGCTTCAGACTAAATTTGATTCAAGCAAAGTAAAAAAAAAAAATAGAGGTTTTTAAAGGAGATGGAAAACAGGTGTGTGTTCTCAGTATTGTCGTATTATCTGCTGGAGTGTTTGAATCACCTCTGATTCACAGAGAAGAGGCCTGCTGATAGAGGGAGACTTCAATTTCAGCAAAGTCTTTTACTCAGATTTCATCTCATTTGTTTCCGAGGTGAGACGGAGACGTGTGCTAACTCCATCACTTGATCGCCACCCTTTGGGTACCGAGCTGTGGAGATTGTGCAGAGAGACGGTGGGGACACGGAGGAGAAAAGAGCTCATTTTCGTTTGAAGGGAATCCTTCGTAACCACTTAGAAGTCACAATCTGTTGTTGAAGAAACAGGTAATAGAAAGCGAAAGGTCACTCGCTCAGTCGGCACGCGTCAGTATGAAAGGAAGCTTCAATGTCACAGGGACTGACCATGGACATTGTCGGTGCGGTCAGCCGAGAGCCTTTCGAAGGTTTTCCTTGTGGTGTTTATCCAAGACGACTCCTTGAGAGCAGGTTGATGCACAGTGGCCGTCAAGTCAGAGCGGAGGCGTGGAGGACTTTCGACCTCTGGTCAGATATCGCAGCCGCTTTCCAATCTTGTCCAGTGAGGTGATTCCTTCTTGAACCAAACCAAAGTTCAACATTGTCTCACACCTGCTGAGTATTGAACTGCTAATAACTTTTTTCACATTTCTGACTCTCTGGTCCACAACTTGGACCAAAATGCCCTCAAGTCCTCCAGTCCTGTTTTGTGTTTTCAAGAGATATATAGCCCCCCCCCCTTAAAAGCTTTCAGTTTAAATGAAGCTGAACTGTAACTTTAGCCTCATTGTGTCAGCTCTTATTGGAGTTGATCAGAACGTTGGGGCCAAACACAAGAACAGCGCGCTCTGTCGTCTCCACGCTCTGAGCTCAGTTCTTCATTTCCAGCCGTGTTTCACGATCCGGCTGCAACATGGGTGTCACATGATGTTACTTATGGCCGTCATTGCACATTAGTTTCCAGTGTCGACGAAGAGCAGTGCGATCGCAACATCATTTCTCCAAGTTGAATAGGACGCCATGGGGGGGGGCAGAAAGATAGGATCGAAGAACGCTGTGTGGACTACTGTATTTTTGCGCTCAGAGAATAATCAAGTCCGTACAGTGTAAATATGAATTTCTCTCCTCCGAGCCACTCTGCTTGTACACTCTGTGGAACATTTCTTCTTTTTCTGTCTTTTTCTATGCATCATGTGGGCAGAGTCATAAAGGCGCTGCGAGAAACTGTACACTTGCCAGCTCGCCCAGGGCAACTTGGTAGTTATGATGAACTTGAGCTCCAGCAAGGGAGCATCTGTAGGTGTCTCACTCATGAAACTCTCCTATAGATGCAAATGTGAGAAGAACTTTGGCTAACCACAAAAGAAATGAGACAAAAGACGAGCTGGATGAACATCAGTGGACAGCGTGTCTGGCCATTAAAATATAAACTTTTACCAGAAGACTTTATCGGCTAGCGTGTGCTGCTTGAGTTCATGAAAGTACATGAAGTGACGGCGTTTTTCTTTTTTTTCTTTTTTTCAGGGACATCGCTGCACGGAACTGCCTCCTCACATGCAAAGGTCCGGGCCGCGTGGCGAAGATCGGAGATTTTGGGATGGCTCGAGACATTTACAGGTACGGTCCCGCTGACGAGGTTCAGCGTGAGCTCCAAATGGGGCTGATGGTGGCGGTGAGTTGACGCCGTAGCCGTTAGTCAGCCTCAGAGGAATGATGCGATGTGACATCCTGATGGTCAGAGCGCTGACGCTCACTGCTCACCCCCACCTAAAGTTTCCCGGGGAACGTTCGGCGTCAGTCCTTGATGCTGCGCACGTTTTCAGTTTCGGTGCTGTCATGTGTGATCAGTCGTCTCCGGGGAGAACATGCACACCATACAAAACAAAAGATTCGGCCAGGCCGTTAATTTTACCCAGTGAAATTTACTAGAAGCTTTGAACTTTCACTTTGTGTTTTGGAACCTTTCGTGGGAACTTTGTAAAAAGACCTTTGAATATGTAAATGCTGAGCTGTTCTTTTTTTCCTCGTCATTCTTCTTTCAATCTACATCAGCTCATCGGCAGCCGTCCCATTATTCTTCGCAACAATCTTTGAATACAGCTTTCACTGTTCCGCGTGTCGCTGTTTAAATGAACGCACAATCCAGCTGGGAAATCTCCCAAGCCTTTCATCTGGGAGGGAAATTAGAGCGGGGAAATGTGTCACAACATCCAGCTCCAAAAACGCAGCACTTTCGAGTCATCCGGTGGAAAGTCGCACAAGCGCAAAGTCACTCTCACAAAACCCGGGGAGGAAGGAGAAAAAGGCTGTTGCGCAGTTTTCCCCGGGGAGTCACATTAGGAACGCTTGATTTAATTGCTGATGTCAGTTTTTCAGGTGCCTCGCTGTGATTTTGTTTTTATCTCCCAGCCCGGAGCCGTGGTGCTGGGACTTGGTTTTTCTTTATTTTTTATTGTCATCGTTATTATGTTCAGCAGGGAGCTCCGGTTGTTTTGCACACAGTGCCACCAGGCTATGGCTGTGCTATTTCTTGCCAGCCCGTGACGCGTGTGACAGTGGACATGGGAGGGTCTTTCTGAGGCCATGGCAGGGGGGGAACGGGCGCCCCAGCACGTGGACGGCGCAGGGTGATGGTGTCAGCTTTGTGTATCCCGATAGGATACGCACTCGCGGGCGCACTCGCACGTGGCCTTCCATCGGCTTCCTCGCCAGCGCACACACAAGCCTGCACAGTGGTGGTAAACAAAGAGTTGGGTAAACAATAGCTGCCAGACAGTAATCATCCAAAGGTAAACAGCTGCCGCTACCAAGAGAACGAGGCTTTTATAAAAGAACTGCCGTTTTACCTGAAATGACCACATTTTCACTGCAAGAGCAACAGTGGTTGGATCGAAGCGTGATAACTCGTGTTTCATAACACACACACACACACACACACACACACACACACACACACACACACTCGCCGACACACACCATAAAGTCAGAACAAAGACGTCGCACTCTGCCGACTGTAGCATGAGGCGCTGGCTGCTATCTAAGCTCTGCCCTGGTGTTGCTTACTGTTGGTTTAATACTCCTCTATCTCCCTGTGCCCCCCACCCCACCCCACCCCCCACCGCTCACACACCCACGCACACACACACACACATAAAACACCTCTATTTGAGCTGTCGATTTTCTGTGACCGTATATAAGCCTCACTAATCTGCAGCTCAGCTTTCCGTCTGTTGGTGGTCTTAGCAGTCGTAATAAATATGTCCGTAAACCCCCCGTGTTTGAATGAAATGGGGGTTGATCTACTTATACAGGTATTATCGCTCTGATGTTCTGCATTTTTACTATCTCTCAGTCTTCTTCGGAACTTTTTGCACGCTCAGACGGACAGAAAGAGCCATCTGAATAGCGGCGGGTACAGAAGTGAGCATCGAGGTCGTCTATTTTTAAAGATAGAGTTCTCTCACAGAGGGCAGATAAGGTGGTTGCTGTTAGGCTGTGTGTTTATTTTCACACAAAAGAAGCCTGGCAGGTTTTTTCTGAGCTTATTATCCCTTTCGGACAAACACGCTGTGTATATGGAATGACAGGAAGTACACAGGAAGGACTTTTCGGGCACGTTTACAACATCTGATCCTCTCTGAAAGTCTGCATCCTCGTCACCGAGGCAGCACGAGGACAAGTGATGTGTAGAGCTGATTATGTTTATTTAACCTGTAATATTAAGAAGATCTTGGAAAAATGTGACCCACAATATGTTTAAACCTAAAGTACGGTACAGTCACTTTGTTTAAATGTAATATGAAGTGGCGCCAATGCGATAAGCATGACGCAGGATTTTGACAAAGCATTTTGGGGTGGGTCCAAGGAGTTTGAACACAGCTTGGAGCGGAGCCAATGCACTGAAGCGTAACATGGGGCAGGGCAATACATTTAAGATTTAAAGTGGGCGGAGCCAATGTATGCAGGGGTGGAGCCAACGCTTTTTAACATGACGTGGGGCGGAGCCATAGCATGCTGGCGTGGCTAATGCCTCATCAACGAAGATTGCACGAGCGGACAAAGAAATATTTTACACAAGATTTTCAAAGCCTCGTGTGAAGTAAAATAATGTTCAATCAATTGAATGTTTTACATTTATGCAAGTTTATGGTATTTCAACAAAACAATGAAGACAGCAAGAAGATATGAGCATATAAATGTCCTTCATCTCTAAATGTCATGCAAAGACTTCAATATATTTTATGGGGTCTTGCAAGTTTGTCCAAACAGTGCAGGTGCGTCCACGCGCGCTTTTCTCATCACTCCAGCGATACTCCAGCAGTTTGACCCAACAAGGTGTGCTCGCTTGTGCTCTGTCGTTCCTCTTTGTCTGCATTCACCCCTCACTCATACAAAGAGCAGCTCTCTCCTGTAGTCGTGAGGCTGAGAGTGTAGGTGGTGACTGTTCCCCGTCGTGATATTTGAAGCGATGGATTAAGACGTGAGACGGAAATCTGCGCCGCTGCCCTGCAGCGTCGTCTTCAGCGACTCTCTCGCTCTCTAACGCACTCCGCCGGTGATTGTTTCCTTCGCTTCGTTGATTGTGTGTAATTTCCCTCCAAGGATAAGTTCTTATGCCAATAGTTTGCTAAGTATATATCTTTGCTCTGAGCTGTATGATCTTCTATACTCTTCAGTGATCCCCTGCAGACGCACAGCTGCAGCTGAGAGTTAAAGTAAACGTTGAGCACTGGTGCCTCGTACTGCAGGAGGGGTCCTGACATTGTCTCCTGAATTAGTCCTCCGATAAGTCTCGATCACAGTCACCAGCATAAATAAAGGTAATTCAAGGTGTTAATAAGAGGATTTTTAAGCGGGCTGCAGACTGTGCGTCCTGCCCACTTTTGTCTGCCTGTTCCAGGCTCTGGGCACTTGTTCCACACTATTTTTGGGTATAATTTTACACGTCACTTTGGAGACATTCAGTGCTCCGGCTTTTAGCACAGCTTCTGACATTTTTGCCGCAGGTGAGCTTCAGCGCGGCTTGAAATCTGCCTTCAACTAAAGACAGGATGTGATGGGTCATGCAGCCCAATGGTGCAGCATCGGCGTGTGCCAAGATCCCCTATCTGCGCCGCTCGTTGTGCCACTTCTGAGCTTCCAGCTACGTTTGCCTGTTTTGGATATAATTTCTCCATCTTGCCTCCGTGCTGCCTTCACAGTCCCACCTGGGAGCTGCCCACCATAATTACAGAGCTGTCCTGTGCAGCCACGTGCAGCAGCTGCGAGGACAAATGCTGCCTTCACTTCTTTTCTTTTTTTTCCTTGTGAAAAGCCCTCAGGGATTTGGACTGGCAGCCGTCCAGCCAGCCGCGGCCGCGCGGTCCTGTTTATTATCAAGCACTCACCATGTTCACAAACGAGCACTCTGGGAATAAATTGACATTTTTATGACAAAATTACAGGGGGCAAACAGATTTACTCCTCCACAGTGGCGAGCGGCGCCAATTTGAGTGCTTCCCCCGTCCGGCACCGACACCACTTCACCCGGAAGGGAACGTGGGTCCGACCACGCCCACATCTGACTGGCTCCCTCAGGCGAGGAGATGAACCTGGATGCAACCTTCATGAGCGGTGAAAATCAGATAAAGGGGAGGGAGATAAGGAGCCGTTGGAGGGTCTCTTCCAGCCACATGTTGGGAAGCAGCGAAGGTGACAGGATCAGAGCCCCGATAGCCGCGCTGACGAACACAGAATTAATTGCCAGGACCTGAGAATTTTTCTCCTTTTTTTCCCACTATCTGCATGTGAGGGCAGTGCTGTTGCCATGGCGATGCTGCTAAAATAACTGTTGGGTGGTATCAGGCCAAGGGAAGTCATTTTATGAGTTCCACTATTCATCGAGCTCGATACTGTGTTTGCACAGGGCGAGCTATTACAGGAAGGGGGGGCGTGCCATGCTGCCAGTGAAGTGGATGCCACCTGAAGCCTTCATGGAGGGCATCTTCACATCCAAAACAGACACATGGTGAGGCTCTCGCCCGTTCTCAACACTTTCACTCTCACCTAACTCAACTGGATGGCATTTCGCCTGTTTCTCGGCCCTCCTCTCTCTGTGCTTCCTCGTCTCGGTCCCTGTGCTCCTCTCTCTCCGCTGTACCTGCCTCATGACGTAGAATTCTTCTCGGTGTCCTTTCAGTGACGGTTGTCGTCGTTTTTTCCCTCCTCGCATCACTGATCTTCCTCTCTTCTCTGCTCCCCTCTCAGGTCCTTCGGGGTCCTGCTGTGGGAGATCTTCTCGCTGGGCTACATGCCGTATCCCAGCCGCAGCAACCAGGAAGTGCTGGAGTTTGTGACCAACGGCGGGAGAATGGACCCGCCCAAGAACTGTCCCGGCCCTGTGTAAGTGCACCTCACCCCCTGACTCCCACCAACGTACAGGAGCAGAGGCCTTCAGAGTCAAAGCAATTAGCAGTGTTCCAACTGCAATGCTTGGAAATATCAGACATCCATCCGGAGGAGGTGAAAAAAGATAGAAACCCAGTCCAGAGCTGATCTTTGCATGGGTGACGAATGTTCCTGATAACCTAATACTGGAGGGCCACGCCCCCTTTTTCTGGTTTCCACATGATAAAGTCAGTTATATTCAAGAGAACAGCTGAGTGTAGCCAGATTGACCTCGATGTTGTTGAATGCATCCAACTCTCATGAGGTCCAATTAGGATTCTCCATCCCGCTAACATAAGGAAAGAAGATAGCTGGATTGTATATGGTGCTAAGAGGCCAGTCAGAAACACGCACACACGCACACACACACACAGTGGGGGGTGGACATGAAAGGCTCCGATGCTTCTCTGATATTGACATGTAAACGAGTTGTGACCCCGAAGGTGTCCAAAAAATTTAACGGGAGATTGCTCTCCGAGCGTTCAGTATGGAAGCTACGCGAGCGCTCCTCTTTCATGTTGGCCCCTCGATTTGGAAGGAGTCTTGGGGAGCTGATAGGCACCTTAAAAACCATTTCCAAATCACACCATATTTTCTCCGCAGGCTCCTTAATAAACTGCCTCTCCTGTGAACTCTATTATAGAAATGTATACAGGCAGAAACACACACGCGCACACACACACACACACACACTAGCTCTCCCCTCTCTGCCTGTGTCATATATACTGTCTCGCTGCACTCTGGCCTCCCAGTGATTTCACAGCTTTATCCGCCACACCTGTCGGCCGCAGCTTTGCAGATTACCGCTCCTGTATCATTTTCCCACCCGCCTCGCCTCCCCGCAAACCTGCAGCGTCCCTTGAAAAAACGAAAGCACCCCGTGATTCTGCATTAAGTCGGAGTTGTCGTGAGCATTACGACAGATTACTGAAAGCCAGAGTGGGGTGCGAGGCCACGCCGCGAGGAAAACCTGCCACTTTCATGCGTCTTGCATCCTGATGTGATTTTCACCTGATTACACTTGCAGCTTCATCAGAAATGAGTCTGCAGTGTTCGTATGAGGATCGGATTGATCGTCCAGCAAGAGCTAATTTTGTACTGTGGCCTCGTGGCCTTTGATCTCTGATAAATAGTTATAACGCAACAACTAAATGTCTGCTGCTGCCACCTCAATGACTCGGGTTCCTCTTTATCCTCCGCCAAAGTCGGGATATTTGGGATAATCATCAGTATTCCCTCCAGCTGTTTGAATGTGTCTCTGCTTGTGTGCATCTTCAGGTATCGCATCATGACCCAAAGTTGGCAGCACCAGCCTGAAGACAGGCCGAACTTCTCCACCATCCTGGAGAGAATCGACTACTGCTTGCAGGTGAGGAGGTGGAGCTCTGTGCCTGATTACAGCTCTGTGTGTTTTGGCATCATTTCAAAGGGGGGGAACTCAGCCACGGTACTTATTTGTACTGGCGCAATCATGCTCATAAAGCAATGTCTTGTAGTGCCATTTTGTGACACTAGGAGGAGTTTGTCAGATGCAAGAGATTCCAGTTAGGAATGATTCGATCCCAGTGGAAAAGCATGAAGTAATGTTGTTTCTGTCCGACTCACTCAAGGACCCCGATGTGGTGACGATGCCCTTGCCTGTCGAGTACGGCCCTGTTCCTGAAGAGGAGGAGCGCGCCCCCATGCGGCCCGAGGACCCCTCTGCTCCGACCGTGCTTGTGAACGCCCAGGTGCCTGACGGAGAGGCCCCGCAGCCGAGCGCCGCCTACCCTCCGGAGGAGACCCGGCGAGGTGGGGAGCACGCCGTCCCGACCAGCACGGCCTCGGAGGCCAAAGCACAGGCGTCCGCTCCGCCGCAGCCATACCTCCATAAGCACCAGCAGCCTCACACGCAGACCTCCATGGCGATGACCTCCACCAACACCGTCACCTCCGTCGCAGCGTCAGTGCTCACTGCCAAGGGGCCGCACGTCACCACCCAGCCCCCCGCCGAGGGGGGCCACATCAACCTGGCTTTCGCCCAGGGCCACCCGGCAGAGAAGGAGGGCAAAAGCACCAGCCTGTGGAATCCTACGTACGGCTCGTGGTTCCTGCAGCAGCAGCAGAGAAAGCAGCAGCAACAGCAGCAGCAGCAGCAGCAGCAGCAGCAGCAGAGGCAGGTTGGGGTGGGAGGTGCGGGAGGCAACAGCGGCAGGGTGCCCGGTGAAGGGCAGGAGCACGTGGGCCGGACGGTGGCGGAGGTGGCGGGGGCGCTGGGCCTCCAGCACCAGCACAAGCAGTTCCAGCATCAGCTGCAGCAGCAGCACCAGCTGCAGCTGCTGCACCATCAGCAGCAGCAGCAGCAGCAGCAGGGTCTTTGCAGGCCGCTGTTGCCCCCACCCCCTCCTCCCGCCACCCAGTCGCCCCTGCTTCTGGATTCAGCTGCCTTGCCCCCCGTTCCCCTCTACAGACTGAGACGCTTCCCTTGTGGGAACATTGGCTATGGCTACCAGGAGCAAGGACTGCCCCTAGAGGCCGCCCACTGTAACACCAACCCCCCTCCTCCGCCCCCACAGGCCACGTCTTCTGCTACCCTCCAGAGGGGGGCCTCCATCCCCACCTCGGTGTCATTGGCACGGCCGGGGATCTCCGAGGACAGTCGTCCGTTGCTCGTCACCATGGGAACAGTGCAGGACCCGAGGCTGCCCAGGATGGAGGGCCACAACGCCACCGTGCTTTAGCCCCATGAGCCCCACGCTGCTGGTCCTTTTCGAGGGGGTCTTTGTGCCGGGCCCCATCTTTGCAGGCAGGAAACACTGTGCCAGGACAGAGACCAGTCCCCCCTTCGCCCCCACCCCCACCGTCCCGCCGTTTTTGGTTTGTTCCTCGAGTCCAAACAGAAGCTTCTTCTCTGAGACACACGGACCTGCGAGGTGCGTCCGGACCCCCGACGGACGCAGAAGCACATCAGAGAACTCAAACAGCTCCAACAGCTCTTGGGAGGCAACTAAAGATACAGAATAAAGGCTAGTTTTAAGAGTTTAAAGAAATGTATTTTTTCAATGCCGGAGGGTCGAGAGAGAGAATCGGATGGAGACTTTATTGCAGAGAGAGTTCCCCCCCGGAGTCGGGAGCGAGCGCTTTGCCCCTCGTTGGTCAGGATGGATCCAGGAGGGTCCAACCTCGGAGCTGCTCCCAGTCCTCAGCTCCCAAACTGTGGTGACCGGCGACACTGTCGCCAGGCTACGGTGTCCGGCCGTCACGCCGGACTCCCACACACTGTTCCTCCTCCTTTTAGAGCGAATCAAACTGGACAAAACAAAGTGAAAAAAACAGAAAAAAAGCCAAGAGAAAACAGCGCGTTGAATAACTTGTATCAGACTATTTTTCAAGAAGATCACAGAAACAAACACTGGATTACCAGAGACATTTATATGGAAAAAAAAATTTAGTGGGAAAAATGTGTTTGTTGATGTTTGCTTGCCTGCTTGTTTATTTATTCATTTGTTTATTTATTATTTGGAAGTGGCTCTATAAATGATTAACACTTCTTCAAATCCAAACGAATTCATTTTGCATCGACTGCAGTTTATTTTTAGCGAGACGACACCACACAGAGGCGTTTTCGCTGGTAAGCACTGGTGTTTCTGTGAAGGTGGAACAGGTGGAGAAGTGGGGCGGGTGGAGCGGAGGAGGCCCTGACAGCCAGGATGCAACGAGCAGCCACCTCGGCAGCATTTAGGAGTCACATCCCGACGTTTGTGGCGGCTTGTAGCCGGCGGTCCTCTTTCAAACGCTCCCTTTGTTCCCGCCGCGTGTCGAGCGAGCGCTTTGAGACAGCCGAGCCGAGGCTCCTCTTTCCCTTCTGGCTCTTCCGCTAACCTTTTATTCATTGGGCGCTTGTCAAAAAAATGTTTCTCCCCCCTTTTTCGTGTGGATAGAGAAACTGTTGGATATTGCTGAATCAATCTTAACCTTCAAGCCGCTATCTCGATGCACTCCACGTACTTAAATTTGCATATTTTATCTTTTTCTATTACAGGGCGCCTGTTGTGGAATACAGATGAGTGCGAGCGCGGAGCTCAAACGCTCCACACCGGACTCGGCTTCCACCACAGGCTTCCTGGTCAGGACAGTTGCTTCTGGTGTGTCGCTCCGATAAATGCCACGAGGATGTTGACATTGAGCTGAGTGACGACAGTTTGAGTTTGGATGCTTTCGCTCAACGGTGACCGTCGGCGCCGGTTTCGGGCGACTGTCGTTTCTTTTCTCTCTTCTTGGTTTCCAGTGCCTGTGTTCACTCATCCTGTGTTCTCCTCACAGCTCATCCATCGTTCGATGTACAAAGACAACACCTGTAAATGTTGTAATTATAGAGTATTGTACTATGGCTCTGGTAAAAAGCTGTACATTGGCCTTCAGAAGACATTCAGCCAAAATTAATAAATTACTATATAATATCTGCATTCGTCCGCCTGCTGCTTCCTTTGGTTGCTGCGCCTGGCTTGTTACTGGGTCAAACGAGCGAGTGCAGCAAGGATTTCTCCTTGGTTCTCCCGAGGAGTCTGTGGGGAAAACAAAAAAAAAAGAAACAAGAGGATGAAGGAGAGGGCGAGAGGAGAGCGAGGCTCCGCGCACGTTCACCAGCGAAATCAAACGGCGCTTATAAAGATGCCGGACCGCTTGTCGCTGACATTCAGCTTGACCTCACTTCCAAGGAGTGCTGCAATTCAACAGTGTTGCTTCAAGACAACAGTCCGTTCCCACGAGCTGTCGGCAGCCTTTTTTTTCCCACCGGGGCTTCGCGAGCGCTCCTCCAAACGTCGGTCACGCTGCTGTGGCTCGCCCTGGTTAAGGTGGCCAGGGAATTAAGCACCAGCATCCAACGTGGTGATTTTGGTCACCGCGGGAGACAAAGAAGCTGTTCAGCGGCCCGCCGGTGCTTTCGAAGTGAATGCTCAGCACAAGTGAACCTGTGATTAAGACAATACTTAGCGACGTGCTACTGCAGCTCACTTCGCTAAAGCAGTTGTGTAATAAACAGGATTATGTACAGTGAGCTGGTCATTATTGCACATAAGCTCCGACAGGATGAATGGAGACCCCAGCAGGATTATCCCTGGATTGTAAACATGTCTAAAAACGTCAAGGCTGCTGAAGATCCCCGACGCGTCTCTGCGAGCACACAGCGCGCAGGATTCCTCCGGCGCCAGCTGTGCCAGCTGTGCAGACTCTGCTCGCCGTCGTGTTGGAGAGCAGACTTCACTTCGAGCTCCTGGTGCAGATCATTTGTCTCTCATCGGGGATCAGCCTCATACAAAGTGCTGATGGTGCTGCGCTGCGAGTCGCAGCGTGGCTGAGACGTGCCTCCGACTCGGTCTTCACCCCTCTTCTTCTTTTCTTCTTTTCTTTTTGGCAGAGCAGAGCGTTCTCCTGCAGCCAATGAGCACCAATGAGCACTCCTCACGGATTAGTGTCTCGTGCTGCTTCACCGAGGACCATTAGAAGCCTTCATCCACATCTTTTATATCAGCTCGATCTCGCGTGTCGGGGGGGGGGGAGGCCCGTCTGCAGTCCAGACAGAGGGACGCTTCCGTGCTGCTCTGAATTTCAAGCAACAAAAATGTCAGCATGCCGAGCGGCCGCATTTCTCTTCTCTGCTCATCAACTGAAGCTCTCGGCGAGGCACTTCCCCATTTCCATTTTCAAACCATTTGCACTAATAGTGATGATAATGTTCCCCCAGTATGTGTACTTTCTTCTTTCCCATCGCCGCGTCTCCGTCCTCCGCCTCCCTCCGGTCCCCTTCAGAACCACCAGACGGACGACCTGCAGTGAGTTCTGTCAACAAGTCTGCTGATGTTTGTTGTCGTTTTCCTCTCAGGTGACTCGTGGCAGCGTGCAAACAGCCCGTACATCCGGTTTATTTGAGCGAAGCTACCTCCAGGTTAACAGGAGTTCCAAAAAATTGTAACCCTCACAGCAACTCGTTTAATCAGATGCAAATGCAGCCAGGAAACTCGGTATCATGTTTATATGACCAGCTCTTTGCTTTGTTAGGTTTTTCAGTAAATTAAACATCAGGAATGAATAAATAGGAGCTAACGTTTGGCTCAAACATCGCTTCAGGTCAGACTTCACGTTGAACCACGAGGAAGTATCGCTTCTAAAAGCTGCATTTATTTCTCATCTCCAGGCAGCTTCTGTGATTCAGCCTGTGAGTTTGCCTCGACATGGACTCCGAATCCAAAGCAGACCGTCCAGTTTGATCCGTCTCCTCGGGGGTTCGTTCATCTATCATTCATAGCCTCATTTGCAGAACAGTGTCTTCTTAAGAACACGTTCAGACAGACATGTTTTGTTGGCTGTTTGACAATGATTTAGGATTTATGGAGTGATGAAACGAGGTCTTGTGGAGGCCTTGGGTCGCTATCTTGGGCATGACTGCCGGTGTCTGCGACGCTTTTCCCCTCCTGCCCGAGGTGCCAGCTGTTGTGTGTCCTCTGTGTGTGCAGCAGGCGGCTGGAGGGAGGACGGAGGCGGATGGGGCCAAGAAAACAAACCCGACAATCGAGGGAAACGAACGAGAGAGAGAGATACGAGGGAAAACATCAGGAAGAAAAGTTCATGAGGACGTGAGCGCGAACCCAACTTTTAAATAAGCAAAGAACTGGAGGAGGACGAGGAGAAGTTTAGGGGAAGCTAAGAGAAAAAAGTTGAGGAAAGAATGGGTGAAATGAAACGAGGGGAACTTCACAAAAGAGAAAAATCTGCATGCGAACCCAACAGTAAAGAGAGAAAAGGCTCTGATGTCACCAAAAAAATAAGACTGACACCTGAAACATTTAAAGGTGCCATGACACCGCATTACAAACTATTTCATGTATCTATTTCATGGCGAACGAAAGAATGACTAACAACTTTACTATTAAACACTGTAGTGCCACGAAACTCACAGTACAAATAAACTGTCTCTTTTCCTTTATATTACAACTATTAATTTGGGAAAATACGCTAAAATGTCATTTTGAGGAAATTTAATCACAAAAATTAAGCAATTACTCACAATACACAAAAATGACTTCCTTTTCTTCATACTACAACACGCGAACACTTCTTTAAGGAAAATATGTAAAATGTTATTTTTGGGATTTTTAGTTAAAAAAAACCAAACAAAAAAGCCAGTAACTTTACCATTAAATACTGTAGCACCACCAAACTCACAGGATAAAGAAATTACCTCCTTTTCTTCATACTACAACTCTTACTTTGTGAAAAAATGTTAAAATGTAATTTTGGGGAATTTTCAAAATAAAATGACCAACGAGTGCACAGGATGAGTGTTGATGACAGAATAAGGGCAAAACACGCAGCAATGGGGTTTTTGTTTGAATGGGTATTGTTGCAGCGTTCAGATGTAATTCTTGGCTGCAGTGTGCTCTCGACTGAGCCTCAGTGGGATTGTTGGGAGGTCCACCTTCATGCAGCCCATCCAAGGTGCTCTCTCTTCCCTCTCTCTCCACCTGTAAACAGTCCAGAACTCCTTTTGTTGCGTGCAACCACAATGAACTACAAAGAAAGAAGCAGAAAGCGGAGTCGTGGAGCAGCGAGGTCAAATTAGAATAAAATCTTTTTTTATTTTACAAATACTGTTTGTTTTCCTTTTCTTTTTTTCATCCCACAACATGTAAACGCATCAGACTGAATCCCTCCGTCGCACACCCACGTAACCAAATACACACATCAGGGACCGCAGCGAGAAACATAACTCACAAAGACTTTCATACTCAGCGGTTAATTAAAAATCCCTCAAGCAGATACATTGAACGGAGGGCACGTGAGAAACACGTTTGAGAAGCGGGATCGCTGCAGAAACGCTCGCACCAGCACCCTGGAAGCTATTTTTGAAGACGAGACTGAATAAATATGTTGCAGTCAGACTCTGGGAGGACTTCTCTTCCTCACTTCATCTGTGGCAGATATTTCTCACCACTCTCTGCTCCGACCACCACGGCTTCTCAATCACGTGTACCTGTGTGTGTGTGTGTGCGCGCGTGCGTGTGTGTGTGCGTGCATGCGTTGCTATGTGGAGACGGATCAATGAGACGAAGCCACAGGAGATCCTGCAGCTACTGTTGTGGCCCACACGCCCCTAATTGGATGGTACATGAGTGTTTTACTGAATAGCGGGCTCGTTTTTCCACATGCACAATCAATGGCTTGTTCTCTGCTCAGTGCTGCTGCAGCGCTAATCGGATCCCACAGTCAGAGTCTTACAAACTTCAGGATTCGGCTCCTTTAATTAGGCATCGTCAATAATAATCTCCATTTAATGTCCAAACCATAACTACAGTAAGGAGCAGAGCTGTTGGAGGGGCGGAAGAGACCCCCCCCCCCCCCACACACACACACACACACACACCCCCGCTGATCGCAAGGGTTAGATTGACCCCGAACTGGAAGTTTCCAAACTCAGAGTGACATAAAAGAGGAGTCGGTCCATAAATTCCAAAAGAATCCAGGTCTGATTGAGCTGCTGTCAATTATCTTCAAGTCTTCTGACATCGCCGAGGAAAATCGATGTCTCGTTTCAAAGTGCATTCAATTAATCTCCACATGCACACACTTGTATGCTCATGCACACTTTTGGTTACACAGTAAACATGATCAAATTATCTGATAAAAAAAAAAGGAGAAAAATCTCTGTGGACGTGATCAAAATGAGGCTTTGGGTACAGAAATTGCTTTTTCGATGTCCATGTTCCGCTTTATCCCTTTCTGATCTATCAGGCTATCACAGCAGTGCAATCAGATTCGAAGTAGTGCAGTGTTTTAATGTCTTACTGAGACCTTTGCTCCAAGCAAAATAAACTTGGTTTGAACACGTTAGCTTCATAAAGTGCTTTGTGTTGCTTAGTTTCCAGTAATGGTGCGTTCGAGTCACCTCAGACATCAGGCTTTTGTTTTTTAGAGCTCATTCTTTGGGTGACATCTCGTCGATAAAAACTTTGTCATCATGTCACATCAGTGTTTTTCGGAAAGTTTTGTTTTACTTTATTAGGAACTCTGAGTCCCGAAACCACTTGAACGCATCATAACAAACTTTGTGAGCGGCTTTCTTTGAGCCCCTCGCAGCTTCTCTGAACCTCGTACAGGGAAAGAATATGATGCACGATGAAAAAGATGGAAGATTTTTGACGTCAAACGTTTCCTTAAGACCGCCCGACCCTCCCACGGTTCCCTCTGATTCCTGCTCAGCTGTTTTCGTTCACCAAGCGCGAGCCGTTGATGCCGCGATAGGTGACGCGGCTCGGCCGGACCAGCACGCCGTGCCCGGCTCGGCAGCTGAAGTAGCGGCGGCCCCCCACCGAGCCGTCGTTCTTGCCCTTAGGGCTTCGCAGCTCCAGGCCCAGCCAGAGGCCCGGGGCGAAGTCCGCCGTGCCCAGGTAGCGGATGGCCGCCATCTCGTTGGCGCTGCTCAGCAGGACCTGCATGCCCACGTGGAGGCGCACTTGTCCGTCAGGGCCTGGCGAGGGACTGGACCCTCCCGTCCTCCCGTGAACGCCGCCGCTGCCGCTGAGGTTACTCCAGCGCCGCCGATGAGGATTAGAGCGACTCCTTTTGTTTGTGGAGGCAGAGAAAGATAAACAGCAGAGGAGATTTATGAGGCAAGATATGCAGAGAAAGGGAAACTTCAAAAGAAGGACGGAGATCTTAGAGCGCTTTGAGGGATTGATCTTCAATATACGCACAATCCAGCACTGGCCCTTTAAAAAAAAAAAGGAACTTTTCGCTGAGTAATCCTGCAAACTCTTATCAGTATCGATTCTGTCACCGCTGCAGGGGATCAGACAGGGAGTGGAAAGCCTGGGGTGGGGTGGGGGGTAAAGGGGCACACACACACACACACACACACACACACACACACACACACACACACACACACACAAAAACACACAAACCTGGTGACGGGGCTTCTTCTGCTCGTCTCCTTTGGGGTGGCGATGGCCGTCGACGTGCTGAAGCTGCGACGAATCGTCCCTGCACGCCAATCACAAGAGTCAAGCGCCGCCACACAGACGACGGCTCAAGAATGTCTCCGCAAGCCGCTCGCCGAGTCATAAATGCAAAGACACATTTCAAAGAAATCCCAGTGAAAGCTGGCAATAAAGGCAGGATTCTCACCGCTCAGAGGGTGACTGAGGCGCGCCGAGGTGAGCTCGGAAAGGCAATCAACAGATCCATGAATCCTGCCAATGAGAGAGAATGGTCACTGTGCAAAACCTCCACTGACAATGTCCAGGCCGAAAAGTCACAGAAGCCGCTCCGCTCGGCTCCTCCCTTTCATACGGGGCTCCCACACTTCAGAGCCTTTTTTTTTTTTTACACTGGACCAAAAGGAAAACTTTCCTGCTGGCTCTTTCTGCGGCCTCCTGGTTCATACAGCGTTCGCTCTTGTAACTTTGAATCCTTTCGCAGCCTCAAGGATCCAAATCTTCTCCCTGCCAGCTCCTCCCGGGGCTTTTTTCAAACTGAATAAGGCACGCGGAGCTTGTAATTTGACACCAGCTTAGTTTTTTTTTGCAAAACAGTTGTGTCCTCTGTTACTGTGAGAAGTAATGTGTTTTCACGGCAGGTTTGAAGTCACCAAAATCCAATCGTGGACCACAAAACTTTACAAAATTCCACATTACTTGGTTGGAGTGTCAGGACTCTCGCAGACCTCTGTGATGCCGCTAATTATGTTTTTCTACATGAAAGTCTGAGGTCCGGCCTACAGCACCTTTAGGAGGCGAACGTCTTTCTTGTGCTCTGCTCTAAATGCTGAAAGAGTTGCTTTGTTTTCAGGGAGATGAGAGCAGAGAGAGAGAGAGAGAGAGAGAGAGAGAGAGAGACACAAAACAAAGTCTGTGGCATGTGGAAGGGGTGCGTTTGTTTTCTTAATGTGTTGTGATAGCTGCCGACAGGAAAAGAAAGGAGGGAGGAAGCGAGCTCCTGGATGGGGAGGCTGTGATATTCTTTATTAGACAGCAGGAAAGCATGAGCTCACTGTGTACCTCGAGGTTAATTAGCAAACAAAAAAAGAGGAGAGAAAGGAGAGCGGACATGAATAAGGGATGGCGGGGAAACATGGAAGCTGCCAGCCTCAGAAGCAGCTTTTATCTCATGAATGGCTTGAACAGGAGTTACAAAAAAACAAAAAAGATTGCTGGGGAAATAAGAGGAAGAAGCAGCAAAGATGTAGAGAAGAAAAGAGGAGAAGAACAGCCTGATAAATGTGAATTGGAATTAAGATAATGCTTGAAAAGAAGAGAAACATGCTCATTTAAGCAGTTCTGTTATGATGCCAGCCAACTTAATAACATCAACTATACAATGATACACTTGAGGCAGTGCATCAATTTGATTTAATCCAGTTATTGAGAAAAATAAAAAATGTAATTTGAATAAACAAGTGGCTTCAGACTGAGTTGGTGTTGAGCAGTGAGGAGCTAAGTGGCTTGTACGCATGCATGTCACACATGCATGCTGCTTCTTAATCCCTCGGATTAAACCATCTCTATAAATAACCACCTTGGCTCTTCGTACAGCTGTTAAATCAACACTCTGGCTGTCTCCGGTCACTCGGGTCAATAAGACGGTGGAATTTGTCCACGGATTACTTAACCAGCCTGCACAGACGTGGAGAGGTTCCAGCTTTTGCCTCACTTGACCTGAGAGGACCTGGAGCCGCGTCACCAAAACGACCCGCATCAAACCTGAATTGCTGTGGGGCTGATGGATGATGTGGTGCAGCAAGTTTAAGTAGAGCCAGTTGAACTGGTCTTCATCTCCAACTTCCCTTTGCAAGTCCAACTGAGGACTCCGAATGCTGAAAGACAAGGCTGCAGACGACACCGAGGGGCTCCGAGGAGAGGATTACCACAACTGCTGCGCCGTACTGGAGCGAGCGAAAACTCGCGTCCCCCCGGGAGGACTTGGGAGGGATCGTAAAGAGCAGTTGCACCTTGCTCTGCTCCACGATGCTGAGAAAAAGAGCTGAAATGCAACACTGTGCACGGATGCCAGAGTCCGCTTTCGTTTGAAAGGCTTGCAGAGGCTTTGTGGCATCCAGCGATGTACTGCTGTGCTTTAACTACACATTGAGTTGCACTTCCTGAAACATCTGTTCTCAGCTGGGTTCCGGTGAAGCATCAGCAAAGATCCAAATGCTCCAACACTTCAAAACTTCAAGCTGCGAATTAAATATTTCAAAATAAAGCTGTTGGCCACGTCGGTGCCTTTCTGGAGCCCGTAACTTTTCGCAGGTGCATTAAAGTTATTGCAAAAAAAAAAAAAAGAAAGGCAGAACAATGTTTCCTGCAAGTTTTCATCCATCTGTATCTCACGTGTCTGCAGCACAGCTGACAGCAGCTGATGACAAACGGAGCCCTTCCTTGTTGCCCACTGTGCACCATTTCCAAAGCTATTACATGATGTGCATTGCTACTCAAACGTGTACGATTTCCATGTTCTGGATCATGCAAACGTCTCATTTGCTTCCTTTTCTTTAGTGGATGAAGTGAAAGTGTTCCCGCAGAATTGACGCCGGAAAACGAGAAAAGTAGAGAAAAGAAGAGGGAAAAAATCCCTCCGAGTTAAATTGTTATTTACATGCATCCATTATCATTATAGACATCATGGTAGCATTTGAAATGACTGAAAGGTTTCCTCCTGAAAGGTTTGCTGCGTTTTGGCTCTGCATGCCATTAGGCTCGCCGTAATTATACGTCTATTTAGGGAAGGCTTGCTTGAACGCATGACCCAACCCCGCTGCACACATCACAGAGCTTTCTGTGAGCCTCATTAGACACCTCCAGAGAACAAGTGTACTTCAGCTGAGAGGGTCTTTTTTTTTATGGTGGGGCTGCGAGAGTCCCACCTGCCTATAAATGGACTAGTGTCCAGCTCGTGTCTCAGAGAGATGCAAATGCAAACACTGCTTCATTACCGCAGTCTGACTGGGCAACAGGGATTTATCTGGTTTTTGATCCAAGTTTTGGAAACTCAGAAAGAAAACTGAGTTGGAGAAAAAATAGTCACTGGCAGCAGTTCATGAAAAAAAAGGCCTTGGTGAATCCAAATGCGGTGGCTGGATCAAAAAATTCGACATTAAAACAGGTTTGGAAGCTACGTTTCTTTTTGCTTGGCTGGGTTTTTTTTTTTAAACATTTCTAAAGTCAAACATGGCAAATAATGAGGATTAGACTTTATAATTACAAATTTCCTTCAGGTGGTGCCTGGAGCAACTTCATAAAATGTGATGTGCTGTGAGTTAAAGTGACATATTGCATGAATATAGCTCGTTTATCCCAATGTATGACACTTCATAAAGTCTGAGGATCAAATAGAAGAAACATTTAGAGACCGGTATGTTGACATTAGCGTCTGTTCAATCCAACAAGAAACGTCTCATTTACAAAGACATTTGACGGTGACAATATGTTGGAAAAGGAGCCACTGTATAACCATCGAAACTCTAAATCCTCGTTTCAGTTCGTACAGGAGTTAATCCTTGTTGTAGGAGTGAAAACGTGTGAAACTGCTCCCCCATAACAGTGTGTACACGAGGAATGGATGGCAGACTACTGATCTAAGATTAAATAAAAGCAATCAGAGCATTTTGTTGCAAATAACTGAACACATTTTACATTAAAACATGAACCAAACTGCTGCAGAAAGCTTTTCAACTGCTTGACAGGCCATCACAAAACTAATGACTTTTAAGTGAAGATGAAACGCGTCAGTTTGCGCCGCTGATGGCGGCGGCGTGCTTCGCAGCTCCAGAGGCTGAACTGGCACAGAGTGCTGATGTCATGGCTGCCCTCGCAAAGATACGAAGCAGCGACAGGCGGCTGAATTCATGATCTGTGGCTCGCTTGAAATTCCAGCGGTGTAAAAAGCGGTTCCTTATATCACACTGTGGGAACAGCGGGCCACGTGCTTTAATGGCGAACGTCTGCAACCTCTTAGGTAGCGTCTAATTAGCATATTTCACACTCTGTTGTGTAAATAGACCCTCACTCTTCTGTCCATTATCTAAAATCCATATTTAAAAGGAGGGCTGATGGTGTCTGGTTCATTACGAGGTGCCACGATGAATGGAGATGTCACAGCGGGTCAGGGGGCCCCGGGCTACGCGTTTGACAGCTCCAGCTCCTGTTAATCACCAGGACAGAGGGACGGCGTTTGCCACACACGGGGCAAAATCAAATATGTCCACGCTCACACAAATGGCACTGTCAAAGGAACTCATTAGTGCCATCAGACGTATTGATGAAGGCGATGAAATGCAACCTCGGGCTTTTCAGGGGCCATTGTTACATTCGTATTGTCAAATCTGCTCTGAAGTGCGGAGGATTTATTGGAAAGATTCGCCTTTGACAAATCTGTTTTTCCCCCTGTGGATGACCACTGGCGAAAGTGAAAGGCCAACATCAATCGAGAGGGGGGAAAAAAGCAGCCAGCTGGCTTAAAGGGCCGGCACTCACCTTTGAACACGTGACGGAGGAGCGAAGACGCCGTGCTTGGGAGGGCAGCGGAAGTACCTCACCCCTCCCACGGAGCCGTCATTTTTACCGCTCGGCTTGTCCAGTTCAATGCCCAACCAGAGGCCTGCTCAGACAGAGACGAAGACAGGGAACAAATACCTGGTCAAGACCTCTGAGAGCGGCTGGAAACAAACGCTGGACCAAGCCGGCCCCCCAAAATTACAAGCTACATGACACTCAGATCTTCTGGGTCAGAGGATTTCAAACAGCGTGGTGGGCTTCACAAAGGGATATTTATGCGATGGTAAAAAAGAGGGGCTCAACAAGTTCTCTGCATGACACTTCGCAGGAGGTTTTTACACTGAAAAACTCATTTTACTAAGTGTTTTTCCTCTCGAGGTGACAGTAAGACACTTGCAAGCTCCACTTTTAGCTCCAGGTACGGGGTCAAAAACAAGTCACTTGACTTCAGAGGTTCTCTCTTTTTTTGGCGAGGAGGAAGCCGCTTTGATTTTGGTATGGAGGGGCAGCACTCGCTGCACCGAGGCTGAGATGACAGAGCATCGCGAGCACTAATTTGTCGGAATCAAAGAGAACTCTGCACTGAAATCCCTTCAAACGCGATTCTCAGTGGTGTGAGATACATTCGGGTTTATTCATACATGACTGACGCCCGGGCCGAACCACAGCCTCGGCATTAACGGCGAGCTGTTTTCTCTTTGTATTTCAATGGCAGAGGCTTTTCTTCAGAGCGCTCGGTTCAACTCCACACAGCCGAGTGTGTGATGGAGTTCACGCCAGTTGAGTTATTAGGAAGTCCGGCATCACTTGTGACACATTGACAGAGCGTTAACTCCTGAAACTTCCCTCCCACTTTAATTGGTATTGTTCAGATGTTTTCAGCAAAACAGAGCTTTTGCAGGATTTGTGGAGCCAATCAATCAGCCTTGATGTGACAAAAAAGCCATTTTAACGTTCATTAATAGCCCCAGACCTTATGCTGACAGAGTCGAGCAGCCAAACATTTTTCTTTCAGTTTAGCTGAATTAAGTTTTGTCAGAATTTACTCACAATCCAGTGAAACAGCTTGTTCACAAACGCAACAAGTAATGGATGTTTGTACTTGAGTTAATCGAAGTATTTTCTATTCAACTACTTTGTCATTTCCATGGTTACATTTGCACTGGCATTAAGCAGGGGTATCTCTCACCAGGAGGTGTTTCTAATGGTTTGTCTCTCACAATCACATGAAAATGTTTCCTTGGAGCTAATAAAGGGGCTGGTGAGCCTACCGTCTGAGCTACTGACCTGGCGCAAAACTGGTTTTTCCATAGAATTGAACCACACCCGTCCTCTGGCCCACCACCAGCACCCTCTCCCCCAGGCGCACCTCAGGGCCCTCGTACAGCGAGCTGCTGCCGGAGGGAGTTCGGCTCCGAGGACCTGGAAGAAAGAAGATCACAGCCTCTGTAGAAAGGACATCCTGTCAAACAGGACACGAGATAAACGATGATGAGAAATCAGAGGACCTGCGGCGGAAAGCGCTGCGGTGCCAGAGGAAGAACGGAGGGCCGGCGAGGGCGCCGCGCGGGGGCTGGCCGAGGCCCGCTCCCTCCGCTGCCTGGGCGGGAGGCGCTGCCTGAGGAGCGGGCGGGGACGGGGGGTCGGACGGGAGTCCAGGGAAGATGATGACGACGAGAGGGAGCGGGAGATGACTCCTGCGGTTCGAAGACATGAGGGGATGAGCGGCAGGGAACGCAGTGCAAACAGAAGCACAACAAAGTGATCAAATAGAGACAAAACTACTGATTCTCTCAGAAACCAACCAGACTGTCAGGTGCAGAAAAATAGATCAATCGGAAAGGTGCATCTTTGGCCTCGGTGGGATGTTAGTTGTGAAAGTCATTATCCAATCTGCCGTCTCAAAGAATCACACAGCACAAATATGAGCCTGCCCTCCTCATCATGAATCCACCATTCATCCATTTCGACCAATATCAGGGACTCTAATGCTCCCGAAATAATGAAGCTGGCTCTGTTATTCAGCCGCCCTTTGATTGTCCAGGGTACGACAAAGCCCTCAGCCTCAGGATTCAGACAATTACAGCTGGATTTTTCACAAATTCAAGCAGCTGTATCGTCGAGCTGTCGAGCAGGCAAATCAGGCTCGCCCGAGGTTTGTGTGCCGTTAGCGAGGCCAAACGCAAAAGCCAGCGCGTTAATCCCCACCCGACACAAGGATGCGTAATGGGGGAGGGCGGAGGAGCGGGGTGCCGGGTTGGACTCCTACGACGCAGGAACTCATTAGGCTTCGAACTTTTACAGACCTTCACAGGCCAGAAGTTAAGGATCCTGCTGGCTAATTGATTTAATCTGTACCAAGGAGCTTTCACGTTTGTCTACAAATTCGGGATGGTGATGGAAAAGAAAATTTCCGACAAAAGTTTGCGTGAACGGTAAGCCTTCGCTAACGAGCTTGCATGAAAATGCTCAGTCTGCCGTTGCCTCCAAGACTGGGGACTCTGAACTGTAATCAGTAGCTCGAAACAGGCAATCACAGCTTTTTAACTGTCTCTATGTAGGTGATTGTTATGACAAATATTGAAGAAAAGGATCATTTTGTGTCGGTTGCTCTCGCTCGCCTGCACAAAGGTGGATTTTGATGTTGGATTCACAAATGAGGGCTCACAGACAAGCACACACCTACGGTTTGATGAATCTTGGCAGTCTAAATGCCGGCCAAAGCAAAGATAGAGTGCAAACACATTCCCACACCACAAGCTCTGGATCCAAGCGCCTTAAAGCCGGCTCCACTGGAACAGCGGTACCTGTTGTGAGGTCGCCCTCTTCACTGTTACCAGGTGGACTGTTTTCGGTGACTTTCTCACCAGTAAGAGATAAACCTTTACATCCACACACAGACAAAAGACACGCTGTGATTTCTTTTCTTTTTTTAACCTACACAGCAAAAAAGAAATATTCATCAGATTAGAAAAATGGAATCATAATAGTCCCCCTGACAGCTGAAAGCTCTATTAAGATCCGCATTGTGACAGGTTAAATTAGCAGGCGGAGGGACCTGTCCGTCCTTCACCGGCGTTTCAATTGGTGTCACGCCGTATCTGTTTAGGGAGGCCGGAGCATTCTGATAAGGGAGAAAGCACTCGAACCGAACGTGTCACAGGAAATATTGTGAACACGGGAGGGGCGCTCTGTATGTAAAGCAGGTTCGAGAGCGTTCAAACGTCAACCCAGTGTGTCGAAGCACAGTTTATGGAGGTGGGGGTGGGGGGGGATTAAAAAGAATTACAAATGAGAATGTTCAAAGAGAGTTAAGAGGCTGAAACTCAAAATATACCAAAAAAAGCAACAAAAATCGAGTACAGGAGAGCAAAGAAATGCAAATAAAGGACAGTGTGACATTGTGAAGCAGCACTTAAGAATCACAGACAGTTCCTTCTTTTTTTGAACGCCAACACACGAGAAATACACTTGAATATGCTAAGACAAGCACTTGGATCCACGCGCAAGCTCCAATGACAGTGAGTGCCAAATCCTTCGAAAGAAATCCTCAAAAGCACCGTGAGAATCATCATTCGTGCAGCGACACACGCAAATCTGTTTTTTTACCCGTCCGTGACAATAAAGCTTTCGAGTTTCAGGTTTTCATTTCGCTTGTTGACTTGAATTAAATCTACAATCAAACTGACAACAGCTTTTTCGGGTCTGTTCTCTATTCGGTGATAAAATCGCTGTGTATTTAAACAGGGAATAAACTCTTATCTCGTGAGGATTCAGAGCATCCCTGCATCCATCAGCCGTAACATTATAACCAAGTGAAGTGAATGACAATGGTTATCTCGTGATCATGGCAGATTGATGAGCTGGGGAGTGAACTTTTGTGAAAACAGCACAATGGGAACGATCCCAATGGTCGAATTGGCGTAAACCTGCATCGGCTTTTACTCATTAACAGGCTGCCTCAGTTCAAGCTTTATGTTGCTCTTTGGAAGGTGACAGGAAGAGCTCCGATCAGCCTGGTATTTATTGATTGCCATTTCAGTTCACATTTATAAGGAGCTGCTGGGAGACGCTCCCCTTCGGAGACAGACTTGTGTCTTTCCCCTGAACTCCGAAGAGCAGACTCCATTCCAAACATTTCTTGTCACTTGACCTTTAGCTTGAAGGGACCTCCTGGCTCTAAACATCCCCTCAGCATCCTGACGCTCACTTCAAGTGACAGAGCCCTGCACGCACGGAGGCTTTATGAATCGAGCCGCACGAGACCCCCCCCCCCTCCCCTCCCTCCACATCGCCCACACACCCCCTTGTCACACTCTACAGTTCCAGCTGACACACTGTAACGGAGGTCCGCCTGGCCGTCGGCCGTGACGGATTCCGGACGGTTTTCCCGATGGTCGGTCGGGTCTCTCGATAAAGATGAACGCTCCCGATCAGACGGGGCGCTCGCTCAGCACCTGTGTGCGGCTTCCAAAATTGGCCCCCAAAAAAAGCGCTTCAAAGTCGTTGCTCATAAATCAATCTAGTTCCTCGGTTGTGTGAAGGTGCAGGCGCTCGTGCCCTCACGTGCATTGCACACAAACACTCACACACCTCGTGATGAATGGCTGCCAGGACACTCAGCCTGTCTATGCCCTAGTTATTAAACCCTGCTTAATTGGACTATCAATCACTGAATTCCATGGGCCTGACTGAGGTCTGCTATTCTGCTCACGCCCAGATCAATGGCCGTTCAAAGCCCCACTGCATATTACAACACCACAATGCCGCTGTAAACACTGGAGGAAGGAGGATTGGCAGAAACACTTCAAGACAATGTTCAGAGGTGACCGGAGTCAGGAAAGGAGGACGGGGTGTCCAAGGACTGAGAGCAAGGTCCTGTCAGCGGGCTAATTTATGCATTGTCCTTTGGCACAGGTTCAGAGTCCGCTTTTCAGAGTATTCGAGAGATTAATATAAAATCCCAAACGCAATAAATCCTGCCATGCAGTGATGGGGCTCATGCAGAATGGGGACGTTGAGAAAGCCTCATTTTAGCCGAAAAGAGAGACCGGAGTCACGACTCCCGCTGATGACCTCATCTGAGCGATGACTCAGGCCCTCCACCGTGGGTTAACAGCTCACTGGGTGTCACAATGACGATTGTCAGTGGGGGCATCCATTTAGATAGCCAGAATTAGTTCAGACCAAACTTTTTCTCGCAAAACTAACTTCATTTAATTGCACACGCCACATGATAAAAACACGACTATCTGGTGGTTCCCTGTTGCTCCTTTTTTTTCCTCCCAAAACAGGATCATGCCATGTTACCACCGCCTTCATGATACCACCACAGGAACAAGGTGAAACTCTGTGGGAATATGGTGGCAAAAACATCAGGACCCTTTTTCATAGCAAACTCAATCAGATGTTACAGAGACACAAATATAATCTGGAAAGCATCCGCCTTTTGACCTTTTGTCACCAACAACTGGACGGCAAAGACACATGAAGTCAAGACTACAAATGACTCTGATATTAAAAAACCTGGATTGGATCCTCTCACTTGTTTACTTTATTGCTTTCAGGAGAGATGCTTCGCCGTAGGGTCTGCCGTACTTCAAAACGCACCGTTAAATGGTCTGTTGTGAATTGCACCAGCAGCGCTGCAGCACTTACAGAGGATGTGAGTCGCTCTTCTTGAGGAAAAATTAAGCATCCTCCCGGTAAAAAAAAGAAGACGCTGCCGTACATGATGATGACATTAGTTACATAACAGGAAGAAAGGCGGAGGCAATGATCACTATAATACCACACATTATCTTGTGCAATGTACTAGGTGGGGAGGGGGGGCAGGGGTAATTATCATTAACTTTCTGTGTCATTCTCAGCATGAGAAGAAAGGCCTCCGTTTCTATTGACACAGGCAGACTCAGATTGTGACGAAGCCACCAGTCCAAACATTTACGCTGGGAAGCTTTATACGGGAGTGAAACTGTTCCTCCTTTTTGTATGAAATTGTTTCAACATGAAAGAAAACCTCCAACAATGTTTCATCTCCAGGCAACTGTACATGAGATTACCTGTGACATGAGCAAACACCTGCACTCGCGACATCATTTTTTATCACACATTTTGCCGCCTTTAGGATCCCACTGGCTATTCAGCTTCCCCGTCTTTGTAGTTTAAGTCCCGATTCATCGTTTTAGGTCCCTTTCATACAGGGAAATGTGGCTGAGCTTTGTGAGTGAGCCTCACACAAACCTGCAGCGTTATGTGAACCTGTCAGACACCAACTTGACTCCACGTGTGAGAGGAGAAACAAGTGGGCCGGCTTCCAAGCAGCCATGCCATCTCTGAGGGAGAGTGCTTTCACATTTCGACGAAATGCTTTTGTACCTGTGTTAATCTTCGAGGTGATGCGGGAGAGGTCAATGCGACGTGGAGGGCGGACGGGTGTGGACGTCTTTGCTGTGTTGCTTTTATGCCTTTCCGAAGGTTTGCTTATCTTGGACAGTGGAGCAAAAATTCCTACAAGAAGGTTTCAGGAATTCCAGTCAGAGATGTTCGACATTAACAGGACAAAATTTGTATAAATTCTGCAATAAAAATGCTTCTTTTTTACAGGCTTCCCTCAGTACAAGATCTATTGCCACACAGCTTTACTACAACAATGAAATTAACTACCTAAAACAAGGTCCTAACTATGCTGTCATTTTTTGGGGTCCAGACATGAAATAGCAGACTGGACATCGAGTCAGTCATCGCACCGTGTTTGATTCGGCAGGTGAAGTACTGGACACCTGCCACCGAGCCGTCGTTCTTCCCCTCTGGTTTGTCCAGTTCCACTCCGGCCCAGAGGCCCCCAGAGAACTCGGTGCTGCCGCAGAATCGCAGCTTTCCAACCTGCCGACACAAATTGACAAGATATAAAGCCTTCGAATGAACAAAAAAATACCACAGGAAAAAAAACATTGCATATGGCAAAAAGAAGCCCACAAGTCATTTCATCTTCTTCCCTTGCATTGAGTCAAGGGCAGAACCCCTATCAGAAAACTCAACAGCATTTTAATACGTCCGTGTCCACCAAGGCAGCAGAAGCCACAAATAATTAAAAGGGAAAATAGAGATCAAAGCACGACACTGAGCCAGAAAGTAGAGGGGAGATAATAGGAGTTTTGATTAGCCAATCTCCACAACTTGGCACGCTGCGATTCTCTTCTCAGTGTGGCAAAAAAAACCTCTATTAAAGACTCATTCTTTCAGAGCAAAAGTCTGACTGGGCTAGAATTAGAATTTCCTTGTTGTCTGCATGCTTGTATTTGCAGCTCGGATGGCAGAAGAGTGAGTACACACATCACAGACGGCGGTCACTTCCAGCACCACAGTTACTCAGTGGTGGTTGGATTTTTAAGGGGCCTGAACCAGCAGAAAAACATAAACATGAGTTGTTTTTCTGAAGCTGCATTAAACCCATGCTGGATGAGCACGAATCAGGTTTTTGGAGTATGTGTGTGTCTGTAATGTGCTCATTATCATTTCAGACATTGTTTCCACCTTTTTAAACATGGGATGTAATTTGGGAAAGAACACAGTGGACTGTGGGGAAAAAACTGTCTTACGACTTCTTATTTTTTAGGCATACAGTACAGATGCTTAAAGATAGTGTTGTTGCGGGGGCTCTATTTGATTTTCTTAAAAAAAAAAAAAAAACACTATTTTGAGCTGGGTTTCGTGTTCCTGCTGGTTATAGTCCGAAGTGTTTGAGTGAAAATATGCGACTATATATTCCAGTCAGCGCAGGAAGGTGAAGTTTTCAATATGAAATGTGAATGTGACTGGCTTGTAATTCAATTTCATGCTGCTTTCCATTCCTTTTTTCCTCTCTGAAGAACATCCATCGTGAGTCCCCAATAAACTTGGCACAACAAGCTTAGCTGTTACGCTGAAAGCAAAACTAATGACCACCTTCACCGCTATGCGCTCAAACCGGCAGCATCATTTGTGTTAGCTGCCTGCAGCCTTCCCCCACGGACTGTCTTCCATTTGCGGACTACACGTACGGAGCACTTGCGTGGCAAATCTGACGAAAACCTTGAAGCCGCGAGTTTACCTGGACAGACAGACGGAACTAATCCAGCCGGGGAAGTCTCGCATGGTTAGCGATAGCCACATCCGAGCGCTGCGAGGAATTGCGAGTCTTTAAGGAAGTGGCAAACATCCACCTTCTCACAGTATTATCTTTCACAGCCTTAAATTCAATAAAACTGGGCAATTTTAGGGTCCCATCCAAGCTCAATAAAGTCTCGAGTCCTGAGAGTAGCGGCCGCACTCCCTCATCTAATAAGAGTCAGGATCTTTGCCATTAATGCACAGTTTATTTACGTGCAACATCAAAGAGGTCAAGAAAACCCAAATTGTGTTTTTCAGCATCCTGTCAGTAAACTGCAGCGTGTTGTTTTTTCGGTGAAGACGAGGCAGCGAGAGCACATGGGTTTATTTCCCACTTCAAGGGAGTTTTATGGAGGTGAGGACACATTAAAGGTCACAATGAGAATATATTATAGGATGTACAGACTGTAGACCTCATAGGATGAGTTTCTAATATTGGCTTGGACAAATAAAACTGAAAAGGTTCAAGAATAATTATAAAGGGATGAAGATGTTGTTGTAAATTAGTTAATTACAATTCGAGTACTTTCCAGAAGATAAACTTGAGACGGGAGACTCTTCAAGCCACAGGAGGATGTGCCTGACAGAAATTTTCTACATGAAAGTCATTTATTTTGTCAATTTTCAAAATAAAACTCACTTTTTAGACAGACTGTTACCATGAACAAGTGATGTTGAATTAACTGTGCCTGCTATAACCATCACATTGACTTTGGCAGAGCACTGAATATTTCTTTCCTATGCTTTGTTCACCTCCACTGAACACATGCATGACTTTGACACAGGCTTCATAGAGAGCACTGGCATTGACGGGGTTCTTGTTGGGCGGTGACACAGACGAGCCATGGAGCAAACTTTAGAAGGTCAAAAAAAGCCAATTTGATTCAACCTGTGGGGCTCCACCACCTCCTTAATAAAGTGTGTTTCAGGTCCAACAGATCACACAGGTCAGATTTTCTTATTTATGACCTCCTTCCATTTATAAAGTTTCATTATTACTTGCTTGTCAGTTCTTGTGCTCGTTATAAACCATTACTGGTAAATTGAACAAAAACAGTGCAGTGAGGAGGAGAACGATGACCTTTGACAAAAAAAAGTAAGCACAAGCATTTCAGAAAATGCTCAAACTCTTCCCGAAATATTGAACAATATCATAACTAATGTTGGTTGTGCATGCTCAGATAAATGCTCATGATTTGCCAGAGTGAACAGACATGACCCTGAAAGCTTTAAGGGTGCCAAAAAACATTTTTTAGCAAATAGCAACGATTTTTTGTGTGTGTGTTTCTTTTTTGGAGAAAACGATTCATACCAACATTCCTCAAGGCCCTTTCATTTAAAAACGGGAGGAAATGGTGAGAACTTTTGTGTTTGGTAGATTATCTCTTTGTCGTGATGCTTTCTGGCATTAAATTTCCATACTCTTTATGTCCCTTTTGAGTGGTATGTGGTGTTTGCAAGGACCATGCATGAAGAAATTATGCCAAATCTTCCCTTTCCATGCCAAACTGCTTTTTTCTGCTGTTTCTATTCTCCTTTGGATGATTGGGTGACAGTAATCTAAAGAAAAGTCCATTACAAACTGGCAATTCAACAACTGATTCATTGAGCAAACAAACTGACTCAGTAAGATATTGGAAGATGCACACACAGCTACAGCAGCCTGGCCCCTCCCACTCATGCACACTCTGCTTTTGGATGGCATCACATTCTGCAACCACAAGCTGTTCAGAGTCGGCCAGCATGGCGGTGTCAGTCAGTCTGGTAGCAACAGAAGCCTCGAGCTGATCCAGCACGTGTTCAGGTGGTTTCAGGCGCTACTGGCAGCACAGGAAGCTCAAAAATCAACACTTACAGCAGATTCAGTTCATTGGTGGAAAAGAATCAGATAGCAGCTCTCCTTCTCATCCCACAAATGCACGTTATTTACCGATTTTTATCCTGCTTTTACAACGCAGAAAACAGGCTTTCAAACTGTGAAAGATTTGTTTCCCTGTTACAACAATCGGCAATCTACACTTTCTTGGCTTTTCCTGCCATATTTACATTTAGCGTCAGCCTATGATCTGTATTAGTGATTTTGTCTCCTCCTTCTGTAATGTGTCTGCACTGATGTGCGGGCAAAAACACTGCTAATGTGAACATTTAAATAACAATAGGCACTTTGAGCTTCTGCTGGAGCCCTTCCAGCCTGGCTGGCGGCTGCATCAAACACAAGTGACTGTTTTAGTGCGATGGGAAGCTGATGAGAGATCTTGTTAATGTCACAGCACCAGTGACTCATACTGAGTGCTGTGGCTCCTGTACGGGGTCTGTGCACATAAAGATCCCCTCAATTTATTTTTACAGGTCAGGGCGGAGCTTTCTTACAAGTCTGTTGTCCACTGTAAACGTCAACATGATGTAACGATCATTGCTGCGGATTAAAAGCTTTGTAAATTAATGTTGTGTGTAAACCGGGCGTGATTTTTCCTTCTGACTTCAACATTCAATCACAAAAATGCATATTGAATGAATTTATGCCATAAATCCATATCAGGTATTTTACATTAAGATGTCCTCTTTATCAAGCTCATGGCATCAGCTTGCTTATTCGGTGGCTATACTTTTAGCTGCAACAGCTTTAGACTGCTGGAGACCTTTTTGAATGCACGGAGCTTTATTTCATTTTAACTCCATACAATAATGTCACCAAAAGATGAACTGTAATTAACCTTGTCTCTCTTTCCCTCATCTGTTTTTCCTTCTCTTTGTACACTTTCCTGCAGGCAGCTAGAAGTTTCCTGATTGGTGGTTCCTGCTTCTATTAACCTTTCATGTTGATATTAGTTACCTTTATGATTCCCTCATCCCAGTAGTGAAAGAAACTGTTTTTTCACCTCTGATTTTGGTTATGCGGGATGTAACCTCTTGTGTAAAGTGGCTTTCTCTCCTCTGTACCTATTTGCATGCAAATATTTGTTTTTTTTATTGGTTTTGGTATGACTGTTTTATTTTAGCAAGAAATAAAAAATAACTGGGAACCAAAAAATAAACCCACAAAAACAAAAGCAACTTCTCATTCTACTTGGACGATCACTTCTTTTCCCAAATGTAGTTTGAATAAACCTGCAAACATCTGTGCAATGAAAACCTGCATGCGATAACTTTTCTGCCTGGTTTCCACAGTAACAGCCAGCAGTCACCACACGAATGAAAGCAATCTGGACCAACACGAAACCTCAGTGATGGACAAAAATAAAGCCAGAAGAAAACACAATTATTTCAGTTCTGACTCTAACCGTTATTTGGGACTCGGTGAATCCTATCTACAGCGTTCATCGGGAAACAGGCTGCACTGACCCAGGATGAGCTGTGTACGCTTGTTTACCAGCGAGCACTGCCACAAGTTTGTGAGGACGGCCACGTTTAACGCAATGCTGCAGAGGGTATGTTTACGTTCGTGTTTCTCCCCATGAATGGTAAATGCACTGAGCTACTTTGAAGTGAGAAGATTACTGAACTCCAATTAAAAGAAGGCAAAATTTCTCTTTGGTAGCTTTATGAGAAAACGTGTTTTTTAATGTTTTGCTGCAATCTCAAGCGTAGAAAGAACAATTATTTTCGCCCTTTGACACACCTTCTGTCCAGCTATCGCCACTCTGTCACCCAGCCGGATCCCCATGGAGGCCAGCTGGATCCGGGCCTTATCGGAGAGCACAAGTGGAAGCGACTGAGCGTGCAGCGTGAGGGGCAGAGGGGAGCTGGGCCTGGGCAGGGCCTGTCTCAGCAGAGCGCGCAGCTCTTTGGCCGCCGCCGCTGCATCCGCCATCTCCAGAGGCATGTCGAGGGGGTCGGGCACCACGTCTGCTGGGCACTGTCCCTTTTCGTCCTGTAGGAGGAGCACAGGCAAGTGATACACTGTCATGAGGAAAGACACTTTCTAGAAGCAGACATGGAGAAATTCAGGGGGTGTGACCACTTGTCAAGTTTGCTTGCTGACAAAATTTAATTTGTCTTAGTTCCAAAGAAAAAATGCTTGTGACACTGAAATTTAAAAAATCCTGGCTGAAGAACAATTGTGTGATCAACAGAATTACGAGTTAGTTCTTATAACAGGCTGTCCTCAACCAGCTGCTACCACGCAAATGCACTTTCTCAAACATCTTCTAACCAAGAACATCAATGAGTGATCACAGACACTGCATCAACGTGACAGGTGATTCACCACAATAGCTTGCCCCCAACAAAATTGTTCGGAACAGAACATATGAGCAACGTTAAAAAGTTAAAGTTTATGAGCTGCATTCAGAGACAAGAAAAAAGGTGAGACAGTTCTCTTGTGCCTAGCATGTTTGTCTTTTCTTGGAACAAACTACAAGTCTAACTGCTCCTAAACAAAAGCTTTTATCTGTGTGAGCCGGAGAAGCAGAGGAGGGGAGATATAGGAGGAAAGCCAGAGTTAAAGTGTAGGTCATATCTTTCACCTCACTAAACGCAGTGATAGTGCCCAGGTGGAGAAAGTTCCCCACTTAGAGACAAGGTACTTGATTATGTGTTCTCAATCAATTAAGGTCAGACGATGTGAGGCAGACACTCCTATGGACTCTCAAAGTTATGTCCAATAAACCTGCTCACTTGCTGCAACACTGCTCGGATAATAAAAACTGCCCAGAGCAAAACGTCTGCTTTTTGAGTGCCTTCCTCGTGTAAACAACAAAGTAACAGCACCGAGCTGTTTACTCGAGCTACATAAAGCGCCAGCCAACAGTTCTCCACTGAAACTATAAGAGTAATTGCGAGAGCTTAGTGTGAGTTTGCAACTTCATTGTGTTTTTATGTATCAGGACTCTCCGAGCATCAGGATCCATCGTACACTTCGGTACTTGAGACCGAAAATGTAAAATAACAGTGAAAGGTGAGAAAAGAGTCAGTCATCCGTGAATATGACAAGAAATGATAGCTAGATTGAGCTATTGCGAGCACCGTTGTCTTGCCTCGATCACTTGTCAATCATTAGTGTGATATATAAACAAACAATAATGAACCAGCAAGTAAAGTTCCTTTAAGTTCCTGAAAACATTCCTGAATCAGCATCTATGCCGTTCAAATGGCAAATGTGTCTGTGGTCACGCGTAATTGTGTGAGTGTTCACGCTTGCTGACTGTTTTCAATCAGACTCAAAGTCAACACAGTGCCATAAAAGCACAGAAGCACCAAAACACTAATACAAGCAGCGGCAGCAGTTAAAAAAGTGGGACCTAAATGTGCAACTCTCTCGTTTTGTAGTGACAGATGGTGAATTTGTACCCTCTCCAGTTTATCTGTCACACGGCCAACGTTTATTTGTTGGTACCATCTTCAGTCAGCACCCAGCGACTCTTCTCCTTGCAGAGGGAATACAATTACCTCCTTCGGTGCTCCTTTTCATTCTTATATTATCGGTCATCTTGATGACAAAAGTTCTCCAAGAGTTGTTGGGAAATGACAAGTGATTCTCTTTGAGGAAACATGGACGAAGGTTTATTTGCTGGTGCTGGAAACAAGAACCGGGACCATGTGAAGGCACTTTTGCAACATACCCCAGATCAGTAAAATAGAGCTCTCATTTGTGCACCAATCTCCTGAAAGGTCAGTGTGAGGGCGCACGGCGAAACTGGAGCTTTTAATTTGGTTTTTGCTTTCTTCATTCATGTGTCACGAGGAAACCTTTGCAGCGTGACCGTTTGGTTAAATGGCTCAAAGAAACTTCAGTTAGAGAGAGCTTAGACAGAGCAAGCTTAAGTGTCGGTGGAGGTAGGACGAGATGGCAGCGGAGGCGTGACAGACGGGGGGAGCTCATCCGACACTGCTGGGCTGGAGTAATTGGGATGCATTCGCCACCCCCTCCGGCAACAAAACAAGAGGGTCTTTGATTAATATCAAAAAAAAAAAAAAAGCAGCTCTGCCCTCCATGCTGAGGCTAGTTGTTCACATGTTGCAGCACATGAGCAGCAGTAGGAACCGCTCATTCAGTTTCCATATGAAGGCGCCTGTCAAGGGTAAAGAAACGTCCGGCTCCGCCATGATTTTGGGTGAAATTGTGCAACTTTTTCGACAATGTTCAATCTTCGTCACGGCTCCATATGGGATTCAGACAGAAAGCTATTCAACAGGACAATTATATAATCCAGACAGCTCCAGAGTGTTTCATTTACTGTAAGTGCACTAATGTAGGGCCATGCCAAGCTCTCAGCAACGTGCTCTTTACACTGTGACACACACTGTGTGACGCAGGCATGCTGCGTCTACTTAAAGCATACAGCTCACATTTTGTCAGCACTCTGCCAGAACTTTGTCGAGGGAGTTTGTTGGCCTGTCTTTTAGGCTGAACAGTTTGTAGCAAACCGAGGAAACATGTATGGAACTTTACGTCCTGAACCGGAAAAACAGCGTCAACAAAAAGTTAACGAATCAGAGTTTTGTCTCCAGCGTCTGTTCCGGAGACACTGAGTCATCTTTAAGTGAACTTTCATTCGCAAACAGACAATTTCCTGAAGTGTCCCTGAAGCCACGACGTGGTTTCCAGCACAGAAGCCTGCCTGTTTTCAACACAGTAGTGCCTGAGGGCACAACGTTCTCTCACATCCAATGCTGTTAATTAGCTTTGGTCTTTGTATACAGAGAACAATCCAGAATCTCTGAATAGTTTGATTGTGTTATGCACTGAAGATGGGCAGATCGTAAATGTCTCCACATTACTATTTTGAGCAACAGTTTTCCGATATCGTTCCACAACTGTGAGTTTGTCACAGATCCGTGAGGGTCTGCCCGTCTTTGTGTCCAGGTGGTTCTGCTTCAGCAAAATGCTTGTTTTTATACTCGGACCTCTTACCAAGCTACCTAATTAGTTGAGGCTGTTTAACCAAGCGTTTATAATCTCCTCAACTTTTCTTGAACTAGCAGCGTCCGAACTTTGGTCAAAAGTGTTTCTGCCTTAAATTTTAAAATGAGCAAATATTCTGAAAGAAGTGTCTCTTTTATCATCTGATTTATTCTCTGTTTTTTATTGGGAATAAATGTCGGTTTCATATTTTGTTGGGTTTTCTTTTTATTACGTTTGACAAATTTGGCCTTTTTTTTTTTACTTTTAAATTGGATCAGATTTTTTTTTTTTTTTTTTTTTTAACTTCATTCCATGTTTTCAAAAAACCCAAGAAAAACGTCTTGCAACTGAACTTTTTTTTGGTATCAACAATTTTCTGTCATTTGACAGCAGCTCCATTATTTCCTTTCTGGTAAGAGCGGTTGTCAGATGGTGAGCGTTTACCGAGCGGAGGTACTAAACCAAACCTTGCTCAGTTTCTGAAAACGTGGAGACATTCGTTCTTTATTCAGCCGTGTATCATCAACTGTAAGGTTATGTGACAACAATTACAACAATGACAGGTTCCCTGCAACTTCAATAAAACAAGGAGAGACACCTTCAAAAACATTCATTTCTAGCTGGATGTGTTGATATCAAGCCAAAACTCGACATTTAAAATCATTTACAGACTGACAAAACAAATGTCGAGAAAAGTCTATTTACCAAGATGCCTATTCAATCGGACGGACGTGCAACAGTGACTCACATCGAATGCAAAGCTGAAAAAAAATCAAGCAAGTCACCACAAAGCAACGTGGTCCTAATGGAAAGCGCGGGGAGTTGCCATAGCTATTAATCCATAAGATATGTGGGAAGGGAAGCATGAAAGGCCAGCAACATTTTTATTTTTCGATCCTCTAAAGGAAAAAAGGGAAAAAAAAACCAACGTTGCGCTGCTCAGACTCAAGGTTTGTTGTGACGAATCTCTGCTGGGCCAGAGAAGAGAAATATCAAATTAAACCACTTCAAATTCTGACCTTTCCTCAAAGGAAAGCTGAATTTCTTGGCTCTGCCATCCACAACGACCATTTTTCTAACATGAATGACACAATTTAAGTGCTTTGACTATCCCCAAGTATAGAGCAAGTCTATGCATGGAAACAGAGTTGGTGAAGGTGGATGACTCAGAGTTCATAAAATAAAGCCAATTATACTACAGTGAGACTACTTTACATATGCTGTGTTCAGCCTGTTGTTCTGACATTGTTCTGACTTTGATTCTGCACACAGTCACAGCTTTCAACAAGGGAAACTAATGGTTATAAAGAGCACGTAATGCATCTCAGCTCTTGCGGAGACAGACTGACGCAAGCGTTCCAATGTTACTCCTGCAGTAAATAAAGAATTTAATGAATGAGTAACCAAGCTGCTCCTTATAATGGACAGAGAGAGCGAAAGAGAGAGAGAGAGAGAGAGAGAGAGAGAGAGAGAGAGAGAGAGAGAGACAGAGTTATTGAGTGTTAAA
>JASSRZ010000051.1:8461126-8474146 GCA_032164315.1 Malacoctenus gilli | reverse complement strand
AGAGAGAGAGAGAGAGAGAGAGAGAGAGAGAGAGAGAGAGAGAGAGAGAGAGAGAGAGAGAAAGAGAAAGAGAGAGACAGTGTTATTGACTGTTAAATAGCAGTCAGTATCTGATGTATGACTATAGACACATGATTTTAATACATTTTTCAAAATAAAGATAAATATTATGTTGAATAGAATAGAATAGAATAGAATAGAATAGAATAGAATAGAATAGATTTTTGGATGATATGGCTATCTTTAGGAAGAGGAAAGATGATCGAAATTTCAAATAATAGATAATTGGGGCCAAATTGCAACAGCAAAACGTTGATAAACCCACAGTAATGAAGCACAAGAGATATTCTACACCTGTAGAGTAGATTTTATGCTTTTTCGTGTTTTCTACTCAACATGGCTTCTCACTTATTCAGCGAGATAAGAAGGCAACATCCACTTCAACCTGGAAAACAACAGAATGCAAGAGGATTCATAAGCAAAATGCCAGTCGGGGTGAATAACAACCACACAGTGTCCCCATACACTCCATGATTTGCATTCACCTACAGAGGAACATTGAGCCTCTGCACTCCGCTGAGCAGAATATTATTGGATTATGGTGCTTTGGTGACCTCCAGTGGGAAAATTAGAGCATACGAAGGACGGGCGCAGCAGATGCTCGCAAGCTGCTTTGATGGGAACATTTCGACTGCAAAAACAGAATATGTCATAATTGCTGACACATTAGGACTTGATGGGACACCGCTGCGTGTGTGTGTGTCATTTTAAGATAATACATCGGCTGTTAAGTAAAACCCCTCGACCGCGCTCTGAATGACTGCAGCTGGGAGGCACGAAGCAGACCAGACGATGCACTCGGAGATGCTCATAGAGGGAGATGTCGTCGGAAATATCAGGGAAATCTGTATTCTAAACCAGCTGCCTTTTCCATCGTGTTATCTGACAGCAGTGTCTGAAAATGCCGAACAGGAAATGTGCGCGTGCACACGCACACACACGCAAACTCACGCACGCACACACACACACGCGTGCACACACACACACACACTCACACGCACACACCCACACACATGCGTGCGCACACACACACACACACACCAAGAAAACAGACTATCTAAAATAGAAGAAAATTCAGGGGCATGTGATTCAACCCAGAGATTTCAATCAAGCATGTTTTGGACTGAGAAGGGGGGGACTTAGGGTTTCCTTATGAGCCACTGTAATTCTGTCTCGCCTTCAACAGAGAGCTGGAATGACAATACATGAAATATATATTGTAAATGTAACACCACAGAAAAAGGTGGGAGTGAATGTTCTCTCTGTAAGGGGGTCCTGAGCGATGGCATCTGTGCATTAAATGCAAAGGAGGAGGTGAACAAGGAGGTAAACAAACAAAATCACAAAGCCAACCCCAATCCAATAAAATCCAAACCATGAGATTCATGGAGGGAATTCTGAGCAAGCTGCAGAGAAACAAGGACCAAGATAACATTCAGCTGAAGTCCGTAGCGCCAAAAAAATAAGCGCAACATTAACTATATGCAATAAAAGTACAGATTTCTAATGCTCATCAAATTTCTCTGATAATTTTTTTGAGCGTTTATGTAAAGGAAACTTCAACATTTTAAGCACAAGTTATTCTAAAAAAAAAAAAGTAATGCAAAAATGACGTGTTTGTGTGCTGCATCTGCTGCTAGATTTTTTTTTTTTTTTGCTTTGGCTCAGCTGTTCCTTTGCAGACAAAACTGCAACAAGTGCAGTTTTCAGTTTGTTTGGCCCTCCAAAACAACACCAGGCCAATAAACTGTGTGGCAGTAGCTACACCTGAGTGGACATAAATAGAAGTTTTGATGGCAGAGAGAGAAAGTCAAATCGATGCCTCAATCGGTGATTCAGCTGCATTAAGTGACCCTGCAGGCCGTGAAAATGAGTCAGCGAGCACAGCAACAAAACCGCTAATCATAAAAATCTCTCCGTCTGCCATTAAAAAGCTCCAAAATTCAGCTTTCATCTTGTCCTCGGCGTCATAAAAGTCTGTACTTACCTGATGTATCGGACACAGAGTTGATAAGACCAAGTACTCAAGCAGTTATTTCACCATTTAAAACAAATGTTGCCTTTGGAAGTAGTGCTGCTGCATGTTACAAAAACTACTTTTCAACAACATTTGAATGTTTTAGAGGCTACGAAACAAACAGCATCACAGTTGACATGCTCAGTTTGAACAATGTTTCTCTGGTGGGAAAGTTACCACAAACTCATCAGCAAAAGTGTTATTCTGCATCTCCAGCCCATCTGACCGCCACCAACCGCCCAAAGTTCACAGGGTGAACAGTTCATGTTGTTGTGAGGCGCTCGGGATGAACTCTGCTCTCGCAATGCGCAAGCTTCCTTATTTGAAGTTACAAACATTTGAGTTGAAAGATTATGGCCAGTCAAACAAACAAGCCACAGAGCTGGCGTGCAGCTGCTTGAGCCTACACAGCAAATTGAAGACGCTTACTCTGAAGCCGGAATTGGCTCCCAGCTCCAGGAGACATCTGACGGCTGATGTGCACAGGTTGGATGCTGCGATGTGCAGAGCTGTGCCAAAATCAAAGTCGCTGCAGGTGGCATCAATGTCTACAAGAAAAAAGACAATACATTTGGACAGGTTAGTTAGTGCAACACAATTAACTAAGCTCAGCTGGACTGCCCAACAATAGACGACTGATGCCATCGAATGACACTTTAATATCTTTATGGTAGCATTAAATACCAACCCCACCAGGTTTGACTGCACACAAATGACAACAGTAAACACGACTTGATTTTCTGTTTAAATTTGACCAAACAAATCGATGGTTGCGGCATCAAACAATATGGAAGAATCAAGAATTTGGACTTATTGACAGACTTGCAATTTGCAGCTGCATAAAGATGCTGGTTTCCTGCTTTGCCTCCTTTGGGAGAGCTCTGCTCTGAATGACCCCCCATTTCGGCTTCATAACATGAAAAAACAAGACTACAGACTACCACACTGAATTCACTAATTGTATATGCACAGATGAACCATCAGATGAGTAAACAGTGAATACAGAAGCAAAAAAAGCTTCTGTATGGAGAAATGCCAAAATGGTTGATTGTCCATCTCTCTCTTTCTCACCTCCTGGTTTGGAGGCCTGCAGCACCACACGGATGAGCTGGGGCACATCAAAGTAGGCGGCGTAGTGCAGGGCCCTCATGTTGGTCCAGCGCGAGCGGAGGTTTGGATCTGCGCCCGAGGTGAGGAGCTGACGGGCGAAGCTGGCCGCTGTCTCTGCGTCGCCTGGGCAGCAGAGGAGAGAAACAGGTGGGTGGGTGTCGCAGTCAGTTTGTCAGAACTGTGCTTAAGAACTGGCTGATGACCTGCAGCAGGTCGCACACAATTACTTGTTGAGGACAGCATAGCAACATGAAGTAAAGTGTATGTGCATGTGCTTCTTTATAGACTTGCTAAAGGTACCAACCGATGCCAGGGGCCCCAGCCTTGCAGCAGTAGTGCAGGAGGCTCATATCTGTCAGGCCGTCTCGATCGTTCACTCCACAGCCCCTGTTCAGAATCTGCGCAAAGACGAAATACTCAGTGTTCCCGCTGAGGGGCCCGGTGTCAGCGCGCAGAAATATTACATAATGGGCTCTAAAGTGAAACTCGGGAGCAATGATGTGATGAATGACAGGCGAGCGGAGCCTCTCATAACTCCACTGATCTTTAAATTTGGACTTCAATTGTTGTGCAAACTGACACTGAGACGAGATGCTTATTTCTCAAGGCGAACAGTGACTAAGTAAAAAGAGAGACTAATCGCCTGCTTTTACCCTTGAGAAGCGCGCTCCCACCAAACAATTTACTGCATTGCAGTTACTTTGTGAGACTCCTAATACAGATGCTTTGATGGTGGGCTTGCAGGCACTCCAAAAGGAAGCAAAAGTTTGACGTATAGTCGTCAAGGCACAATTTGTGATGAAAGCAGACATTAAAAGCATTTGGGAGTAGGACACTTTTTTTCAACAAAACAACCAAATTTCACAAAGAGGAATCTGGGGTGGGGGGGGGCTCCTATCTTCAGCATAGGGGGCTTATACCCTTTCATTCCAAGCAAATCCTGGAATAAAGTCCAAAAAAGACACTGATTTAAGGACTTTGGCAACATTGTGACTGACTGTTGAAGCAGTGAAGACTGTGTCACCTCGTTGCCGATGAGGCTGATGTTCTTCTGCACCTGGGGCACCCACTGCCTGAGGACAGCGAACAGCTCTGGTATGGTAGTGGTGGGGTCCAGGAGGACCTCTCTGCACTGTGGCTCACTGGGGTCAAAAAAGGAAAATTCTGCCGGAGGGGAAGAAGGACAAAAAAGAAAACACATCTTTTTTTTTCCTGCATTGATGCAAGAGAGAGAGAATTTAAAAGGCATAGTGATCCTTTATCTGGGGAAAACAACGAGTGTGAAATTCTGCAGCACAGACACGCATTTACTTTCCACAACAGACTCTTCAATCGATTGAGTCAAATTACTAATCTGGGGAAATGCCCTTGCTGTGCTTACAGAGGCGAAATGAAATCAGATGTGACAGAGGATGGCATGCCGTGAACCAAATGAAGCATTAGAAGACCCGACAGAGGCAGAAAACAAATAGCGTTCACTGTGAGAGACCAGGACAAACACTTACTGTATTATCCACACAGCTGCAGAGCTACGACATGTGCTCCACTGATAGCAGACAAAGGCGTTTGACACTGATTCATTAACTTATCAAGTCTAATTGTAGCATTTTGCACTCAAATAAGCCCCATTATGTTCTAATGTCACCTACATGGTTATGTTTTTGCTGAATGGATATTCATGTAAATTAGCGAGTAAACTAACAAAGCCTTTGCTCGAGGAAATTATGTCAAACCACTTTTTTGTGGAACAACTATGCTAACATCTAAACCACTTCACAAGTGTAGAACAACATGTATGTGTGTGTCCTCACCACAGTCACTGGGCATGGGTGCAGAGGCCACCTGGTGGATGACTGGTCGCTGGTGAGAAGGGAGTCTAGTCCGGCAGCCCAGGACGGCGTCCCCTTCAACTTGCTCTGAAACATCCTCCTTTGTCATGTCCCCCTCAGGGCCTGGAACTACATTAGAAAGTCTATTCTGAGAACCCAAGTAGGTCTGAGTAAGTATAATCTGGGTGCTAAATCGTGTGCACGGATACCAAGAGTGTGAAGTGCACGGCTGAGAAATAACACAGGGCCATGTTCTCCAGCAATTTACTAACACAAAAGAACATGTGACCATCAGGATGTTGGTAGGAAGTGATCACACACTTGTGCTGTTCCTTGGACTCAAGGTTGAGAAAGTCAGGGAAGTTTGCAGGCCAGACAAGTTGGTGTTGAGTCCACAATGGTATTTTACATGTGTTCTCGGACACAACTTGTATCTGGCTCAAACTCGGCACAGTTCAAATGTTTATTTACTGACTAAACCTAGATTAAACTCCACTGACTATATTTGGTGAATCTATGGTCAACTACCAGTATAATCTTGAACTGTTGCTACAGGAGGACCAAAAAAAGGACCAACAGGGGTTAAACTAATCACACACACACACACACACACACACACACACACACACACACACACACACACACACACACAGTACTAAAGCCAGGGAAAGTGACACCGAGATCAACACTCACTGTCATCGTCTGCTTTATCCTCCCTGTGGCTGATCTCCATGAGAGTCTCTCAGTCAGGCTAAGCTAAAATCAAGAGAAACAGACTGGGTCCGGTCAAACATCTGACCAAGAGCCTCGTTCAAAATAACTCCTGAGCACGCACGTCGAATCCCACTCAATCAGCAACAGCATACCCACTGCTTGCGAATATACCCCAGTGATCACACCCTGACTCCTAAATCCAGGAGCTATTTACAGCCCTGTCATTCACACTTGGTTTTTCCAGTGGTGGACACTGATGACCCCCATTGACCACCAGAGTCATTGCAAAAACAAAATGCAAAGGGGCAGCGAAGTCACCACTGTGTGGTCAAAAACTTTCCACATCAAGCACCGAGCAAGCAGTGGCTTCCTTCTCATCCAGAAGAGGGCGTTGTTCTTTGAATATCCATTGCTGTCAGTGAGAGTTAAGAAACCAGATCTTTTAGAATGATGAACTGCAGTGTTGTGTCTAACAGAAATATTTATACATTTGCAAATAAATTGAAATGATAGTGGTTAAACTTTTTACATGACCACAGAGTTGGATAAAAACAAACAATTCAAAATATGAACAACACAAGAAGAGGTTGGTTTTCCTGAGTTGTTTAAATAAAAGCTGTTGCTTGCAATGGTAATAATAACACAAACAAAACATTATAAATTATTCTAGTTCACATAAAATGAGTAACTGACCCATTTGTATGCTGGTAGAGGGTGTGATGAGAATAACTCATGAGCTCTGTGAATGCCCAGACTGGCTGTGCAGAGATTATTGTGACTTGGGACAATGGCCTACTTGTGGAATAAGCCTCTCCTTGTTTGCCTGGCCCATGATGTCACTCTGCCCCGATCCTCTTCCAGCTCATGAAAACACAATCTCACACTGATCACCCCAAACATCAATGCTGCCGCTGGATGATTTCTCTGGACATACAATAAGCCTGACTGCTGTATCCGTGGGTCTTTGACGTCCCAGAAAAAAACACTCATTACTGGCAGAGATAGCTGACGGGCCAGGTGAGGTTCGACTGCTGCTGTGGTATACAACTAGGCATCACACAGTTTTGACAACCCATTTTTTCAGTGGGTACACCACAAACCTGACACATTCAGCCTCTTGTAGGTTCTTCATAAACTGGTCCAGGCAATGTGAAGTGAACAAATAACAATCTCTCGATTGCTCATCAGCAGATTTCATGGTGAAAGCCTGTTCGAGTGAAGTGATGTGGCACCCAGGTTCAGCATGTTGTCAAGAGCGTCGACAAGTTGATATGCACCTACTTCGATGTAATCCTGGAGGCGTAACCAGCCCCCACCAACACTAAACCGAAGCTAAGTTTCCATTCACTTGCTTGAAGGAAAAATCTAAGTGGATCCCACGATTGTGCTGGTGTTATTAATAGTAGTAAGTCTTCAAGGCTCTCAGCGCCATCACGCCTTGTAGTGAGGTTTGTCGTCATCAACCACGGCGTAAAGTGTGACTAATAGCTGCTCACACGTCAACGAGCAGGAGAGGACCGAGTAACAACACACTTCCATTCATACATACCTCAAGTGATGCAGAAACATCCAACATATTGTAGCACGTTTTCAATCTCAAATGAATAGAACACTGGTTGATTTTTAATATCTCCTTCTTTACTGAGAGACACTGCAAGCGTGCATGTTTTGAATAATTTCGCATCAACTTCTGTTTTGATATAAGCGGGGGGGTTTTCATCCTAGCTTACGTGCTGTCAGTTACGCAGCTAGCAGCTAGCATATGTTCAAAAGCCGGCTCGGGCTAAGCAGCCGTTGAAATTAACTTTGTCCAACTGACGTCACGGGTAACGGCTCAACAGCACGCAGTCAGTGGTTGCTGCTTGCGCGTCCTGTCCGTGAGATGTGGAAAAAGTTGCAGAGCAGCCTCCTGTCACTCATGTTAGCTCCTCTGGGGTACGGGGGGGTGGGGGGGGTGATGCTTCCGTCCACTGACACTGGGCCAGGTGGGCTAACCACTGAGAAACGCACTTTGCCAACGTAAAACAGAGCGAGATATCAGGCCAGGCTGCGACACGTAAATAGAGAGAGTCACACCTTACCTTCACACTGCTGCTTGTCTCAATTTGTTCATGGGGGGAAATAACTGAGAAGCCACAAGCAGATTCAGTTCCAGTCAAGCTCAAGTTGTGCTACATCGCTGCTAAACATCCTGTCTCGGTGAGGCTTCAAAATAAAAGCATTTAGAAGGCATTGATTACACACTTGTTAATTCGATATAAATGTGCAATATTTTTGGAAAATGTGTGCGGTTGAAATTTAATCCACCGATATCTCACTGAATGGTGCCGAGTGATTCCAATTTTGCCGATTTAGCACCAAAAACAAATATCTCTGAAAAGCTGTTAATTATGTGAATATCAAATCCAGAGCTGGAGATCGGACAAGAGTTTTTGCTGTTTGCTTTTTGAAGGCAATTGGTTGAGTTTATTTGCTCATGATTTCATCTGAGGGACTAAAAGAAAAACCAACATATGAGTCTGACAAATTTGGCGGTAGACTGCAGAAGTGATGGCTCTTAAAATGTTTTTGCTCGAGACCCCATTTGGCAAAAAGCACTGTGTCAGGGTGACTTCTTCACATATGTGAAATGTGGCCTGCCTAAAGTCTGAGGTGGTCCCGTCCCGTTAAGGCCAGTGTTCTGTTCGTCCTCGGCTGTTTAGGGCCTTTTTAACTGAAACCCCGTTTCCATGGAAGCGTAAACAAAACGACTCGTGGCTGCTGCAGTGATTTGCTCTCACAGAGCGCGCTGAATCCACCATTCAGTTCATTTGGACGCGGAATAAGTGGTGTGCACTCTATTTCATCAGCACACACACGCACACACCTGTATCGCTGTGGAGAGCAGCTGCCAGGATGGACTTGAAAAATGTCCGGCGTGCGTCCTCCGCGGGTTACCGATTACCGGAGCGATCGAAGAACACCGGACCGACGGCGAGGACACCGCCGACGGCGGCGGCGGACAGAACGCGGCACGCTGCCAGGGAAGCGTCGCCGCTGGCCTCATGTCCGGACACGAGCGACACGGTGAAACAAGACCAAGTCTGGAGAGAGCGGCTGTGGAGAGAGAGGAGAGGGGTGCTGGACTGGTGAGCTCACTTCAAACTCATGCTGACGTTGTAGCAGATCGTTCCTCCCCGCTAAGAGGTCAATGGAACTAAATGGTACTTCTGTGTCACAGGGAGAGGAACTGGAGCTTTCTCAAGAACTATGATCAACTGGTGAGAAAATAAACCAACACAGTTGTTATTGGAAAAACGTGTCTCAGAGTGGTCCAAATGCCACAGGAGATAGTGACGGTGTCCCCTCACTGTTTGCAGGGAGGTTTGAAGTCGGAGGAGCCGCTGCCCACCGACATGCCCGTCTTCTCTGACCACATTCCCAACACGACCAACCAAATGTACGGGAGCAGGCTGTCCAGTCCGGTGGCGAGAGAGCTGGTCAGACTGGGAAGCTTTCAGAAGCGCAAGCTGGATCCAGACATGCTGCCACTCTAGGTGCTCCCTGAAGACAACAGACCTCTGCCTGCAGTCCTGAACTCCACAGATTAATGACTGCACCGTCGTGGAGAGGTCAAATTGGGGGAGCATTGAGGGCAACAAGTGAAGAATGTAACGTTTTGCCTTGACAACAAGCAAAGCAAAAACGGTCATATACGATATTTCACAAGTGTATTTTTTGGCTAATGATGACATGCAATTGCTGTCTTCTGACTGAGGCAAGTGACAGGTAAACACAGGCGGATCACATTCTGGTTATCTGAGCTCGCTCAGGGATCAGATACTTGATCATCCAATCACACGCCTGATCTACTTTGGATGAGGGAAAGTCGAGATCACCCATTCTTCCATCGCAGGCTCATACTCTCTGAGACAGATTACGAGTTGAGATGTAGTGACCATAGTAACTTGATTATAAAATATGACCTCGTGGCTGTTTTTTCTTTCTTTAGTTTTGGGCTTTTTGGTGGCTTTGTCAATTAATTGCATGTAGCTGCATGCTTCCACGTTTAAACTATCCTACCTTGTGGATTCATGAAATTCCATTGAAGGTTTTCTGAATGTGCTGGAGATAAATTGAAGTTTTTCATTCAAAGTAGTGGAGATACCTAAGACGTTCGCATTTTTGTTGTCAGAGAAACTGTTTAAAACTAACGAAAGAACAACATTAGTTTGTCTGCACAAGGACTGCTGTGTTTTGTATTTCACTTCTTGAAATCGGTGGCGTAACTTGGGTGCGAGCCAATCAAATTCAAGTAGATGTATGCGGAAGTGAGAATAAATGCCGGCGGACATGGACGTGTACGGTTGACAGAAAAAATAAAGGAATTCCAACATATGCCCCTTCAGATTAAAAGCACAATCTTCGTGTATCTTCGTGTATCTCTGAAAAAAGGTCACATTATGCATGTGTAATAAAGTCTGTGTCGTCACTCTCAACTTCTACATTTTCCTAAATGATTTCAGTTTGGCTGGCACGAATATAAATTGCGGTTCACTTTTATTTCGCAAGCTTGTACGAGAAGTGTACTGGAGCGTCAAGTAACTTGACGGCGGCGAAGCATCTGGTAGCGAGGTTTGCTTTAAAAGTCTGGAAAATTTAAAGTTTCCACTTGAATTTGTTTTCCTGCTCGCGCACGATGGACACCGACACGCTGCTGCACCTGGCCAACTTCAGCACGTTGTTTCTGTGCATGGTGCTGAAATTCCCGCAGATCTTCCTGCTGATGCGAGCCAAGTCTTCCACCGGGGTCAGCCTCAACAGCCTGCTGCTGGAGCTGGTCGGGTACGCTGCTTTTTATTGGGATGTGTGTGAGTCGTCCAGGCAATGATCGGGACGCGATTGAGATGCGAGTCCGTGCAGAGCTCTCAGACCAACGCAGACTGATGTGGCGTTCATGTGATGCATTCAGGGCCCTCCTTCGGAGCTGGGTTACAAACTCATCGGCAGAATCGCTTTGAAAATGGTCAAATTTAACTTGGCCAACTGTCGCGTGCATGGCGTGGAAATAATATCAACTAGCATGGCCTTACAATTCACGACGAGGAGTTCGGCTTATATCTAGCGTCCTGATCGCGCGTTTTTCCAGGAAAAGTGTGTGCATATTTGTCCTGACATAACACACCAGCTAAATAGGACATAAAGAGATTGACTGAGCTGCGAACACAAGAGGACAGCTATCCCATGTTGAACAAACGATCCCACTGTGATGACCTAATATCGTAAAGCTGTGCTGTGTTTGCACAGGAGGGGATTAGAGGCAAATCTCAGAGAACACTGGAATAACAGGGTACTGTGAAATCTGCAGCTTCACCCCTGCATCAGTCCTCAAACACTGAACTATTCAAGCCAGGTTATAGATCAAAATGTTTCTGTGCCCTTTTCAGCGTCTGACGAGGAGGTATTCTAAATTTGACACAAATTACAGAAAGCACATTGCAGAAAAGCTGTTGCAGAGTCCATTTACATCAAGTACAATAAGAGCCTGCTCTTTACTACACTAGTAAAACTTGCAAGGCACACAAGACAGCCATGGACAAAGACGAGATAAAATAATAAAATATGGCCACATACTTGTAACTTGCAATTGAAATCGCTTTCTGTTCAAGTGTTTCATCTAAATCAGATATGAACTCCAGTATACCTATCAAGGAAATAAGCTGCTATTGAATGCTTTGCAGGTTTGTTGTTTTTGTAACCTACCAGATGTACTATGACTACCCACCTCCAACATACCTAGAGTACCCCATCCTCATCGCCCAGGGTGAGTCTTTGCATCTTGTTCAACACAATTCATCTAGTAAATTTTTACACCTCAGATCAATACTTTCACATGGACTTTCTGAACAAAACTGCCACATTTTAACAGTTTGTTCGACCAAACATTTCAGGTTTTGAGAACTTATTTTCACTTTGATGACTCAGCAAACAAGCAGTTTGCTGAGTCCTTTATTTAGGGTGACTGGAGGCTGGAGCCAATTTCTGTGAACATTAAGCAAATGTATGTGTTACCCATCTATAAGGGGGGCTCACACACACCCAGAGACTACTGCATTCGACTGTTCAAGTTTCTTCAATGTGCTGACTTCTTTTGATAGTGAACAAATTGTGCATACAATTGGACCCAGGGAACCACACCTACGTGCGCAGTCACTGACATGAGTGAAGAAATTTCGATTTCAATACTTCTCATGTCAACAATAAAGCCCAGCTCCAAGTAGTTACTGTTCCAACCTGTCCTGTGCCATCAGATGTCATTCTTCTGCTCCTGATTCTTCATTACAATGGCAGCCTGCGGCAGAGCCTCCTCTACATCTTGCTGTATCCTTTCTCATGCTGAAGTCATGGTCTGTGAAAAGGTTCACTTGATGCTGTCGAGAATCAATGACCCATTAGCCTTCTCAGTTACCTTCCCTTAACACGGCCTGCGCTCAGGTTTGTTGGAGGCTGGAGGCTCCTCACAGTGCAGAAGTGGATCATAGACTTGGCCATGGTAAGACATCAGTTCAACCATCAATCATAGGCCGCAGTCTGATGGAGTTATCGAAGAGATGGCAAGTCATTAGTGAGAAGCAATGAGGTGGAGGTATGGAGGGTTACCTCATTTCACCTGCTGTGCCTCACAGAAGTCACTCACACCTTGTGAATGCCAAATGGTGGCGTCAGGTGATGAGCTGAAAATGTCTCCAGGCAGTCTGAATGGGAAGCATGAGCAGCGATCCTGCTGCTGCCATCGCTTGAGAAGTCGAGAAAGTCGGAAGCGACGAGAAACTCGCGAAAAACTTTTCAGAAGTCTGTTGGATGGAAGCGTCCGTCGTGTGAGTGTCTGCTGTCTGAACTCTGCTTTCAGAGCCTGTGCACGTTTATTAGTGCAGCCAGCAAGTTCGCCCAGCTGCAGTGCCTGTGGAAATCAAAGGAGGCGGGACAGGTCAGCGCCCTCTCCTGGGCCATGGCTACCTACACGTGTTTGGGTGAGTCGAAACGAGAAGAGTGACCCAATCAGTTACGAGGATAAACAGCAGCAATATGCTGTGAAATGCCGCTATTAGTTTTAAGCTGCCTGACTTTTAATGAACCGATAGCTTAACATCAGTTGCTTTTATTCAATCGGTTCTACTGCTCGTGTTTAGTATTCCTTCCCTAATTTTATCAGCTGAACCAGCTCATCAGTCCTCACAAATTCTCCTCCCTTAAGCACTGTTAAAGCATGAATATGGATGAGACTTTTTATTCAGCACCCAAATTATTAAA
>JASSRZ010000051.1:8450904-8461026 GCA_032164315.1 Malacoctenus gilli | reverse complement strand
CACAAATTCTCCTCCCTTAAGCACTGTTAAAGCATGAATATGGATGAGACTTTTTATTCAGCACCCAAATTATTAAATTAGCAATGCACCGCTTCATTAATTAATTAGAAAGATGCTTCGCTTGATAATGAGTGTCATTTGTTTGGCTTCCTCTTTGTTTCAGCACGAATTTACACCACGGCAGTGACGACCGGAGACATGCAGGGTAAGTCCATGTGAATTACAAATGACAATGGGATGTGGGGCAAACAAACTGAGCATCAAGGTCCCTTTAGCTGTCAGATTCTGTGGTTGTCAGTGCAGCGCTGTTCCACTGAGAGAATAATTACCAGCTAGGCTCATTGTTCCGATCTAAAACGGGTGCCAACCCCTCTCGTGTGTCACAGTTCTGGTCAGGTTCATCGTTATAACCCTGCTGAACCTGTGGGTGCTGCTCACCGTGCTCCACTACCAGAGACGCAGCAGCAGCAGCATTGCAAAGAAAGAAGACTAGAGTCCAGCCAGGTCCTGGAGCTGACAGCTGTCACCCTGCTGTCTGGACATCACTGTTGAGTTTTCACCATCTCTCTCTGGAATGCCGCCAGAAGCGTGAAAGTAAAAGTGACGAGTAACGGTTTTCATATCAGCATTTTATGCAATACTGACTGATTTTGTATCAATGTTTATCTCTGATGTCACCCGGTACATTCCTCATAAACTTCTCGTGCTGACCAAAGACCGATGCTTCCTGATTACTGTATGGGAACAAACGGAAAGTTTCATTCGACAGGAAAAGACCAGCCGAGTAAAATGTTTATCTTCCTGCTCAGGACAACAAAAACTCTATTTTGAATATACTTACTACATGTGAAGATATATGCAAAGCTGTTTTATTAAAGCACATTTCCTACCTTCTTACTGTCTGGCCACAGTCTTGGTGATTGAGGTAACCTACACTAACTTCAGTGTGTGAACACATATGATTAGTTTGTTTAGATTTACAGCCATGACAGGGTGTCATGATATTCTTTTCGCATCATTTTGTATTGAATTACCTCATGAGCCCATTTTGTATTGACTTATTGTCAACACTACAATCTGTGTAGTGAAAACCTAGTATTGTTTGCCTGTTTCCATCATTTTCATCCTTTTTTCAGTTACTTCCCGAATTGTGTGTTCATCGAGTTGACTAACAAGTTGTATTTTTTGTGATGCCACAATTGCATTTTTTATAATGTACTTTATTCTTTAACATACACCGAAAAACAAAAAAATTGAATCGAAATTAAAAGGACTCTTGCCTGTTTCTTTTATATTGGATAATCATTCCAACTTCCTACAATCTTTTAATTTGTGGAGGGTTCAGTTTTTCTATTTGACCACCCATCATATCTGACAATACGTTAGAGTTCCCTTGCGTTTCAGTCAGTAAACACTTACACATCGCGCCTCCTATTCACGAAATTATTCATTCCATTTTTGTATCTGATTGAGCTGAAAGGTGCTTCATCGCCAACTAGTGGCGAGTTCTGAAACTACATGCGCCTCGCTCCACTTTTCTCCAAGTGAATCAACTGGCTGCATCTTTGACACTGGCTGAGTTTTAGAACAGAGAAATAACCCGAAACCCCAAAGGCACATCCATGTCTTTATTGTTGAAGTGGTTACTAATATTGAGCTGTTTGATAGCAAACATGCAATCTGGATGTAGAGCCTTTAAATACAAAGTGGACAAGGCTGTATAAATAATATACTGTGCACTGTATGGCATGTAAAATATATACTGTGTATATTTCTATGTATAAAACATGCTTCTTAGTTAAAGGAGAGCACCCAGTACACACAGACACACACGCTCACATAGTTTACTCTCCACCAGCTATATAAGCCACATACACACAACAATGTGTCCAAACTCAGAGTTTGGTTACTTTTAATACAAAAATATCAGGACAAAAACACTTTTGGGAAATCAATGGAATAGTGCTGCTCAGTATCATGGAATGGGGGATGTGATTGCATACCTTCATTGTTTTCTGCTTCATTCTTGTAACTTTCCCCGTTCACGCTCACTGTCACTACGCTTGCTAGCAGGTGGAGGCCTGTGGGTGACAGCACTCAAGTGCGGGGCCTGGATAAAGCACACGCATGCAAGGATCACTCAAGAGTAGTTAGATGGGGGAGGGGGGGGGGGCTCAAGTCAAGTATATGTGGATACAATACCTGCGTGTCGTCTCTGGTTTAAAAAAAACAAACAAACAAAAAAAGCCCAGATGTACATTCATAACGACATAAGGAGCAGAGCTCGGATCAGAAAAGCATTCATGGTGCACCCCTGAACTCAGTAAACATTTACCCTGGGAAATGACAGTGCAGGTGCTGTGAGATTAGAGGGCCTGCATAGTAGCACCATGACTTCCGTGTGCATGTGTATCTCGCTTCGAGTAGGAGGAATCGGATTTTTGTGGGGGGCTAATAAGTGCGTCATTTGCTTGGGCATGCTCAAATTAAAGAGTACAACAATCTGTCTTTGCATATTTATTTGTGTCTGCATCAGGGAGCGTGTGTGAAATTAGATGTGTTGCTTTAATCTAATTTGTCCGTGTGTTTTTGTGCGCTCCTGAAATCACTTGTAATTGTGTCCCTTTTACCCCTGCGACTGGGAGATTGGTCCGTGACTCTTGGTTCCTATGCTGAACGTTTGGAAATGACAGTACAAGACACAATGATGCCCAAACAACACTCAGCCTGATGAGAACGAGCCTGCCAATCCACAGCAAGGGCAAATAAAACCCGGCTCTATAAATATTTACAGGCAATTTCAAATCTTAGTTTACAAATGTACAAATTTGTGACGCACATTTAATTTCACCAATCAATACAAGCGATCGACTCCTCAGAGGCACACGCAAGTCATGCTGCTACCGTGTTCGCCCCGTAACTGATCCATTGGATGCCACTCAGAGCAGAACTGAAGCTGTAGTAAAAGCAGCCTGCCTGAGTCACGTGTTGATAGAGAGGCACTAAAGGAACTACTTGCTGGCACTCCTTCCCCACTGTAATGACTTTCTGAATAGTTGCAGCTCATGTGTTTGAGTACCTTCTTCCAGATTTTGCGAACAGACACCTGAAAATCAGACTTGTAGAAAGCAAGAAGCTACAATCTTTCTGTTAAAGAGTGTGACAGTACAGACACACTATCTGGGCTCAAGTTCAATGACCTCAGTTGTCGTCGACAGTATACAGAACTGACTATCGTCTGAGTGTAGTGTTCCCCCATGAAACCCTTCATATTATTCACAATCAATAAACACAGAAAGTCTGTTTTTTTGGCCACAAGAAAATCCCCAAAGGTGGTGAGGAAGGTTCCCCTCCTTGGTCCTTCAATCGCTGGGTCCTGGTGAGAATAGCTGAGGTAAGTGAATCCCTCTCCCCGATCCTTCCGGCCTCGGTCGTGCTCTTTAAGTGCTCTCCTCCGTTCTGGGGGAGCTGAATGAGCCACTCCAGCGCCTCAGAGAGGCAGGTAATCCATTCGGTCTGGGGCCTTCGGAAGGAAAAAAAAAAAACTTGGGCTGCGGTGTCGACCAGCCATCCTGAATCACAGCTACCGAGGTGAACGGTCGCAAATTGCTGCGATACAGCTCCAGCCAAAAAGGGAACAAATGGGACTTTGTGACTCTGGCAGGCTGAAGCAGGGCAGGTGTGGGGCGGGTTGCAGGGAGTTCAGCGTGCTGATCTGCAAACGGAGCTTTGTAGATAGTCTCTGTTTAGAGGAGGAAACGCACCCAGCCATCTTGGAGATCCACCGTGCTCCCAAGCAAGGTTAGCTGGAGGAGGAGAGAGAAACAGCTGTGAGATTACTGGGTCCAAAACACTGAAGCCGTCTTGTCGAGTGAACAAAGTGAGATCACAAAAAGGTAAAAAGGGTCTAAGTCTGCTTCCACTTCAAACACCCAATAATCTTAACTGGTGATTCCCCACACAGACACGAGACCTCCACCTGAGAGTGAGCCAGCCCCACCCGCACCTCTGAGTGGTAACAACCTGGTTTGTAAACAAACATACAGGCACACTGAGTAATGGTGTCGTCTACAACGCGACCGGAGCCATCGTCATTTGTGCCACTGGCTGCCGGAGTCTTCCCGCTTCAGTTTGAAGCCGTTTGACCTGCGAGGGCTGAGGTCAGAGAATGGAGGGTCACAATAGGATGACAGATTCCTTCTTGAAAACAGGTGTTACCAAGACAACGCAGCCAGGAACCTTCTCCTTTCAAGACGATGTCAAACAGAGTGACTATAACAACAGCGCTGAAAATAAAGGCTTGGGAAATAAGCACTGCACAGCACAGAGCGGCACACAGTGCACACATCGTTACCATAGGTGACCATCAGAAATGTATAGAGGAACAATCCTCATCGATATCATCCAGCGCCCAGTGCCAGTCCTGAAGACCCAGGTCCTCCAATCTGCAGGGGGAGATTAGCGTCGATGGGCGTGTAGGAAGGGCTGCAGACACGACGCTGGACTCCAGGAGGAAAGTCTGTTTGTGTCTCGTGAAGGGTTGTTCTGCAGTTTACCACACTCTTGTTATGCTATGTGCGCACACACACTAATGAGCCGGGGCAATAAAATGCAGCTTCAGCGCTTCTGATCAATTTCATTCTAATTAACAACCTTTCTGGGTTCATTTTCATCTCCTTGGACTTAATTTCATCAGCTTGTTTCAGATTGCCGTGTTTAATTCTAATTAGTGTTTTACATGGAACAAGGTGTAGGCCAAAAGATTTTATCATGTATCTTGTAATGGGAGGCAGGTTTCAACAAAATCTCTGGATGTATTACAACGTAATGATAAAAATAGGTCCCGCGTTACAAGCTGTACAAATATTTGTCTCAGTGTGGTTAGCAGACCGAGACTGAATCTAATTTAGCGAGAAGGGTTTTTTCCCCACTTGCCACTAAGTTATGAAACATTATTGGTTTGTCTTCATGTTGCCGCTTTTTCTTGTATGTTTACCAAGCAACCACGTAACTCGGGATAAATCACCCAAAAAGCAGGGACACATTGGCTGAAAATCTCACCTGCTCTTGCTGGCGGGAAGCTGTCGACTGGGCCTCCTCATGGACTGGCTGGGCTGCACCTTCATGGAAGCACGGGGCGAGGAACGTGCAAAGTTCTCCGGCGGCGGAGGCTTCTTGGGGATCTTCTTCACCAGCCGGCTCACCCACTTCTGCTGCTCCTCCTGAGACACGGTCAGCAGCAGCAGGTTCTTGGCCGTGGACACGTCGTAGTTTACTGTCGGCAGAAGGGGAAGTCGCCTTCAGCGGCGAGTCCTTTCATGGTTGAAAGATGAGACATTCCAGTGCAGCGTCTCACCTTTGCAGGGAGCGATGATCTCCTCCTTCTTGTCCATGTGATCCTTGTGGCACTTAATGTGGCAGCGTCGACACTCCAGCGCAGGAGGCGGTTTGAACATGTTCCACAGCGGCTTGGTGCACGCCTCACAGTTGGTGGGGAAGTGGTAGAGGGTGGGGATGAACTCGTGGCCCTTGTGGCAGAAGTAGCTGGACTTCTCTCCTATGGCCAGCGGCTCCACCGGGAACTCGGGCTCTTTTTTGCTCTCGCCTTCGTTGGCATAAAGAATCTGCGGGGCAGAAGGAGGAGGACAGCAAAAATAATAATCCTTGGTTCACTGGAACCTGACAGATTCTTTCACGTAAGGATGGAGAGTCAATAAGGCTCAAGCAGACCTGGAATATTCTGGGAATCTCTTTGGCGTCGGCACGGTACACATCTGTTTGGGTCACTGGCCTCACATGGAAGAGTTTGCTGTGGGATGGAAAGAAGACATTTCAGATGCAAGTGGAATACCTTAGTTTTTGTGGCTCGAAGTGGATCGGTGATGGATTTGTCCTTGCTTGGGTGTCACTCACTCGATATCCAGCACCATGTAAGGAATGGACTGCTCCTTGTCCTGCTCACTTTTGTAAAAGAGAATCTTCTTGCTGCTCACGACAACATACTGTAAGAAGAGAAGAGATAACGGTAAGGAGACGTCAGAAAGATGCACGTTTGGCTGGACTGAAGCAGCCCCAGAGGTTTGTTCCTACCTTCTTCTCCCATCCAAACTTCTTGGTGTTGTTTCTGACAGGAAGAGAAAGCCATCCCTCCAGCCTCGTTTCTGTGTTAGGAACAGGAAGTGTTTGTTCTTGGATCAAAACGCTTTAGAAAAATCTGGTCTGGAGCCAGGTATGTGAAAAATAACAAGGAATTCCCACGGTTGTATCATTAATATATTTTTTTCCGTCAAGAATGCTTCTGCTGGCATTAAATTCGGCTCCCCTCACAAGACCAGAATCAGCCAATTAGCAGGAGAAAAATCCGGGGTTTCCCTCCTTTCTCTGCGTTTTTGGACAGAAAAACACTTTTTGCCTCTGAATTCTGTGGGTTTTTCTAGTTCTTGCTTTGGTCTCAAGATTGAAGACAAAATCAAACATTTAAACAGCATCCGGCTTTGTACCTGTGTATGCATCATCAGCATCAAACTCTGGCCCACTGCTGACACTGGCTGAGTCCATGGACTGAACACTGAGCGACTGCAACAGATTCCTCAGCTGCTCGATGTCACTGTCTTTACTGTCCAGAGCCATCTGCAGCTCGATGCGCATCTGACTCTCATCGGCCAATTGCTGCAAAAAGGAAAATAGAGTTGACGACTACGTTTGACGAGTCGGAAGCTTCTCCGCTGCAGGCAAACGCCGACTGTTTTCTTACCGCTTGCATTTCGTTGATCTCCTTCTGGTACTTGATGATGGTGCTGTTGAGCTTTTCCTTCTCCGACCTCAGCTCGAGCTGCAGCTTCCTGTTCTCCTTCTCCTTTCGCCGCATGTCCGTGTCGTTACCGCGGCGACTGCCTCCTCCACGCATTTCCTTCCTGTTCAGGATCTCGGCCAGCTTGTTAACAGCCTGCGAACGGACATAAGGACCACAGCTCAATTCTCTTCAGGGATAAAAGGGTGAGTGTCCCGGAAGAATTGTGAAGGGGGGAATCATGTAATTTTTGCCAGCAAGTTGAGAAAATTCCCCAAAAAAGTGGAAAAAAACTATAGTTAGCACTGAGAAGCTGTCATGACTTCACTTATGTGAGGATTTTCACAGGTTTACGTTCTTACCATGCTTAAACGTCGTGGCGAGAGCATTAACTTTCTCTGAGCTTCAAAAATGTGACATTAGCGACTGAATAACGTATGTCGGTGGAGCAATCAGCCATCACTTTCTGTGTATTTAACAAACAGACCTGCGTTTTCAGCGTCCTCTCCGACTGCAGCTGCTTCTCAAACGCCTGCTTCATTCGGCCAATCTGCTGCTCCCAGTTCTGAGACTTATCCGTTTCTAAAAGAAACAATGAAAAATAGAGGATACGTTATCGCAACAATCTTCTCCTTGTGTTAAAATTGTAGCTTTTCTCGCCAAAACAACCTTCGACTGCATCCCTCAGCTTGTTGTTCAGCTCCTCCTTTTCGTTAGCCAGGTTGGCGACATCACTGGTTAGTGTCCTATTGGCTTCCTCCAGCTGCACAGAGCGAAAAAAGATTGGAAATCCACTTTCAATCTCTTTGGAAATAAATGTGAAAGCAGGACCGGGCTGTCACTGCCACTCACAGAACTGATTGTGATGTCCTTCTCAGAGAGCTCCTGGCGATGGCGAGCCATCATCTCCTTCAGCTCCAGCTCCTTCATTATCTTCTCCTTCTCCAGGTCGGAGTACTGCTCCTCAGCGATGGAACGCGCCAGCTGCTCCGAGTCCGCCTTTGTCGCAGTGATCTCCAGCTGAGCCGCCAGAGAGTCCCTGAGAAGTATCCCGAAAAAACACCCAATCCATCACTGAAGTCCTTTTTAGGAAATATACATGAAGTCATCCTAATTACTGAGACAGAGACAGAATCCTTTTGCGAAAATCTGAGTTTATGCTTCTTGAGCAACATGAAGAAAGCTGTGTGCAGGCTATCTCTAAAAGAAAGACTTGTAATAAAAGTCCTTCAATCAAAAAAAGTTGATAGAACTGAAGTTTCACACTACAAAATCTGGGAAAAAAAGCCCCGAACTTCAACATTTGGTGTTAGGGATCAACAATTAGTGTTTATTTATCCTTTAATTGCAAAAGCACCTCTCTTCTTGCAGTTCCTGCAGAGATTGCTGCACTTCTTTGTAGAGTTTGTTCCTCTCGTCACACTCCTCCTTTAGTTCACGGACTTGGGTCTTATAGAGAGTCTGCAAAAGAGAAAAAAACAAAAACTAAACACTCACACAGAGCCCAGATAGCTGTGGGATGCTTTGATATTCACGAGCTATTGAAATCAAAAGGAATGGGGATCAAGGTATAGTCTCACACGTAAACACTCAGTGACGACCACACTGTGGACACGTGCGCCTAATGCTCATTTTTGGAAAAACAGGAGGCAGCATTGTGACTCACAGAAAAATACTGTTCGGCCTCTAACTGGTCTTGCAGTTCCTTCATCTGTCCATCTGTGTCCTGTCTCTCTCTGTTGAAGGAAGGAGAAAACAGTTACTCCCAAATAAAGATGAACGAGAATGAAAAGTAAAAAAACAGAGAAAGCAGCAGGGAAACGGACTTGCGCAGCTCTTGATTCTGTTTCTCCAAGCTACGCTTGATGTCCAGCAGGTGGTTGGCTTCCTGCTTGAGCTGTTTCTCAGAGGTCTTCAGCACGTTGAGCTGCTGGTTCTGGGCCTTCAGGTCGTTCTGAGTCAGGCTGCGCTTCTGGGTCTCCTGCTCAATCTTCAGCGTGAGGTTTTTCACCTGAGACGTCAAGAGAGAGACGTTAAGATTCGTCTTTACCCGTCTCAACAATGCAGTCAACAGTTTGTTTACAATACGGGACACAAAATCCTCACATCGGCTCACTTGGCAAGATAAAAAATTACGGAGACTTCCACTGATTATTTCCATAAACGAGCAGCTCATTGCTGACACGCAGTCATAAGCTGTAGGATCTGTTTCCGTAGGTGGCTTCTAAAACCCAAACACACTTTCCACCCGCCTCCGACACAGATGCTCACCTCCTCAGTGAGGCGGTCCTTGTGTCGGCGGAGCTCATCGAGCTTCTGTAAGGCTTGTTTGTAGTCGCAGTCCATCATGCTGCTGTGCTTCTCGAGCTCTAGGATTCTGTTCTCCAGCCGCAGTTTGGCCGCTCGCTCCTCCGCCAGCTTCTGCTCCATCTCTGAAAGAAAGTTGCTCACTTTTTGATTCCCATGAACTCTTCTCTCAAACATAGAAAGTAAAGAATAAGCTGCGAGAGAGCAGCGAATGGCCAACAGAAAACCCCCCCACAAAGGGTGGGCGGCCTCACCCTTCATGGACTCTGACTTGGCACCCTCGATCGTGACTTTGATTTTGCTCTTGTCTGCCAGCAGTGCCCTGGTGGCCTTATGAGAGGACTCCTCCTGCTCCAGCTCCTGCTGCAGCACCTTCAGCTTGTAGGTCAAATCAATCTCCTTGTTGCTCTTCTCCTACACACACGCACACACAATAAGGGCAGAGGTGCTATGAAGCCGGTAGCGATATCTCAACATGTTTTCTTACTTGGATCACATGATTTTATTTTTCCCTTAACTTACCTTCTCCAGATCTGTATGTTTCTCCTGAAGCTGCCTTTTCTCTGTGTCTGCTTTGGACAAAGCCTGTCGCTGCTGACGCACCTCCTCCTCCAGACCAGCAACACGACCTGCAGGTCAAGTACAAGCTTACACTGCAGACTCGCACACAATCCCCCAGAAAGCAGTTTCCCCCTCTCAGACATCACATTATTACACCGATAACAGTGGTACGATTTTCTAGGCGTCTACATATATGCTTGTATATCACATACAGACCGTTCAGACCGACACCGTTCAAATGGCTAAAAGAAGCAACTGATAACTGTGTTTTGATGAGGAGGACTATTTACATAGTTTAAATGAATTGAGGAGCTCTGTGCAAAATCACTTTACTGTCTTTGATGTACGAAAGAGCCTTCAGATGTCATCAAGTTAAAATCTGCATTCGTGTCCAATAAGACCTTTTCACTTGATCTCTTTCTTGCAAACGCACCCACACGCACACACATCCTGACTAAGATCAT
>JASSRZ010000051.1:8429866-8443031 GCA_032164315.1 Malacoctenus gilli | reverse complement strand
AAAGCTGCCGCTCAGAGGCCCTCAGTTGACCTAGATGTAGACGGTGAGGTGTTTGCTCTACTCTGTGTGCAGCAGCAACAGCAGCAGGACCAGCAACAGCAGTGACTGCACTGTCTGAGAGGCTGTCATGGACAGGTTCTGAGTCAAAATCATCTGTAAATTTCTAATTTGAAGGGTGTCATTCATGTGCAGTTCTGTGCATCTGATAACTTCAATTTGCGCAATGCAACAGGCAGGTATCAATAACGAGACATTTCAGATACCGTAGATCATGTCGTGCAAGGAAGCGATGGAGACTCTGAGATGGTTTTGCAAAGCTGCAGCATGCTAACCAAGCAGAACACGGGACCACTTATTTGTGGTCCTCAGATATTTAATAATGGTCCCAGTCTGACCCAGGGCAATGGAGGGAAACCATTAAATAAGCAAAAGATGGACCGATGCTAACCCCTAATCGTTACAGTGTGTACCAATGAGGAAGTCATCTATCAGCTGCTGTCAGCTGTGCATTCCTGAACGGTCAGCGAGAAGATGTCTGAGGCGCCGGACCGAGCCGGGCCATACAAGTAAGAGCCGGGGAGCTCCTATCTGAGCCGGCCGGCGGTGTTTAAAGACATCGCTTGTCTGCTTGTCACTTTCCTCTCTCTGTTCTTGGGTCATCACAGTGAGATGAGGCACGATCTGTTTCACGTCCCCTGCTTGTTTCTCTTGCTTTTGCCCTTTCGTGCTGCTCTCCCTCAGTCTTATCTTCGCCGCTCTCGCCATCGCTCACTGCTTCGGCTGAAGTCGCTCCTCGGCAAGCTGTGCGCTCTGCTTCATCATCTCAGCCTCGCTTCCCCATTAAAGGGCCGGCACTCACACAAAACTACTATTTAAGGAAAAAAATACGCATGCCTAGAGGGTGGAGGAGAGAGGTTTGCCGGCATTGTTCGTGTGTGTGTGTATGTGTGTGAACACACGCGCACATGAGGATCTCCCAATCCAGGCAGACCAGGAAATGATCCACCCCACCCTGGGGCTGGCAGATAATTTCACTGTGTCATGAAGCCTGTCCCTGTGTGCAAGTCATTTCCTCTTGTCTGCGGTTACATGGTGCTTTGCATTCAAATGCAGCTCCCAAAATAAAATCTGGGAGGCAGGGCCACCCATGCGTATGCACGGGGGCAGCTCACCTGTATGCACTGAGGCTCCAGACTGGCCCCAAAAAACCCAAAGAAATTCTTGAGGACTAACTGATTTCTATTTTGTGATGGTGATTCTGGAGATGCAGCACTCCTACCAAATGGGAAATATTAGACCACCAAAACTTCACAATACTACAATCTTTGCCAAAGTCATATTGACTGTGTGACTCACAGAAAAATGTCAGCAAGATAAACATGTGCAGAGAGGGCCCGGCATTTCGAGTGGGAAGTCATATCATTCCAAAGTGAAAGCCAGTATGTGAGAACGAGGAATGTCAGATAAGCAACAATCCTAAAATGCCGTCTTATCATATTTGTTGAGTACTATTGGGTAGTAATCATCTCAAAACACTGTCTGCTTGCTCAATTATTAGTTGTTATTTATATGATGTTGTCACCAGCTGGACAATTGCCTGCTGTGCCAATAGTGGGCGCAGGACTTTACCAGACTTCCAGTCTCACCGTCTCCTTCACTGGAAAGCAGCTGAAGACAAACAACCACACTGCCAAAGTTGTATAAATACCATCTTAAATGTCGCCGCCTTACTTTATCAGTTGGAACGGTAACATGTTTTATTTTTTGCTTTTATGAGCGGTAATGTTTTGATTGGTCATATCATTAAAAGACAAAGTTTCACAGCAACGGACAGTGTAGCACACAACAGGTTGGAGCTGCAGGCTGAAATATGTTGGACCGGGAAGCGAAAATACATTTAGTTTTCGGAAGTACTCCAGAGGAATGCATTGATGAACTGACTTCTCTGAAACCAAAACAAAGCATTATCAAAGCTTCTTCATACATCGTCCACAGCTGACATTCTGGGCTGAAATCCACTTCTTGGGTGAACAGGCTAGACCCATGTGAGCGAAAGTCATACATGTTGCTTGTATGCGTCTGCTTTTCTGCCCAGTACAATAGAAGGAAGCATGAATAACATGCTGCCACAGCAGAATTCATCCGTCAAGCAGGAGTGAATAATCATGCACCGGAAAAGTGACCAACCCTCTAAATATTGCAATACTACATAGTCGCGATGATAAACGGATCACAGAGTTACCATATGGTTTTAATCCTTGAATAATTAAAAGTACCTGTGCAAATACTGGAAGTGCTTTTTTAAGTTTCCCTTCAGTAGATAAGTATAAAAGGACAGATAACCATACTGCCTCCTAGCAGTCAGAGAGTGAAGTGCTTTTATTTTTGTTTGGATGAGTGGCGAGTTTCCTTTGTTTAGGCTGCATAGAAACTGATACTGTGACTGATGGAGGCATAATGTAAAACATAAAGATAGCTCACGGTGTTCTATTAGCACTAAATATGCATGTTGTGTGTGTTGTTTTTTGGTGAACTTCTTCTGAAAGAAAAAACCTGTTAGATCACCTTGTTTACAAATTTACTACATACACCAAAAGAGAGTTTAATGACGACTTTTTGAGTTATTAACTTCTGGACCGAAGTATTGCATCCTTTAGTGTCATTTAGTTCTGTTTTAAAACAGAAGATGCAGCAATCTAATAGCCAAAAAAAGAGGTGAACATTCACACATAACAGTGAAACCCAAACAGCATTTATTAGCAGGTTCAATGGGCAACAGCTGATCAGACTTGAGTTTTGCATGGCAGTCTCCTCTTAACAGCAGCAGCACTGCAGTCAAAGAGGCACTAAAAATGCTGGTGATCTTTACCAAAGTCAAATGCAGAGGGAATTCAGCTCCACACACATTTCCAACTTTGGACATGAAAAAGTTGACAGAAGCGGGTCCTTGACAGTTGCCACGGGAAATGCAAAGTAAACAGTGTTGTGAGGCTTGAGCTCGCTGCAGGCACGAAGCTCGCTTTCCCTCCATCTGCAAACTGGACCTTGTGGTGACATCTTATCCCTTTCTCCGTCATTTCTACATCTCTGATTTAAACAAGATGAATCGAGAGCGTGGGGAAGAAGAGATAAATAAATACATGTTGCCCTGGCAATTGGGGGAGGAGCCACAGCCTCTTTGTGCATCTGCAGTGAGGGGGCTGTATCACGCTGCTGGAGACACAATAGGTACTTTGCAATTTGAACTTGAAGAAGCACCAGAAAAGGGGGGGGGGGGGTAAAAAAAACTTTTGGTCTGAGACGGGCGAATTCATTCTGGTTTTGAAAGCAGCTGACGTTCCACTTTGAGATGCTTCTCTGCACCACACTGTAGCAAGTTTGGGACCCCGCAGGTCATTCATAATAAGCCGTTCAGTGCTTTGGAGTTGCACAAGAGAAAACGAGCACACTCATCTTTTCCAATTTGCTCCCATTAGCATTACTATTATTAAAAAAAGAAAAAAGAGGCAACTACACTCTGGAGGATACTTCTCAGCAACTCACTCAAAGCAGCTATTCATGAATATTAAATAACCGACAAGCGTCTGGGGAAGTGTAGCGCTGCATCAACAGTTTAAATCTTAATGAATGTGACATACTGTAACTGGATCAGTTCCAGACAGCAACAGACCCTCCCCTAAATTCTTGCCCTCACTTTCAGAAAATGTTTCAACTGGCATCAGGCCATCAGTGTGTTTGGTACAATTTTTAATCAATTAAACATCACAACAGGGGGAATTTCTTTCTGGGCTGGACTGGGTTACCTGTCACCATCTTTCTAAAGGATGACCAGCTTTATGATTGTGACTGAGAGGTGTATAGGTGACACCTCTCCTTTTATAATGCGGCCTCCCATATCCGTCCAGTTAGACTTATAAGTACGAGTCGTTATGCATATATTCGATAGCACTTGAGCATCTTTACTGTGCTGTAATCCAGCCAGCGGGTTATGGCTCGTTGCCTAGCAACTCCAGAAAAATACAAAGAGTCGGGGCTGCAGCGGAGCAATGGCCACAGCAGCAGGCAGTAGTTTTTAAGTGCTCCTTCTCTTCTTTTCCATTTTATTTCCTCGACCCGCTGCTGACATTACAGTGTGGTCACCCTCCACTCGCCTGCCTCTACTCTTTATCACCCTATAAAAAAGCCACGTGGATCCACCACCAACTGGGAACGCCACACCATTAACCTGAAAGGAGCTAAACCAACTATTCAGAAAGTTTCACAATAGGTCTCCTCTCTCTCCCTCTCTGCTCCCTTTTCCTTTCCAAAATCCCCTCTTCCTCTCCTCGTACCCCGCCTCATCACTCGGCATGTGGAACAGAAAACAAGCAGCACTGCTCTGGGCTTTAAAAGGATTGAGCAGAAAGTTAATGTTTTGATTGAATTCCAGCCGTTTTAAAAATAGTTGCAGGGATAAAACGGTGGTGGGCCAGGCGGAGGGAGGGAGGGAGGGAGGGGGACCGTGCCAGCGCTGGGGCCCCCGCACAATCTCCGAGAAGGACACGGCGGGCTGGAATCCTGCACTCGCAAAATAGCAAGGCTAATGCCTCCACGGGGAATACAGAGAGCATGTCTTACTCTGGCATTTGACAGATTTCTGTCCCATGCTCCGGTGCCCTGCGCATTTTTTGGCACCCACGCGTTCTTATAAAGGAGACTGTGGAATGTGCCTGGAAAAATAGCAGAGGGGGGACTGCATGTACGCAGGGTCCTGCTGCAGGTTAACCATCAACCCAGGATGCACATGCATGTGCTGTCAAATGAACACATCAAGGGATTTCTTTCTAACCAAGAAGACTAATCCAATGAGTAAACTGTTGGAGGGAGTCAAAGTGATCCGAATGATTGATATTATCGGTTATATTTTTCCTGACTTGTTCAAGAGGTGTTGAGAGGAAAATCCCGCTCTGTGACTGGAAAGTGGAAAAAGCGCATCTGAACTGAATCGCATGTTTACAGACGAGGAGTAAACTTGAGTCCCAAATTTAACGGAGCGTGTATTCGTACACAGGCAGCACATCACTGCACATATTTAAACTCCGGAACATCACTGCATTGTTTGCTGAACTGTGATAAAATGTTATGATGTTCTTGGATTCAATGAATAACTGTAAAATCTGGAGAGAGCTAAAAAAAACCCAACAAAATACCAGCCATGATTCTCTGCAACAACAAACCAACCTGTTTGATCATTTTCATCAAGAGTAGGAAAAATCAAAGTGTTATATCTGTTATGCTGGATTCTGTGATTCTAAATGACCTACACTTAATTGATTTGTTTGCTTGGAGAGATAGTTTCAGGTTTTATACTGGCCAAATTCGACAGTAGAATTGATTATGAGAAACTAGAAAAAAACAAAACAAAACGGGTAACCTGCATTCATTTCCTGAGCCCAGACTATTTACATTCTAAATGCCAGCCTTGACACCAACACAACTGATCTAAACACGACCACAGACACACACCCACACCCACACACCCTCTTGCTGGGGTTAGTTAAAGGAAATGAAAGCTGTATGAACTAACTGACAAGCCACTGCTGTTTTGCTTATGTGCTGCATTGTTCCCTTGTTGCTGCTGGCGGCACACAATGCAGCTTGTGTGTTGCTAAGATCAACTAAATACTGTGTTGTTGAAATAAACGAAAATGCGTGTCCAAGAGCACACAAGCTTATGTATGTGTGCGTGTGTGTGTGTGTGTGGAGGAGGTTGTGCTCCACAAGCAGGTTGTGATGGAACGATAAGACCGAGGCCAGATGGATGTGCGTCGTGCGTGGGATATTCCCGCTCGCGTCTCTGCTCTGCTCGCTCACACCTTCATTTTGAGTTTAAAAAAACTACACAAATAAACTCAGGTGTTCAAACAAAGGCCAAATTCTGCACCAAACAACTTCGAGAATCAACAATGGGCTTTGTGCATTTGCTACCCACTCTGCCAAGGACCATGCAGCTGCAGTTAAAAATCTTTCCATCAGAGTTCCCGTACCCGAAAACCTGCTGCAGCACTTGACACTGCCAGTTTGCATTCACAAGTAAAAATCTCAACCACAATCTTTATGTCTAGACACGAAGATCCGCCAGATTAGGACAAATCTCAGGGTGCACACGTTTCCTTTCACATGAGAACCGTATACTGCCGCGCACAAGCCGAGACGTCCTGTTCCAGCGGTGCTTTACGTCACTGCGTCACATTAAGGGCCTTGATAAACTCACAGCGGCTCACTTAGAAGATGTGACACGTAGCCAGATGGGCAGCTCAGCTGTGGCGTACCTCTAAGAGCACTTTTTCCTGTACATATGGCATACCAATTCCAGTCCAGCCATTATGTTCTTCCTCATTGTTCGAATTCCTTCCCACATCACAGGAAAATCAACCCAGGTCTAATTTAATGAAGTGGTTTCCAAACCTGGGTTCCCAATAAGCCTTTGCGTCTGCTGGTTTTGGTTGGGATTGTACCTGTCAAAGGCATTAAAAAAACGTATCAAACTGTATTCGTTTGTATTTTGGAGTCTCTCTCTCTGTGTATATGTTGAAAGTAGAAGCAGTGTTTGGCTTCACTTAAAGGTTTTTGGCAAATCAGATGGGGGAGAGTGTCCACTGCCTTTCTTAGAGGCAAGTTGGGAGAGATCCAGAGGGAAAAAAGGTTGCGAGTTACTGATTTAATGTGGTGAACACTTTGTGTTTCTTTGTTTACTCGTCAGGTATGTGGGCCTGGATTTCAGCTCCTTTTTTTAAGTCAGTGGGAGATGTTTATATCCTTAAAAGCAAAGAGAGAAAGGCAACAATTACATGTCACGCTTGCTTGTTTTTACCGACATGCCACTTTAATCAATTTCTGACATCCTCTGGTCATTTCAATCTAAAAGCAAGGATGACTTCGCTGAAAAATGTAAGATAAAATTGTCAATGTGTACAAAAACGGATGGAGGAATTCTACATTGGAGTGACTCTTCTCAGTCTCATCCTATTGAGGCTGAGAATCACAGACAAACAAATAGTGCTCGACAGCAAGTAAACATTATGGCAATGACTGATGCAGCATCATGAGTCATGAAACACCTTCAAATAGCATGAAACCTGAATAGGAGTTTTCTGGGACGTGTTATGAAACAGTTCGTGCTCATCGTTTTAGCTTGCCAAGAACTGTCTACAGCTTACAAAAGAAATGGAAACATTTATGTTTTCATTGAAGTTTTTTTCCCAGATGAGGAAAAGGTCTTTACCTGTCTTCTGGACACACAAAAACCTCTAGCTTTTAGGCTGCCAGAAGACAGACAGAACCATGTTTTTCCCTCAGAATCTACTGCTTCAACTCAACTTCTAAAACCCAAAAGAATAATCAAATGTCGACCTAAATGTGCAAAGTATGATTAGATTCTTGCCATACACAACCACAGGAGTCTTAGCTATATGTATTAGTTCTACTAATGCTAAAAGGCCTATTACTCTCTCTTGGCAGTGACAGAAAGCCATTTTCCCATCTTAAGTCTTTATGTTAAGCTGACAGGCTGTGGCTAAATATACAAGCATGAGAGGAGCATCAATCCCCTCCGGAAAAGAAAAAGAGATCATTTCGCTGAGAGCACAATTATGCCCTTTGCAAAATGAAATTTCAAGATAATTTCTCCATGGTAACAAACCTGTAATGATGAGCCAACTAGTTCAAGCGGTCAAGGGAAAAAGATGGGTGGTCAAAATGTTACACCTCGTCCGTTTACATATGTGAGCCTACACATATGTAAATGCAATGTTTATGTAAAAACAGTCCCGTAAATATGTTTAAAAGACAGCTTCAGTCATCCCACATGCTTTATTAAACAGCAGTAAAATCTTATCCAGAGTCTGAGCGGTGACCTCTAAAGAAGACAAAGAGTTCCATAACTGAAGTGAAGGTTGACATTTTCAGACTGCTGAGGAATCGCACGCCCGGAAGACGCCAGGTCTTCTCCACTGGACTGGAGCGAAGAAACCAAAAAAAGACCACGGAGAGGCCCGGGCCGTCTCACCAGAGGAGGAGGTGTGGAGCAGGGAGACCGGCTTGTTTTGAAGGAAAAAAAAAAAAGTTGGCCGGGGCCACCGTCCCCAGTGCCTTATAAGGCAGTGTTTTTATCCAGCTAGCACACTGAAGCCGGCACTGCTGCTGCTGTTGCTGCTCCTCGCCTGAGAGCGACTCAAACTGCACTCCAGAGATGAAGCCCAGTCCTAAATTCACTATCAGGTTAACACAGAGCATAACATGGCAGGGGGGGGGGATTCCCTGCCCCCATACAAAGCTGCATATTAAAGGAGGAAATGTCAGTGTGGGTGATGCATGGTGGGACATGGAAATACACAGAGAAGCTGGAGAAAAGGAGTGATAAAGGAAGTTTGAATGAAGATGGATAACACCAACATAAGGGAGAGAATGGAGCAAGCAGCTAACACCGGGGGGGGGTCATACAAAAAGTCCAGAGAGTGCCTCAAAGAGACGATCTGGAACACATCACCCTAGCTCTTAGCTGTCCATATCTGCTATCGTCATCCCTAAAGTGCAGCGCATGAAGTGATTTGCAGGTCTACAGGATAACAACACATTGGACTCAGGCTACAGTTAAAATACCTGCAGTGTGTTTAACAAGCCTAAGAGGAGGGGCCGAGCAAGCAGCAGGCCCACAGGAGAAAAGATAAGGCGTAAAAGTGAAACGGGAAAGTGCAGTCATTCAGTGGGACTTTGAGCCACATGTATAGCTGCCAACTATTTACTCAGTGAGGTCATTTCCTTCAGACCAGCACAAAGTTAACTTAAGTGACTCGCAATCAAGTGTCCATATTGTTTCTTTGCTTTTAGCTTCAAAAATACCGTCTTTTTTTTTCTCTTTGCTTGCCCTCGACAATCCACTCCCCGTGCTCAGAGCTGCCAGGTCAGGTTCGACACTTCAGTCAGCACTGCGGTCAGGCCAAATAATGATCACGATAGTTTGCACAAGAGGGGGAAGGCTGCTGAGACTTCAGGCTACGCTTGATCGATCGCTGATAGAGCAATGCAGCATTTAGCCGGTTATATAACCACAACTGCATTGAGGTTCATTTACGTGAGATCTGCCTCTGAAATCGGAATATTGCTAGAGATGGGAACATTTCTGCAAACTTTAACAGTCAGAGTGTGGCACTGTCGGGTCGGCTGACTGTGATGAGCTGGGTTTTCTTGACAGACTATGCAGAACCACCTTGATATGTCGATGCATTGTAATTCCCATGCCCCCCTGCAGACTCCGCATGCATCTGCCGCAAGGGCCTGACCAGCACCTCCCAAAAAGTGCAACCTCGCATTAAGGTAACACAGGAGCGCGGTCTATGTTTGGGCCACTTAACTGTATGATTTCCAGCGTTTTGTTCTTCAAGTTTAAAGTCCATAAACAATGGGTTTTTAAATGCTAAAATTTGCGAAAACAATCCTTTTTTGCCCAATTCTGATCAACTCGAGGTGTCCAATTCATTGCACCCTGAGAGTACAGTGTGCGGTTTCGAACACAGTGCGAGTGCCATGGAAAAACAAATTCTGAGTCATTATTTACCAAATATGAGCCCATGAGCAATTATCTAGACACTTTAAGTATGTGTGGTTCAATTCCACCTGCAGAAAAGGACATAAGAGAGCTCTTAATCTATGTGTGTGTGCGCGTTTGTATATGTCAGTGTATGTGTATGTGAATCCCAACTTCAGGAGCAAAATTTCTGTATCCCCGCGACAGCAGTGGGGCTGCTAAAAATGGAAAACTGCAGGCTGCTCTCTCCTACGCATGCTTCCCACTCAACTTTTGTCTCAAACACTCAACACCTTTCTCTCTCTATCTCTATCTCTCTCAGGCTTGTGCAAAGGAAGTAAACACTACTGATGTTCAAGTAAGAATGCAGCGAAATGTTTCCAAGAAAGAAAAAAAAAGCAGCGGCTCGACCGCGGGTGCCTCAGATTTGAGTGAGTACAGAGAGAGAAGTAGGCAAAGGGGTGTAAAGGGGGGGCCCTGAACTGGATGGGGCCCATTACAAGGGGTGAGGTGATGCTTTTTAAGATAGACCCGACAGTGTGTTTGCCCTCTGTCAGATCCAGTTAGGAGGGGACCCAGAAATCCAAACGCCACCCCCCTATAAACAGAGGTAGCCTTTCAGCAGATTCTGGCTTGGAGGTGCAGACCCAGTTAAAAGTTGAGGACATTAGAAGCAGGGCGACATCGTGCAGCACAGGCGATACAGTTTGGGAAGACAGAGTTAAAGTGGCAAAGGATCTTCTTTCCTTTTTAAGCCTAAAGTGATGATATACACTGGAGGAATGGAGGGATTTTTTTTCCACTGCCTTATGCAACTTCAGGCCATCAGAGAACTCAGCCGAGGCGTCATTCTGAGGGTACAGCCCCTCTGTGCTTCGTCACCAGACACATGGAAAGGCCTGAAAAGATGGTGCAGTGCTCATTGCCACGAGACTGTGTATTCCCAGTGAAGATGGCAAAAAAGGTGCACATCATCAGATGGAGCAAACGTTAACCAAGCAGACAAGATGATCGTTTATCAGTCCTGAAAAATAAATGATTTTGGTTCGGGCACACTGTAAATAATGACAAAGCTGAATCAACCCAGTGAAGGTGAGACTTGATGCAAAACATGACATTGTTATTCTAGTTTTAACAACTTAGAGAGTCCTCGACCAAGCTTTGCAAAACCTAGATTAATATTTGATGATCAACAGCATACAGAAGATCGAAAAGATACCCTCAGAGACACTGAATGGCAACAAATGTGATTTAGAGGGGGAGGTTTTTTAAGTGCATTGGGAGAAACCTGAAAACTGCTGTCTGCATGTAGTGGAGGGTAAAGTGAGCCTTTCATACGTTATCAGTGGCTGCAAGAGCTTCAAAACCAGCATGACAGGCAAAAAAAATCTCAGCCAGTGCAATGCCTCTATGTGTGTGTGTGTGTGGGGGGGGGGGGTGACAGGCAGTTTTGAGAGGGTCTAATCTTGGCTAAGGCTAGCAGGCTGTTTCCCACAAGTTCTCAAGACACGAAGAAACCATCTTTAAACCAAAAAAAAATCTTAAAATATGTACAATTTGGTGATAAGGTTGTTGATAAGGCGGCGAGATAACGATCCGTGAGGGTTTTGGTGGGAACCGAGTGGTTCCGTGGGCCCAAGCGGGGGTCGTTATCCGGAAATATTAGTCCCCATGAGTGCACCGAGTGGGACATTCTCCACGAGTTAATCCTAATCTGCAGACACGCTCCAAAGAGCCCCAAACTGCGCTGTCTGCACTCTGTCTAAACGAGTAATCGGGGCCGTCTGCAGGACCTCCACGGGCTCCATCTCCCTCCGTGGGCCGTGAGGACACAGAGACGATTCCTAACTGATCTCTCTCGACTTGTTTGGAATGAAAAGAAAACAACAAGTGCACACGCTCACAACAACAAGCAAAACACTCACAGAAAGGGTCACGTGAAGACACCTACACCGGCAACGGACCGTTACCTAAGCGCGCGCGTATGTGTGTGCGTGTGTGTGTGTGTGTGTGTAGGCACCCCACAGCATCATTAATAATCGACGAGGTGTCTCCCGCTTGACTCACCAGTAAACTTTCCAGGTTCATGGCAGACCTGGGGTCTCTGATCATGTCCTCCAGCTTCTTCAGCCGAGTTTCCATCCTCCTCTCGGCGCCCAGTGACATGCTTGCAGCGTCCCGGGGGGCTTCAAAAGTGAACTCCGGGGGAGGCCAAAAAAGAAATAGAAAGTTTCTCTATTTTTTTGACGCTGTTCCTCCCCCCCAAAAGAGCCGGTTTAGGAGTTTACATGTGAACCGCCTTTTGTTCCTGGCTAATGGCCGTAGGCCTGGCGGAGCAGCCCTGGGCTCCCAGCCCACCCAAATCGCGTCCAACAGGAATAGTGTGCACAATGAGCAGGAAAATATTCCCAAAGCGAGAAAAAAGTCCCAGTTTTCTTCCCAAGAACAAACCAGCCGAGTGAGCGGGGGCTTCCGCGGAGTTATCTGGAGCTCGCAGACGACGTTACATTGGGACAATCACCTCCCGTTCAGTGAAAGATGCATTTTTTTTCCTCCTCCTCGGCTCTGAAGTTTGAATTTGGAGATAGCAGCAACAGGCAGCGGGGCGTTTTCTTCACTCCCCTCTCCTCTCCTCTCCTCCCCTTCTTTCACTCTGGGTTGTCGGCCGCTTGGAAATGCTCCGATGTCGCCGTAGATTTTTGGGCTTAAAAAAAAACTTCACGGAACTTCTTTTCACCCCATTCACCGACGCCTGGAGTCCGTTAGAAGTCCAGTCTGTCCTCAGCGCTGCCACAAGTCATCCGAAAGAGCGATAATGTCCGTTCTCCCGCGCTGAATTTTTAATAAGCACACGCCGCCTCCCCGGGCTGCTTCTCGCAGTTTCCCATCAGTCCTCGTTTCAAAGTGCATGAGTGACAGAGAAACTCACTCGACTTTTTTTTCGAGCGGAGAAAAAGTCTTTCGAGCAGCTGAATTCTTCGCCGCACACTCACATCTACACACAAACGGAGGCTGGAGCCTCTCTCTCTCTCTCTCTCTCTCTCTCTCTCTCTCTCTCTCTCTCCTCCCCCTGACATCAACACTCACAGGACTCGACTACCCAGAAGCCACCTGGCTCCTCATTCAGCACCTTTTACCTGAATAAATGCATATTTCTGAGCTCTCCAGGCAATACATATAAATGAATGATTGATAATCACAACACACAACAGCTTTTAAATTGTAATTTACTCTGACACAGTCCCTGTCTGGCAGTCTGACTCAAGTCATCAGATGCATTCTTTACTTACGAGTAAAGTTATGATAAAACAAATGAAATCTGTTTTTTACAGGACCACATCAGAACCAATCATCCATATCAAATGCTGAAGATCACATTTATATTTGCAACTTTCTAAACATGGGATTCAGCACGAGAAAGTTGTAATATATGAGATCTATTCGCAACAATGTGAATTAGACATGATAAAAAAAACAGTCTACACTGTTAATGATGAGTGTAGAACAGTCTTCCCAAAATTGCAGATGAGTGTGTGTGTGTGTGTGTGTGTGTGTGTGTGTGTGTGTGTGTGTGTGTGTGTGTGTGTGTGTGTGTGTGTG
>JASSRZ010000051.1:8394733-8419526 GCA_032164315.1 Malacoctenus gilli | reverse complement strand
TGAATACAAGCGACCCCCCCCCCCCCGTTTTATTTTGAGGTGAGTGCGAGACTAAGGAGCCAGTTGAGCTTGGAGTGAGACGGATTTTGGGTGTTCAAACCTCTGAGGACCACATTCTCACAGTGCTGCCTAATTTGGAGCTTATTCTCAGTGGAACACGCAATCAGTATCAGCTGGAGGACACTTTCAAGCAAATAAAGAATTAAATATTCAACGTCTGCTTCTGGTGGCATAAATTTTGTATAATGTTTTTCGATATTTCATAATGAATGCCCTGCGATATTGGAGGCGAGTAGAGAGAGGTGAGCTATAGTACTCACCATTGTGAAATCTCCCATATCGATAATCATGAAAAGTGCATGGTGAAATATCTGCAGATTAGAGGATCTCACTCATGTTCATTGCAGCTGCAGGTTTGCATCTCGCAGTGCCATCAGAGCACCCGGCTTGATTTCCATCCTTTGTTCTTACCAATTAATCTTATTCAGAGCACTCGCCTCCCGTTACTACAACCTGAATTGGTCTTCAATTGCTCTTGAATACAATTCCATTTAATTAATAACCGGAGGAGTGCATCATTAAATTTAGCATTAATGTGCTGAATAAATCCTTTGGCATGAAAGGCTTCCTTTTTTTCGATCTCGGAGCTCGCAGAGGTAATCTGCCACTCACAGCAAAGCAACAAGTGCTCTTCTGATCAAATAAAAGCAAAATGCAAGCTCGTGCTGAAACATGTGTCTGGCAAATTAATGTGTTGGTTAAACATGCAGTCCAGCGCAGTAACCCTAAAGGAAGTTAAATTGGCTGTCATCAGTTTCACAGGACAAATAAAAAGCATGATTGCATGGTTTCCATGGGTGTACATAGGAAGTAATTTATCGAGTTACTGGAGGTACTTCCATTATCTTAATTGGCCTGTTCTCAACAAAAGAAACATGTAAACATCAATAATAAGGGGATAACCACTTTGTTGTTGCTTTATATAGGTACAGAGGCAAAATGTTTTTGGAGTCCTTTCAAAGTAAAGTTCCAGCCTGGTCGGATTCAGAACCCAGCAAAACAAAAGTCTCCACAAACGCTTTGTTTCATTGTTTTACAGTGATTATTTGACTGAGTTTGACCACCCATGCACAGTTTGGATGGAAACTTACTGGATCTTTCCTTGACTCAAGTAACTCACCATGAAAAGTCGAATCAAAATAATCAACCTCATTTTACAAAAAACAAAATAACCTTTTCATATTTTTAGATTGAATGACTAAAGAACAATAGCCAACAATAGCTATTAGGACCATGTTTGAAAAGGAAGTAGTTGAGTTGTCCAAAGGTTTCAAATGGGGAGTTGGAGACATTTGAGAGATCAAACAAAAGTGATAATTTGATGGGCACCCTGCTGTGAATTACAAAATGTCACTGAATAAATCTTCACACTGCACACAAGAGCATAAACGTAAGAACTCGCAGGAAGACACTGAGGTTCACCCACCTCATTTGTTTTGATTGCGAATTCGCAGACACCTCCTCTTCATCGGCGGCTCCAGCTCAGGACTCCCAGCTGCTGTTAACGGTGCGCTGATGGAGCAGGAAAGGATGGCCGCCTTGTCAGCGGCAGGCTTTGGCACAGGCTGGATGACAACGCAGCCACCTGTTGACAGCAGCGGCAGGGCATAGGCGTGCTCTCCTTCCTCCAAGTTGGAGTCAAGATCGGGCTTGCCCTCCACCGCGTCCCCTATCACATCTTGTGCCGAGACTCGCTTACCCGGCTCCCATTCACCCACTGCACAATTGTTCTCTTTAAGTGCCTCATGCTCCAGCTCTCCATTGGCTGGTGGCTCCCGAGCCTCTCCTTCTACTTTGACCCCGTCTCCTCTTCTGTCGGGGCAAGATTCAAATGCTGGATTAAGGAGTGGATGCCATCCGGTACCGTTGACTATTACATTACAAGGGGCGGCGGGGTTTGTCTGGAGCGGGGGCAGAAGAAGAGGCTGGGTCCGTAGTGTACTTGGCAAGGATGGTGTGGCAAGGTTGGAGATACAGGGATTGAGCTGGTTACCCGGAGGGTCGGATTTACTGGACGGGCTGCTGTTCCTGGAAGGTCGGGCTGATGATTCCAGTGTGCTTGTTTGTGTGCCCCCTTCTATATCTTTACCACTAAGGAGACCCTGTGAGTTCAGAGTCCCATCTTCAAACTCCTTGTTACCTTTCCGTTCTCTCCCCAACAATGGTGGGGATCTGGATTCCATCTCTGCCTCTACCTTGACCTGGACTCCAGGTAGCATCCTGTGAATTACCTGTGGCTGACAGGACCTTTGGCCCACAGTGAGATCAATAACCCCATCCATCAGCGGGGGCCCACTGGCCTGACAAAAGTTGCCTGAATTGTCTTCTGCCTTTACAGTTAAATCTACTAAAGCTGTCCTGCTCCTCTCTGGGCGCACAGGTGAAGCACGCTCACTGTTGCCTGGCTCCAGCTTCTGCTCCCCTCTGTCACCGCCAGAAGACCCTGGAGAGTGGGAATCAGATGCCGAACCTTCAGAGGGGTCTGGAAAGCTGCGGACAGAGCCGTTGCTCTCGGGTTGGTCCCTGGAAGATTTGGGATTGAACGGGATTGGGATTGGAATTGGTATGGGGACTGGGAGGGGAACAATAACAGGATAAGGAACCAAAAGAGTCGGTGGGGGCACCAATGGGGCCAAAGATGGCATGCCAAAGTTCATCATTGGAGGCAAGGGGATAGGTCCATTAGGCATCATGTTAACAGGAGGGAAGGGGGGTAGACCTGGCATGTGGAGACCAGGGTGTGGGGGCATCATGCCAGGATTTGGATTGGATGAAGGGTGGACATGTGGAGACAGCATAGGCCTGTGCATTGGGCTTGATGCAGGACCGAGGGTTCTCGGGGGAGGAGGTGGACCAATACCAGGGATGATGGGATTGGACAGTGGGCTGTTTGGCCCTGCAGGATGACCAGAAGGCCGAAGAAATGGTGGACGGATCTGCTGCATCATTTGATGCTCCATGAACAGAGGCAGGGGCATAGGGCCACGAGGCGTCATCACCATTGGGGGGCTTCCAGAGGGAACCCCAACTGGTGGGTGTAAAGTGGGAATCGGCGGAGGGGGCAGTGTGGGGCTCTCGTGCGGCCTGGGTGTGGGAATTTTGGCTGATGATGAGGAGGACGGAGAGCAGACAGCGGCGGTGTCAGAGGGTGAGGTGGCGGACGAAGTCGAAAGCGGCAAACAAGACGGGTTGGAGGGGCCTCCAGGTGAGGGAGCTTTACGTCGAAGGTCCGTCAAAGGTGTTCCCCAGGACTCAGGAGTCAGCAGCTGCACCCCTCCGCTGCACTCGGGCTTGCCCTCCCCGCCGGCCATATGTCCTGGGTTGCACAATGCTCCAGGCAGGGCAGCCTGGGTCTCCTTGTAGAAAATGTCCATCTTATATTGGTTTAAGCATTTGGCACTGCAGAACTGCAGCCTCCGCTCACCAGCACCGAAGTCCAAATACTCCTTTGTGTGGCGAATATGTTTGCACCAGTCACACACCTGCAAAGATAAACAAAAAAAAACCCAACATACTCGTCAGTGCCTCTGCATACACAAGACTTCTAATTAGATTTGTATGAATTACAGCACAGTCTTGGTTAAAGTACCCAAATAGAGACCAAACTTAGCCTCCGCACCATCTGGAGATGAGCCCATTCCTAAAAAGATTCTTTTTAAGGAAACTAGTGCTGTTTCTAACTGCTCTTTAGGGATCTGTCAAGAGAAAATACTTGAGTGCATATAAAGACACTTGTCTGTTTTCACTTCATCCAATGTATGTGTTCAAGCCTGCATCTGCATTGCTACACTTTCTCGGCTCTACACTGACAGAAGTGATTGTGCACATACTGACATTCGGCTGCTAAGTGCCATTAAAGCGAGTTTAACTCTCGGTTCCAACAAGGAGTATCCATTGACGCCTCCTGCTGGCAATCAAGACGCTTTGGGTGCTTTAAGCACAGGCACCTCGGAGAACAAACGCCTCAAGAAAGAAAACCTCATTTCCTCAAGAGACCTTCCATACTTGGTAATGAATTATTTCCCAACTAATCCCCAAATATAGTGAAGTCAAGATTGACAGTGAGAGGAAGACTCTTTCCCAGGGATCAAAGAAGGGCAAAAGTCTTTGGCAGCTCTGTTTTTCTACGCATACAAGATGCTCTAGCGCAATCGAGAGCAGTAACAGTGGCTCATCAAACGACCTAGTGGTGCAGAGTGGTAGTACAAGGCTGTCAAGGTTAGTGAGAATGAACAAGATTTGTAAAGGGAATTAAAGTTAGTAACTAAAATGATAGTGAAAAGGGCAGCCAGGAAATGTCGTGCTTCTTCTGAAGTAGCCCCTAAAGATAAGAATGCTATCCAGCGATGGCTTCCTATTAAAAAGATAACCAAGCGGGAGCTTTCTGTGACTGAAGCAACAACCATCAGTCACACAGCCTCTTTTGTCCTCTTTAAAAAGTACACCTTGCTATGTAAGAACAAACTGGGAAGGGAGTGTAATTGCTAGCAATGGCTACAGAATGACTTCATTTGTCTTCATGCATTAGAATAGAGCAGTTTTGAATTGGTGCAGCTTCTCAGTCAAAAAAGGTTTGTTGGGATATAAAAAAGCAAGTTCAGAAGAATAATGTCATTGATCTTTGAGCTTTTCTCCTGATTCTGCTGTCCATTGGTAGTAAACAATAAAAACTGCCTTTGTTCCTGCCATTTTTTTTGCAGTTTAACGTCCGCTGATGAAATTCCTTCCGATGCTAATTGTCATCAGGTATTGTTTTCGGGGAATCACTGCAGATATTAGATATACAAAATCATTATCTTTTACAGCCGCAATGGGACTCTGAACTCCCAGTTTCATTTCCACGGTTTGACATCGTCTCTCTATTTGCATGCCGCGCTTCTAAGGGAGGGATCACTTCTGTATGCAGGAGGAGAACCAACGCCGGGCCCAAACATGCACGGGGCTCAATTGAAAAGTTGTCCTTCTAAGTCGCCGCATTGGGAAAGATCCCAAAACGCCCCGCCGCACTGTTTCATCAACGTTACACTCCTTTTCAGTGCCAAACATGCACATTTTTTCTTGAGGGGAAGAAAATGGATGTGACCCTGGCAGAGCAGATAGCAGTGGGCGAGCCCTGAACACGGCGTTACTCGTCAGGCCACACACAGCTCACTCTGTCAGCTCCAGGAGGAGTGGCAGGTCCTCGCTGGAGATAATTAAGGCATTAATCAGTTGTCAGACCCTTCAACGACATCCATCCATCATGCAGACCCTTAAGCCCCCCTGCTGAATGTTAATAAGTTGAGGGATGCAATCGGAAGGTGGATAAACTCCTTCCAGAATGCTGCATAGCAACATTGGTTTGCTTGGCAGGTGCACGTCAGCTGAAAGACACTGGACTCGCGTTGGGCACACCGGTCAGTATTACCAACACGTGTTAAACATCTGTACCGTTGCACAGAGGATGTGTTTTACATCCATTTGTTTCCCAAAGGTAAATGGATTCAAGCAGAGGCATCAGGGAGAAATACCAGAGCCTGAATTCATTAGTTTAAGCTGCATTGTTGAAGCAGAATAACTTAATAACTGAGGGATCCTGCACAGAGTTCAGAACAAGCAGCTGGAGAATATGAGGCGCAGCAGCTGAAACTGATCAAGGTCCGGACGACACAGCGGCCGCTGCGCTCAAACACTGCGCCGCAGGAGCTCCGATGTCAGTCCCTTGAATTCTGCACGTTTTAACTGCCCATTTAGTCCAAGCTAATTCAATGAGCCATGACTGAGTAAAAGTCAAAAAGGTGCTCTCGCGAGTTGAGTTTGATAATGGTGGGCCCTGGATATTTTAAATAATAAATGTGCTGAAATTTTCCTCGACTCAGAAAGACAGATGGAGAGCACTTAACGACTTTCTGCACCGTGAGTGAAATTTCACTGCGCATTACGCTAATGGAGTTGTGCTTTCTCTTTCTCTTGCCCACTCGCTCTCTCTCTCTCTTTCTCTCCTGCACACAGATGTTTGCAGTTGGATGTAATTATGGTCATTTATTTCCATCGTGGCCAACGAACCAGCATTGGCGGCAGCGGCGTTTTAACCATTTACGTTGTGGCAATTATCGCGTTCCTAAACATGCACGGTGGCCATGCACTGGACGCCATCTTGAAAGGGGTCAGCGGGATTTAGTAATCCCACCGATATTTTGATGACAAGTAGTCATAGCGCCTAATTAGATCTCCCAAGTTAGCTGAGGTGAGTCCTGAAACAATGACCGGAGGCCCTTCGAGGGGACAGATTGAAAAGAGAGAGATTTGATTGCTGAAGCAAAGGAGAAGAGAAAGGAAAAGAGTTGAGGACCAACAGGTTGTAAAGGAAGAGGATTTGGAGATCACTGATATGTAAAGGCATAGTAGAGGATAGGATGCATTCAGATAATGAAGAAAGAGAAAAAGAGGAGGTTGCAGAAGGTAGAGAGACGAGTTTGGGATGCTTACATGCATAGTACAATTCTTTAAAAGGCAGGGGTGCCTCAAGTGGTTTTCGAAGTAGAATCAAGAGGCTTCAGAGAATGATGAGGGTTAAGAAAAGTGCATCAGGGGACAGGTTTGTACACCACCAACCCCCCCACTCACAAGTTAAGGGCGATGTACGATTCTTTTGACACTTCTCAGATTGCTGGCATACTCGCACCGGTGCAAAACACAAGGATTAAACCCCATGGAAGCAAACCAGGTGCTCAAAGCGAGGCGCTGTCTCAGATTTTTAAAAAATTCTCAAGAGTAATTCACCTGACACTCTAAACAATCTGCGGCAAAGTATCCCCCCCCCCCCTCTATGAGTTAGTCCATCTATAAAAGCCAAACAGAAACACTGCACTCAGTATGGATTCAGTCCAAAAACCAGATTACGTAGCAGCAGACTGTCAACTTTAAGCAACTGGTCTGCTGGAGAAAGAAAACAAAGTAGAACTAACAGTGAAGTTTGCACAAGCTAATTAAACTTTGGCAAAGCTTAACAGACCATCTGCAACCTGTGGATGTATTACCATGATTAGCCAAACTATCAGTTTACAGAGGCCCCGTTCATTTTCGTGATTGTTATAATTACCTGGCTTGGGAAAGGAGAAAACATATCTGGTTCATGTCCTCTCCTGGTGTTTGATTCTGGCTGCAGAACGTACCTGACTTCTTCGTTAAAAACCTGAACCTGAAGCATGAAAAGTTGAGACGGCAGATAAAAGCCAGAGAGGACGAGAGCTCCACTCCCTGAGAGGCTGCTCTTATCACAGCCAGCCATCCCATCAGTCATTATAGATGTGACACACAAAGGCCATTCTCACTTGGCCAGGTGAAGCTCGATTGCACTATATTTCACAGCTCACGCTCGCGCACACACGGAGAGTAAAATAACTCCAGCTGCACGAATGATGAGACGGCATCACGGCTGAATGTCGCAGCGGACCAGACGTCTCTGTTCGGCTCGCGAGCGTCTTCTGCTCTTTGATGCCAGAGGAGTGATTGAAAATTTGGAGAATGCGAAGTCTTAACCAAACACCCCCGCCTGCAAACCCTCACTAATAAACACAGTTTATCTTGTTCGGGGAGATTTTAAAAAAGGAGTGACAGAAAAAACTTCATGTTGCAGTTTCACAAGAGATTTATGAGTAACTCTCTTATAAACTTTTTTTTCTCTGAAGCGTCATCATGTCCAAAATGTTAAATTACTGCAAGAGAATGAAACTGTGGTGCGCACATGTAAGTTTAAAGGGTATTTTGCTATATCTAATTTTCACATATGTGTTAGACTCATCTATGGAAACTCATAAAGATTTGGAAGTCTAGTTAGTTCAATAAACTGAATATAAAGAAGCGTGTGATGTTGTTGAATTTGTAAAAAACAGGAAAACACACAATGCATCTGGACAAAATACAAAAGAAGTGCAACATTAATTACCCACTTTGGATGCTTTTGACCTGTGTATGTGCTGGATCGATACAAGAAAACCCCAACACAAGTTTTCGAATATGAAGCAAAATGAAAATGAGCGAAGCAAATGATTGGGCATGAAAAAAGGAATGAGCTGCTCAAACTTAAGAATGCATGAACCCTCGAGGTCTGGACCGCAAGCCCCCTTTACTGTACTGCTTCCTTCTGGGCGGCCGAGGATGAGTCTGTTGTTTGATGCCGACTTTTACGGTAATGCCCAAATCTGAAGCAGCCCAGTCACATGTCAGCAGGAAATGACTTGAAAATTACACAGTTGGAACAAAAGAACAGCATTAAAACATCTCGGTGCAGTTAGCCATCAAGCTTAAACTCTATCTGGTGTTGAATGGGTTATGGTCCTTACAAGCACATCGCTGTTTGTCTTGAAGACAAGCCTGGGCGTGTCCTGAGTAAAGCTGTGCTGGGGTAATTTCCCACCGAGGCCATCGTCGTCTCTCGCCTGGGGGGGGAGAAATAATGGCTTCTTTTTACGAATGGACAAAAAATAAACAGGTGAACAGAGGCAACAACGACAACTCAGAGATGGAAAACAACACTGAGGAAGATGAACTGAAACGGTGGCTGTAAAATGGGTGAACAGTCATTGGTTTGTGAACAAACCAATCAACAGGAGTGAGTGTGCAGGCATGCAGGTGCAGTCTGAGGAGTTCGGTGCTTACTGTCATTCAAAACCTCATCTAACTAAGGGAATATGAACAATTCGGCACATTTGGAACAAAACAAAACACAGCAAGATTGGCATAAAATGTAGAGCTCCGACATTTGCATGAGAGCTCTATCGGTCCAGATATTTGCAGTATTACCATGGTAGAGTGTAATGTACCAAGCAGGAGCCATATAGACTTGTAAAAGTTACTGTGCTTTCGTCATCTGAAGGTAGAGAGAGAAATCTAAGCACGTATTGAAATCAAATTTCTCATTTAGGTTTGACCAAAATGTTCAGAACTACAGAAAATGTTATTTTAACACACTGAAAACATGAGGAACTCTTTCAGAGAAGATGGTTAAAAAACTTTTGGGGAAAGGCTGGTTAGCTCAGGCATCTTTGCATAGAACTAATAGCTAACACTTGCTTCCCTTTCAGTAGGACTATGCATATTCAAGGACTTTGTATTGGCAAGACTCTGATGATTGAATCCATACAGTGTACTGAGAAGAGTTAAGATTCTAAGAAAGTCACATTATCAAACAACACAACGTACAAGGCATTGGCGTGAATTTTTTTTCCACGTAAGTTTGGGAAAATGAAGAAAATGGCACCAACAGCGACACTTTTGTCAGATCACAGCCATGCAGTCGGCTCTTCGACTTCACAGTCTTTCCCTATCATCCAACATCAATGTCAAACTTTCAACAATGCCAAGTTTGTAATGAGTCAAACAAAAGAAACGAGCTGCGTATGAACAGAAACTTTGTTTTGCCACTAGATGGCGCTGTTGGACACTCTCCTCAGCATTTCTGGCCAGAGAAGAAGGTAATTAGACAGGAAATGAACAAGCTTTCATCTTAAAAAATATGAGTTTTTGTTGGATGAACAAGGAGACACAATGATGCCACGTGATAGCTGAAACCCTCACAAATGACATTTACGGATGCTGATGAATACAAATGATGGGGAATATCATGACCTTCTTTGTCAATGGCAACACAACCTGACACATGTATGGATAGAAAGACGAATGAATGGAAAGATGAATCCATGGATGTTTGTAATGTGTAGGTATGGCAGTCAGTGTTTCTGTTCTTGTATCTCCGTATGTAAAGGTGTGTTTAAAAGCGAATGAATGGATGCAAGGATGAATAGATTTTGCGTGGATAAAAGCATGGATAGGGGGATGAGTGGACGATTGGTCAGTTGGATGACTGGGAAGAAAAGAGATGATGATGGATGAATAAATGGGGATTCCTTGATTGACACTTTGACTGTATAAAGAGAAAATGTCAAAAAACAAGGTTCTGGCAGATGTTTGGTAAGCATCTTTTTCACTCTGTAATCTGATTAATTTGCTGGTACAGCGTGTGCAGTGGTCGTCCTCTCCCCTCACAACACGGGCCTCCTTTAAACCCTCCTCCCAGCTGGAAAAGAAGCCCCCTCTCCTGCACTCTGTGACTCATTCATTATGCGCAGTGTGAAAACTGAAGCAGTCGGTGCTGTTATGCCAGGTGTGGGCAATTTTGGTACAAAGAAGTTACCGCAGGAGCTTTTTCCACCCTCTCCTGGCACAATCCCAAACCGCTCCATTGTGGTTCATCAAATGAAATGTACTTTTACACGACGCAGACCCCAGCGTGATATCATTAGTTAATATTTCACAGCCACGGGACACTGAGATACCGTTATCACAAATGGAGATTTACCCTCAATTATGCGTTCATCATGCCAGCCCCCGAAGCTGACATCCCCAGACTGAGGCTCCGCCGGTCTGAACGGCCCTCTTTCATATTATGTTCCCTTTGAATTGTTCCCCGCAACCTTTGATTTGTCGGGGGGTAATTTAGCCTCCAGCTCCGTCTATCTCCTGATAATACCAAAGTGCAAAGCTGGCGTATATTTCATGGGTTTTTTTGGGGCCGACGACTGATTGAGTTTGCCTTTGCCCCCATCTGCTTCTCACACCTCCCAGGTAGGGTTTCCCATTCCAGTGGGTGATAGAGATCCAAAAGCTCCTGCGCACGGAGCCGATGCGCCAGACGCGAAGCGCCGTACGATGCAGTACGTCTAAAAAAATGTACTGTTCGATGGGCCGGAGAGAAAACAAAAACAGGCGGAGACGTGGAGGTGACGGGTGTTTGGAGGTTGTCGGGGCACGAAATGAACAGTGGGCGAGGGCTGACCCCGTAAAAACCGTGTCGCGTGGACGCACCGAGTGGACAAAGACACATGAAGAGGGGCATAAATCTCGGCAGGCATTTGAGGACAAGCAGAGATACACACGCACGCACAAGCACACACACACACACACAAACACACGCACGAAAGGACACACGCGTGCACTAAAACGCATACACACAAAGATACAGTATTGTGCCATTATTCTGTCTCCAGTTTGTGCTCTGACCCTCTGGCCCTGCGCCAGTTCATTTGCATATTGTACTAATGAGGTGTTGGCACTGCGAACGAGGCGTGAGGCGCACACTGGGAGCCTCTCTCACACACACACACACATACACGAGAAGGGCTGAGACAGACAGACAGACAGACAGACAGACAGACAGACAGACAGACAGACAGACAGACAGACATAAAGACAGACAGACAGACAGACAGAGGTGCAGTGTGAGACAGTCAGTACTAGTTTAACTGCAGTACCAGCGGTGTCTTTGTGTTTCTAAGTGTATTCTTGAGCCCCCATATTGTGGCGTTGCCATCACACCAGTGATACTGCAGCTGCCACCCAATCCAGGTTCCTTCACAAGAAGCACAGAGACACCGTCCGCTCAGTCTCCTCATCCGGCGACGCCGCAGTCCTGAGGGGGACGTCAAGCCAGCTGCCACCTCGCTACCTTCCATCTGGGCACGCACACATGTCCAGGTGTGTGTGTGTGTGTGTGTGTGTGTGTGTGCGCGCGCGGGTCTGTATCTGCGTGTGTGTTTCTGCCTGTCACCTGCCAAAAAATACCACCCACCCCAAAAAGAAAGACACTGGGAAGCAGCCTCGTCCAAATCCAAAGACAAACACTGAACGCGCCGCAGCTCCCCCCTCAAAAATAAAACTGCAAATCTGCTCCTGCAGAAATGCAGGCAAAGGAAACACACTTCAGACTCTCACACACCCACTAATCCATTATTCCATCATATTGTATTACTATTACATATTAAACATACAAAAATTACACTATTGCCGTTTAAAATTTTTCACAATAAACAAATGACATTTTGCTAAAAATCTTAAAGTTTAACGCTTTACTTTGAAAATCTTGATCAGATAATATTAATGTGAGTTTCATTGTTAAATTACAGATTTTAATTCAATGTCAGATTATTTTAACAATAAATTGTGAAGATTTTTAGCTTCTGAAGTTGTTGAGGTTCAAGGGGGAAAAAAACAGTATGGCTGGCTTGTGACCAGCTGTGGGAGAAATGTACTTTTGATACACAGAGTCATCGTCTGAGGGCAAGTGGGAAAAAAAAGCGTTCATCTGTCCGGCTGAGTCCTAATTCATTCTTTAGGGCAACATACTGATCAGTGTATCTTTAAAGCCCATTACCACACATTACTGCTGCTACAGATTCCAGAGAAAGAACGATGTGAGCCGGTTCCCTCGGACTAAATCTCTTTTTAACGAGTGTAGGAAATGTTCCTTTTGGTGTAGAATAACGTCTCTTTGGCACGGCGAATGAATAGTGGATTGCTGAATTGCTCTTGGAACCTTACAAGGTTACAAAATGCGTTTTCTGCCTCCACGCCATCACCGCAGTCCATCTGAAATGTGCGGCGTGAAGTGTGTCTGCACATAGTGTACACTTGTTCCTTGACTTTTTGTGTGAGTGGCGTCTGCGCCGCACAAGTTTTGAGGAGCGACTTCCTTCGCTTGTACAATCTCGACGCCTAGTTAGTCGGAGTTGCTTTGTCTTTATTGGAGCTGGATGGCTGGCAGCTACGAGATAATCACCTTCCTCTCTGTGCCCCCAAGCTGTGTCAGGGAGGCCTCAAGGCTTTCCTAACCACCAGTGAGCCGGAGACGCAAACGGCAGACACTTTTACGCTCCACGCCGCGCACGCCGCATTCCCACAAGCAGCCGCGTCTGCACACGCGCGCGCGCGAGAGACAGTCTGCGCTGCTGTCTGGCTCCGTCTTTGTGCGCGCGCCTTTCTAGAGATGCAAAGCAAAACTGCGCTGCTCTGGAGCAGGGAGACAACCACAGGGGGTGTGTGCGAGGGAGCAGACTCTGGGTGTGTGTGATGGAGGTGATGTGACATTTCTGGGCTGACATGAAGCGGCACTCTGCCCCCTCGCGCCTGGAGGGAGCTCCCGGGGAAAGACACTGATGGAGGTCTGGGGTCTCCGGGGGGTGGGGGTAGGGGGGTTTCATGGTGTGAACAAAAAGCCTGGCGCTGCGGCAGAAACCACCCGAACAACACAAGCTGGAGTCTCCTTTCTACCTGCACCACGCTTTTGTCAATGTTCTGTCTCATACCTGCAACGCATCACGATACGTATTTTGTAAAACTGCACAGAAGTATCAAAAAATTTCAACATAGCCAAAAATATTGGGGGGTTTTTTTCGCTTCAGAGTTTCGATTAAAAATAACAAACCCACCCAGGTTAAGACTTCAAAAATCCCCCCTTTTTTTGCCCCCCATGGATACATACACAAACGCAACCTGCGGGACCTTCGAAACTCTTTTCCAAAGTTCACAGCAAAAAAATCCAAAAGCCTGAGCTTCGTCTCAGTCTCTTGAGTCAGATTAGGTAAGAGACAGACTGCTCACAAAATATGGAGTTGAACTCTGGCCTTCTCAAACCACATTGTCCAAACACAGATTATAAACAAAATCAATTATACAGTAGACGTTCCGCACTGTGGCTCACTGTCGGTTAACAGAAAATCGTACGATACTATTCAATAAAACACTTCAGAGGGCAAAAACCTGAGCAGCCTAAAATACCAAAACCACGTCTTTGGTTGTGACGATCCATATGACATTGTTTGATACGATGCGATGAAATGACATGTGAAACAATAAGATACGACATGACACAATATGACATAAGACAATAAATGAAGACGGAATGTGATGACGACACAATAAACAAAGATCTGACACATTAAGATATCATACAGTAAGATACACCACATACGATAACAATGAATTTATGCACATTAAAATACAGGAAATGATGACAGGATATAGAACACTGTCAAACAATAATATGACACAAAATGACACGATACAGTAAAAAGAACAGTCCAGTCCAACACAACATGATGTGATCCAACACACCACAACTTGTTCCAATCTGACACGAAATACTTTCTAAACTTAAACGTATAAGTAACCAACTGAACGAATTCACTGGACAATAAGTTTCTCGCGCAGAACTTGGAGCAAACTAACTCGCACCTTTCTTCTGCCACGATTCACAATCACAGAGTGTAATTCATCACTGCTAATTGCCTCACTTAATGTTGGCACTGTGTCCAATGAGCGAGCGTGTTTACCGCTGTTTGCGTGGGAGCCAGATAAGCGAGGGGGGTGGGGTGGGGGGACCGCGCGGCTGCTTGCGAGACGCGTGACAGTCGATCAGCTCTTACCCACGGCTGAAAGCTTACACCCCGTCACTAATTTCTCCCTCCGAAACCCTCGAGACTGTCCAAGATAGAAGCTGCAGTTAAAAAGATTAAAAAAAAAAAAGGTTGGACAACTTTTGGCGAAAGTTGGCTTCTGCGGCGTGGAAAGGCAGCACATGAATCCGTCACAGGAGGCGCCGAGTCGCAATGCATTATGAAAGGAGGAAAAAAGAGCCAAGCTGTGTCTCTGAATCAATAGCGGCCAGTCAAAAAGAGAATGAAAGTGAGCAGGCAGAGCGAGGTGACAGACAGAATAATTGAGTAGTGCGAGCAGCGAGGAAGCAGCACCTTCCATACAAACTAATCCCGGAGCTTAAGGCGCGCTGTAAACAGGCGCATAAGTGATTAGCCCGAGTTAAACTATCAATCATCTCTCGCCACACACAAACAAGAGCTACATAATGTGGAGATATGCAGGGATGTGAGAAAGCAGCAGCCAGAGTCACCCAAGGAGGGGATCAGGTTTCATGGATGAGGCAGCTGAAGATATTTCATGCAACATAATGCCAGGGCTGTTTACCCACCCCCTCTACATCTCCCCCGCTCCTCCCCCACGTCTCCTCTTCTCTCTCCAAAGCACACGCAGACACCAGATACTTTTTTTCCTTTTTTTTTTTTTGCAACCATGACAATTTTTTCTTTTTTTTCCTGCTGGGAAAAAAAAAGGAGAAAGCCTGCCGGCCGTGTTGTTGTGGCCAACCTTGTGGGTGCATGAGAAAAGAAACATGTGGGTATCACTTACACAAATGGCCTGCATGAATGTGCGAGAGCCAGACAAAATACAGAAAGTGAGCCGGCGTGGCGGAGCGGCCCGCTCTTCTGTGTTAGCTGTGTTTGAACATGCTTCTGCTGATGGATGAAGGGGAACATCAAACGTGTCTGACTGGCTCCGAATAAGACCTTCGCGGCTTTGAGTAGCACTCTATGAAGTAACACCTTATTGTGATATCCATCCCTTTGCCAGTAACGAGTTAGTCACAGATCCTCTCGTACGCTTTCCCAACTTGATGGATCAGACACCACATTTCAGCAGACGAGGCCAGAGTGCTCCCTGGACAGGTCGCCAAACACAGAGACGCACAACAACATACACACACATACACACTTATGGACAAAGAAGGGTCCCCAGTGGACTTCCAATGCATGAGTTCGGAATCCGATTACCCGGAGGACACCCACGCATGCACAGGGACAACATGCAAACTCTGGAGTGAACCTAAATAACTGAACGTGGTGGCGGTGTCGCCTGGCGCGACCGACCGCACCCTCCGCCAGTTCTAGACTGTGGGTGGACTGAATCCTGGTCGCCCAAGTCCAGACTCCGGACACTCAGGTTTTCGGAGGCTCAGCTCCGCCACTTTGAACAATAATCCACCGCCTGAGTTATTTTCTAAATTGGTCAGAAATGATTTTCCATACAAATCATGCCCTGAATTCTCAACAGTCGACCACTCGATAGTGTCTCTCATGCTTTGTCAGGCGAAGATGAAGTGGAACACTTAATTAAAAATTATTGCATGGCGCAATTGAGTCCACGAAGAGGTCCGGAAGAAGCAGCCGACTGATTAGAATAATGAATAATACAGTAATTAAATGGTAAAAATCGGGCATTGTTGGAGGCAAGAGTGTTGTAGGAGAGGTTACGCTGGAGCACCTGCAAAACAATAGGTTGACTGTTTCCGTGTGAGAATTTCTAATGTAAAAGATTTGCTGGAAGACTAATATTATCCTGTCTGTCACTCTGCAGTTGAAAGTTTGAACTTTTCCACAACTGCTACTTGCATGAGGAGCTGTCAGCACGCCGAGACGACATGCTTTGAAATATCTGTCAAAAGTTTGGAGCAGGTTAATGGGGAAAGGAAGCTCGCTGCTCCTTTGTCTGTGTGGCTTTTTTTTTCTCCCCGTCGCACATCTCAATATGCTGCAGCTCCACTTTGCAGAGAAATGCCATTCAGAAGGTCAGAGTAGAACGCAGAGCTAATTAGGCTTAAACAGATGTCACATCTGGACAAAACAGAGTGGAAACGTACACAGCGGGATGTCCAGACTGTTCCTATTTCACTTCGTAAACATTCAGCTGCTTCGCTCTGCAAGTCTACACATCTAATTTGTTTCTAGACAAGGCCCACATATTTACAGCGGGGAGCTTCCTTCACATCAACTTTTCATTTGATGTCATGTTTACAGCCTCCAGGATTGATCTCCCATTGATACGGAGCGGCCTTCGTCGACTTCGCCGCGTGTCAAGCGGCGCAGACCTGCGAGTGCCTTTATTCTGACCTCCTCTGGAGCATCGAGATCAAAAATGAGCGCCGTTCAAACGCCGGCGTTTTGATCCCATCCGCGGTGCGGCGGCTCGTTCTCTCATCTGTCACCGGTTCTCCTGAGAGACTCCCTGATATCACTGGGACCAGCCACATCATTTGTCTCCCTTTAAACATTTCACCTCCATTAAAAGCCAAAAACTGAAGAGGAGAACAGAATGAGCCACATTGCGTGGATGGAGAAGGACAGGCGGGGAGAATGATCCGTGTTTCCTCACTGTTTTATAGTCATGCCACTTTTTCTTTTTTTACCATTAACAACATTTTGCAGGTCACCACCCAGCAAATATCTGTGGCCTTTAGATACATCCCCAATCAAAGTACCAAAGCAGCTTGTGTTCTCATTCAGAGTTCCTGTTTTCACAAAGAAACAGATGTTTCAAACTTATTTGAATCAATGTAATGATGTAATGCCGACAAAATAAGATGCAATATCAAAATATCGACTAATATATTGCTGGTGGTGGATCAGTTGCCGAGAAGTACTGTTGCTTTAGCTTTCAAAGTAAAAGCCTTTGTCTCTTTCTTGTCGATAAAATCTCATATAGTTTATTTAGCTTTGCTGCAACTGACTAGTAATGGGGTTTTTTTTTACCTGACTGAGTAATGTAAGGGTCAAAATGTGCATCAGCTCAGCAAAAGTCACTGATATGAACATCGTCACAGTAAAAACGTGATTTTCTTGAAGAAAAAAAAAAGTAGCCACAAAGAAAAACAAAACTGCTCTGAAAAGAAAAGGAGAATAAAAGTGCAACCCTAACTGGCTCCTGCTTCAGTGCAGTGCTTGGAAAGTGATTATGCTGGGATGAGTAACTTCAGGACACACAGGCAGGAGAGTAAAACACGTCATACTCACGGCATAATTCCTTATATATCCCAGCTTCGGTACAAGACAGAAAAGAGGTTGTTTAACTACAATCACTGAGAGCAAATCAGAACACAGTAACAACTTTAATATTCGCTGTCATGCTGGCTCAAATTTATTTGAAGGCAATCACTTCAATGTTCCTCGTAAACCAACCCAAAGACATTTCAGTTAGCTTTTGAATGCCTAAACAATTGACTTTTTCATTGTTTACTTGATTTTACTGACTGACTGCGAGCTACATTTAGAGGCCATGAAACCTCATGAAACCTTGGCTCTTGCAAGCGACCTCAATGATGTGAATGAAAAACTGAACTTCAAAACAGGAGTTCCTGCATCAAGATTCATCAAAATAAGCTTGTTCTTCCACATCCGTAAACATTTTTGGGACGTTAGAATGAACCTGTCTAAAATTTGAAGAATGTGAGCTGTATGACGGTGAAAAACGAAAAAAGTTAAGTGAAAATCTCTTCAGAGGAACTTTTGTGAATTTAGCCTTTAAATGTCATTTGTGGGGAAGAAGAAGGAATAGAAACTATTTAAAATCAGGATTTGCGTCAGTGTTTTTTCTATCCGGCATCATTGAGACTTAAACGACGCGCTGTGTGGATGTGTCTCGTCTCCTAGTGGCCTCCCTGACGGTGAAGTCATGTAGCAAAGTGAACCTGCAAAGCCTCTAACACCACAAAGTGTCCAGCTTGACGGTCGGGAGGTCGTCCTACCTTGTTTCTTTTGAAGTAGGCCCGGCGGCACGCAGCGAAGCACTTCTCACTGCAGAAGCTCTTCAGCTCGCTGCCCATGCTCAGAGAGTAGCGTTTGACGCCCACCTTCTGGCACCAGGCGCACATGATCTGCACGTTGGATGCGTCGTCATCTGAACAACAACAAAAACAAAGAAAAAGGGCAGTGAGAGATTTAAAGACCCCTCGGATGTGTGGATTCATTCAGACTTCTCCTTCCGCCTGTGCTAAACGTCTCAAACTTTGGGATCAATAGGAGCTTAGTGCTGAGTGCAAAATGAGCTTCATGCTGACTCCAAGTTTAAAAGTCAACAGCGGAGAATGAGCATGCAACAACGAGACGCATTAAACACACGGGCCAACGGGGATTAAGTCCACTGATTAAGCCCAGCTGCTGTGCTGAGGAAATCTGCTCGAGATTCAAACCACAAAACCACTGTGGGATTTATTATGAAGCGCTGCCACGGGGTAAACGCTGCGGAGCAGGAAGAGGCCTGGACAGGAGGAAAATGTCTATTTGTGGCTGCGCCGCGTGAGGATTGTGACAGACAAGGTGTAGTCTCCTCGGAAAGTTGCGGAAAAATCAGGAGGAGAAGCAAAAAAAACACCTCTGTGCCAACAACGTTCTGTTTCATGAAATTTGTTCCTCTGGAAAAAACAAACAAGCTTCTTTTCACCAAACTCGGATGTGCACGCAAACACTGTGTGGCTTAAAGTTCTATGTTTTCTGTCTTGGATTAATCCTGATGAGGGCAGTTTGAGGGCAGAGAGGAGGGAGGAGAGAAGAGGACAGATCCAGCAGGAGCCGCACAGACCGGCTCGAGTTCATGTTCGGAGGCTGGGAGTTCAGTGAGTCGGATGCGATGTGTGACAAAAACCAAAGGAGGATGCGATGTTTTCCCAGCATACATTATTCCAATCACTTATTTAAAATGGATAAAAATCCTTTAAAAACAAGTGACAAAACTAATTCTTGTGCAAAACCACAAGTGTCACGGGTCCAAAAGTTGCAGTGATTTAAAAAGAACCGTAGCTGGCTGCCAGGCCGCCTGGATTTCTTCTTGTATTCAATTGCTCCTAAAAGCTGTAACGATAAAAGGTGTTTGTATGAAACAAATCTGTATGAAAGTGACTGACAACAATATCAAATAGGGGTCAAAGTGAAGCGATGTGAGCTGAATTTAAGATGTACTGAAGTAGTTCTTGGTGGTTGTGTATTTGTATGTTAATGAGTGTTTCGCAGCACATCTTTGGTAGTGACGGTGGACTGCAGCAGCGGAGTATTTTTCACTTCTCTTGATATGTGAGTGCACACTTACATTTCTTGACCTGCGTGGGAGGGCGACGAAAAGTTTTATGTAGAACAAAGAACGAGACCAAGATTTGTTTGGAAAAAATGTATTTTCTCAAGCATGAAAAGCCTTCCCAGATCTCCAGATTGAGCTTGAACACACTTCTGAGTAAATGTGCCCTTGACCTCCGCACGCCGCTCCTTTAATTCCCTTTGTCCTCCCGTCTTCACAATAACAAACCTCACCTCTTGTTTCACCTCTCATGCAAATGCAGGCGCGAGTGTTGCTGTGTGGTCAGCGCGGGCAGCAAATTATTTTAACGGACCCTCGGTGACAGCGAAATGCCGCGTCTGTGGCGAGCCGCAGCGGCGGCTGGTGATGAGCCGCGGGGCTTTTAATGCCATCACCGCTGAAATGAGAGAGATCCTCGGAGATCCCCCCCCCCACCCCCCCACACTCCCCCTCCCAGTATCTCCCAATTATCACATTATGACTGCACGCTGGTGTGAGGGCAAAAAAAAAAAGCCCATTAGTCTTTCACCTCCCTTCACCTCCTTATCGCACGCTGGCCAGGCTTTTCACCTCGCGCAGAGCTTAATGGATCTACGGGGCCGTCAGATTTTAAGTAAAGACTAACTCACAATTAAGGGAATATCTCCCCGGGGCCCTTAAACACAGCACAGCGGACCCAACATGCATATTTTATGACCTTTCCTTCCCCTCTCCATCTCTTCTCTCATTCCTATAGTCTCTCTTGCCTTTTTTTTTTTAAAGTATCCACCTGGATCGATGCCCACTGCGGTGATGACAGGGAAAAAACAAGCGGGAGCCTCATCCTGAGCTGAGCGGGTGGGAGGATCGGTGTTCGAGAAAGAGAAACGGACCAAATCGCCAGCGTCTCTCCGACGGTGTCAACATCGCTCTACAAAGTGACATCCTGATGTGGAACTGTGTTTTCTTTATTTGCCTGGTGTCTCCTAACAAGCTCATCTCCAAAAAGCACATCTGCATGGAGGGGGGGGGGGGGCGTGGGTCGGTCGGGGGGGGGGTTTAGGGAAAAACATGCGAGCAATTATGCGGCCTCTATGCTAAATGCCACAGTCTTTCGCCGTACCTGCATCTCAAAAGGTCCTTTGTGGAGGGTTTTTGTTTTTTTTTTGCGGGTGTGCATGAATTATTCAGTATATGTGTGGCGGTGGTGGCGGAGGTGGGACGAGTTGAAGGAGGTGTTGGCCGGGTGGTTTGGTTGGAGCTGGGCTTTAAGTGGGACCACACCATCTGTTTCCCCCCGCCTCGGTAGGGCCAGCGGGGACTCCTCTTGGGCGATGCCAAGGCGGCTCGCTCCCGTCCGTCGGGGCGTAGCAGCCTCCTGTCCGCCGGCAGACGCAGAGGGATAATGAAGCCCTCTGTCTGGCTGAGGACCGCCGACGTGTCCCCTCAGAGATTTGATGGGGTAATATTGACACTCGGGCAGGTGGAGGAAAACAAGGTGTACAGCAGGTAGCTCGCTCATTAGTCGCCTGATTCAGAGGCTGTTTAGGCTGTGGTGCAAGAAACAGAAACTCCTTCCACTGCATTCAAATGTCTGTTTTTTGGAAGAATCAGCATCAAGTTTTGTTTCACCCATCTAAAGAAAACCTGCAGAGGTCATTGTTTTGGGAATTTTCTTTACATCTGCACGAGAAGACTTCAAATGACATTTTTGTTACAACTCTTCATGGCAAGACAGTCATTTTCTCGTCTTCAGGCTTAATCTCAATCAATCAATCTCAGTCAGTTCGGTTAACAAGTCGAACAACCAACCGACCGACCGACCGACCGACCAAGACGGGTGAGAACATATCCTCTTTGGCGGAGGTGATGAATCTTGTGCAACTGCACTGGAGGGACCATTTGCCAAGCAGGTGTGCAAGTGACAGCTGACCCTCAGCGCCACTTCCTGTTGAGCTGAAACGCCAACACTGATTTGGAAACGAAAGGTCGGCGCAACAAATACAAGTTCTCCTGTATGAGTTTCTCCAGGAAAAACAAGTGTGACTGGTTTACCTGCAGGGGGCTTGATCAGTGGCGGGGGGATCATGGGAACCATGATGGGCAGGTTGCCATGCTCCTTGGTGCCGGGCGTAGAGGTGGACGGCGTGGTGGAGGGCTCCGAGAATCCGTTCCTGGAGGCTGGCAAGGAGTGGGAGCTGTTGGCTCGATCCGGGGAACCTTCGCTGTTCTCTGCTGAAGCTAGGTTTTTTGGCAACGAGTTTTCTGAAAGGCGGGCAAAAAGTGGGATGAAATGAAGCTTTTCGTGGCCAACAAAATCAACAACGCTGACTGCGTATCGCAAAATTCCTCGTTGGAATGCCGCGGTCGGCGTTGTGTACCTTTGAGGACAGAGATGTGCTGCGGCGTCTCCCCGATCTCCAGGTTGTCAGAGTCTCGGAGCTCCACCTTGTCGTAGCCGTACCAGCCCAGCAACTCATTCATGGTGTTCTCGGCAAAACTCTGCGAAACAAAGAGCAGATGAGGAGATCTTTGGCTCTTGGAGCGAAACTCTGCATGCCGCTCGCACCAAAAACGTTGAGTCACAACAACAGACAGAAGCCAAAATTAGCGAGTAAGGAAATGAGTCACGTTGGAACGAAGTTCGTGCAGTAGGAACGTTACTTTAGCTGACATTACCATTTGGACCAGCATGAATATCAATGAGGTTTGAAGTCACTTGTTTCAAAAGTTAATGCAGCAATCTGGTATTTTATTGCAATTGTGTCTGTCCTCAGAGAGCTCTCTAGGTTCCTCCACAATACCACATTCCTTCAGTTAATTAAGCAGAAATATGGTGATCCCTCTCAAAATTTAAAGCCGTGTCCGGACAACAGCGACGTGGGTTTTATTCCCCACCCCCCACCCCATCCCCCTTTAACTCCCTCGCTGTAGGTCGTCTTCATAAGTACAGGTCAACGTAATTGGGGCAAGCGCCTGTCCAAACGCTGCAGTGGGAGCATCCAGCTGAACTAATGGCCTCTATCACGGCACAATAAAAGAGGAGGACCTTATCGGAGGGTAATAAAGAGAATGGGAACCCTATCACAGCACACTAAGAGGCAAGGCAAATGTATCAAACTACAGTAAAGGAGACGTCGCGGCGCAGTAAAGACACCGCAGAAATAAAGGACGGAGCCTGCCTTATTTTTTTTACTGCTGTTTTCAGGTTGTATTCTCTGCTGCAGCTTTTCTTCACATGCTAAAAAAGTTAGCATGTCTATATATCCATAAATCCATGCAAAATTTGCTTTGTGGTATCAACTTCCATACGGCTAATAATCTCATTTGGCCTTGATGCCTGAAAGAAGCTAACTTGAGCTCATAATTTCACCGTTTAATAATCATCCCATCCGACATTTGCTACACGAGTGAAATGAGCCATAATCCTACAGGCTGCAGGATTTCAGGCAACGATAACCCGCTCTGCTGGCATTATCTTTCATGAATTAGGGTACCTAAAAATGGGCCAGACCTGGCGGATATTCCTGGAAACTGACATATTTATTTAGAACAGGGAGTAAAACGCATTTTTGTTGAAGATTCAAGCAGAATTTGGAGTCTTTATTGAGGGAAACTACAGAAGTATGACAACTTTATTGGATTTAAGTCATACGTCTTCCACACTGCCTTTCAAACTAATGGTCACTTGAATGCTGGAGTCACTTCCAGCCAGCTACTGGATGAAGGCCGATTAAACCCTGGACAGATGGAAACAACCAATTACATACACTCATATTCACACTTGAGTGCAATCTAATTCCTTAAGTATGTTTTGGATTACTCAGCCTAACAAAGCCCCAACTGGGCACGAACGCAGGACCTTCTCACTGTGAGGCCAAAGGCTAATTTTTTTAGTAAAGCAATTTTAGAGATTTTCAGAGAACTATCTTGACCTACCTTTTCGTACTCTAGAACAGCGCAACGAAACTGCATCAGGTTTTTTTGAAGTAACACTGGAGCTGCACTGAGGCATGCAGCAGGACAGCGGAGCAGGTATGTGAATATCAATACATAAAACTCAATGCAGGTGTTCCGCCAAAGTTTCTCCTCCGTAACAACCTCCCACAACACAGTCAATAAACACTGTACTCCAAACAAAACCATAACCCGCTAATGCACAGGGCCCATTATCACTGTTCCCCCCCCCCCCTCTCAGCTGGATCGTTCCCAGAAGCGTCTGCTCGCTGAACCGTGCGGCGTGGTAAATGGTTCAGCCATCATTCGGCTCTCAAACACGGATGAAAATGTGCTTTCTGGAAACAGACCTCAGCGCCGACAGAGGCTGAGTCAGCTGTAATTGTTTGGTCTGTGTGATAAAATATTAGTCACGGGTCACGAAATGACCAGCTCAGAGGGAAGCTCCACGGGGACTTTTCGCAGACACGGAACAAACATATTCTAATCAAAGCAGGAAAAAACTTCAAGTTAAATTTGGACAACTGTTTATTGCCTCGACTGAGGATCACTGTGGTTGGGTGGTGCAAGAACAGCTGGTCTGGACGGGATCCATCTCTCCACCCCGCACTCCTCCTGCTAAGGATGTGTTCGTTCCGTCGTGCAGTCCACCTTCATGCTTGTGCTTCCCCACACAACTCAGCTTTCCATTGCAAACGACTACACACAAAGCAGTTCATTATTAAAGAGCCGATCCCACTTAACTCAGTCCATTATCTCATCACGGCAGCAGACATTGTTCATCACTCACTGCATCAAGCAGTTAAACGTCAATTACAAACAGCTCCTGTCGATACGTCAGAGCCCGAGCGATCATGTAGAAGTGCTCCAGTGCCACCCAGCACATCTGACTCTCAGATCGAAATGCACTGAGGCAGCCCGAGGCTGAATCCAAACACCGAAACTAATGGACGGTCCTTTGAAAATTCTGACTTCAAACTGGAAAACGTTCACGTGACAAACCAACTTCTAACAGATCAGAATTGAGAGTTTCAAGATACCAAGTGTAAACAAGCACGTAGAGAGAATAATGCTTGTTTAGTTAATGATATCGATACTTCAACACAGCTGGGTGTATTTTTCCCACCTCACAGTTAGACATCAGCTAAATTCAAAATGAAGGCAAATAACAAAATGTATATGCAAGTCTCACAAGCTTCTTGGAGGGATGTCAAAATTCACACACACACACACACACACACACACACACACACACACACACACACACACACACACACACACACACACA
>JASSRZ010000051.1:8373208-8386683 GCA_032164315.1 Malacoctenus gilli | reverse complement strand
TGTGTGTGTGTGTGTGTGTGTGTGTGTGTGTGTGTGTGTGTGTGTGTGTGTGTGTGTGTGTGTGTGTGTGTTTAATTTCCACCAGCTTTCGGGCTGAAACACTGAAGATGAGCGACTTAAAGACGGGCAAAAACTGTTTGTTTTGTCTGCAACATAAACCATGTTTGAGTTTCACACACACACAAAAATCACTGCCCCAAAGTCGACTCTCATAATTCAGTCCTAATCACATAAAAATCATCAGTGAGGCCAAAAGTTTCGAATATTCGAGTTAAATAATTCGTGCCTTTAAGATATTTTCTTTCATCAGCTGAATTAATCCCTGTAAAACGTCCTTTCTCCAAGGTGATTAAACACATTTTTATTTTTCCAAACCTTTGCAAACAAGCTCACATTAGGCTTTGTCTTTAAATTATAGAATGACTGAATCTGCATATATTACCATTTCTGGTCGTTTTCACAGCCAGTTCTGCGTCGCAATATCTTGAAAAAGGTGAATCTTTAATACTGCATGAAAGACTTTTTGAAAGAGAGTTTTTCATTTGATCATTTAGAGACTGAAAAAACAGGAATAAATCATTTCAGTGATGCTCTTTTTCAATCAGTGTTGATTGCCATTTCTATTGTTGTGCATTGTCACTGATTCAATATGTCTGTCATTACTTCATTGTTGTCCGTAAACATAGATTCACAGTTTTTATATGACTTTTTTCTTAATTCATTGATATTTAGTATTCAGTGTCCCAAACTATTGAAAATATAGTTTGCCCTTATCCGTCCAGCGCATGTGATCAGTGACAGGCGGCAAAGGCCACAATATGCCTACCATCAGGAAGTTTACTTCAGGCTGGAGCGCCGCCTTAAAACTTTAATGGGCCTCCATAAATTAGAAAAACGTTAAAGGAAACAGCAGCAAAGATAGACGAGGGGCAGGGGTTGGGGGGGCACGTGGACTGTAATCCCGCCATTCAAGTTCAGATAGAAGCAAAGTCTTTAAAGTTCCCAAATCACACAGACACTCAAGCAGACAAAGGAGTCATAAAAGTGCTGCTCGGTGGTCAATCAGTCGCTCCGCAGGTTGTGAATCACTTTCACAACAATGCAGTAACCTCCTATTGTGTCCCATTGTTCAAGATTATATATGTTCAACTATTTGCCCTTAAATACACTGTAAAGATGATACAGAGAGCCACTGCCTGTAAAAAGACTTTTTTAAGGTTTAAACATTTTCTAAACTGTTGAACTCCAAAGTTTCATGTTTTCAGAGTTTAAACATGTGATCTGTTTGTAGCCCAGCCTTCGGGCCTCCCTGCTCATTTTACATCATTTTCATAATGATTCCGGCTGCTTCTCCTCCACGTGCCACAAAAACATTTTGATATCATTCTACGACATGAAAGTAAAATAGATTGGAAGCAAGTCGTCTCAGTCTGCGTTCGGTCAATAGAAATGTCACAAGAAGTCAACCTATTCAGACGCGCTTCACAGCAAACGCTTAGCAGATTCAACAAATTATCCTGTAGATGCTGTAACCTCCATATATTTTAACCCAAAAATTATCTTAAATTATTCTACAAACTTGAGAAAAAAAATCAAAGTGAATTTCAGCTGAAATTTTCCTTTATCTCTGAGTAAGCTGCTTGTTCGGGCTTGTATTACCAATTTGTACCACATGAGGATGTTGTCAGTCGCTCTCGCTTAAATCTGCTCTCCGGCCAATGAGATGAAAAGCAGCAGGCGAGTAGATGTATCTCTGCTAACAAGCAGTAGGAAGTAGAACAGAGGAAGTTACTGAGAATTCACGTAAAACATCAGAGGTGTCATGTCGTCCCCACTGTTGATGCAATTCTGCCACTGTTCCGATTTGATATTGCCATAACTTAATGTTCAGCATCTGCTGTCAGTTTGATCATCTGGAATGAGCCTTTGGGTTACACGCCAAAAAAAATCTGATTGCAAAAGTGACAAATGAAGCTTCTTGCATCAAATGAGATGTTTAAGTCACTGCTCCCAACAGCATTACAAGGGATGTCAGCTGTGGCTCCTGAACGATGGCCCCGTGTCACCAAATCTGTCATCTGAGAGCAAAAACACAGACACAGACCTGCGAATGAAACATCCTTTCTGACTGATGACTGGCATCTTATAATTACACGGCCAACGTGACAAATTATCAGAGGAGACATTCGGTATAATTTGTCTTTTTCATTTTGTTTCCGGATAGATTCCTGCCTGAAATCCGTGCTCGCAGATACTGACAGAAGTGACAGAAATCAGACCTCAAGGGGGGAAAAAAACCTGACAAGATTATTCCTCCACGTGCCCAAAAACGCTCGGTGCCGCTTAAGATTTCATCCATTTTAAATGCTCCATCAAGACTGAAGCTTTTCCCCGATAAGGGAATAAGGACATTTCTCCATGGAGGAGTGCACCCTGACTCTGCACCTCCCTTCACCACCACCCTCGCATCTCTCCCCTCTGTCATCAGAACTGGGAGCTGGATGATGGGTTCACTCCATCTTTCAGGAGCTGGACAAATGATCCAGAATGCTTCTGGGGGAAAAAAACGCAGCAAGTGCGTGAACGCGTCTTATTCTGGAGACAGAGAACCGGGTCATGATGGCTGTACATTCAAATGCGTGATAAATTTAGTTTTATTCAAACACATGACCATCATTGTATTTTTTTTATACAGTCACAGGACAAAAAAGCGGAGGCACGTGAACGCGGCTGGGTCTCCATACAAAAAGGGGCTTTATTCCAGGGTTGTTTCAGGACTCGCTCAAAAAGCCATCACCCTCGCGTTTCCCCCCCTGACAGCCCTTCAAAAATACCATCAATTCCGCAGTTATTTTAAGGGCGATCACCTGCACATCCATCCCACAGCGCTACAATCAAGACAAAACTGCCGCCTGCCTCTGTGCCTCCTGCGAAATGTGTACAAACAATAAAGAGATGTAGACAAAGCGGACGCGCAGCCTTCTCCCCTCGCACACACAGACACACACACACGCACTCGCACACTCACACACAGCGAGAGATGCCAGGAGCACTTTCTCGCTCCACAATGAACCTGCACGGAGCTCGGGGCTCAAATAACACAATGCGCACCGAGCGAAGACATGAAAATACACACGCGCACGCACGCACATGGATGCGCTGTGTGCGGGAGCAGAGGCCGGGGAGACAATGTGCTCCGTTGTCGCGCGCGGGGAGGGTGCGTAAAGCTCGCAGACGCACATCTGGATCGGACGCCTCTGGGCAGCTGGTCAACACACACACACACACATACACGCATGCTCGTGCACAGTTAAGAAAAAAAGCCCACGCAGAGCTAAAACAGCATCCACGGAAGTGTTTCCCCGCCATTGATTTCTACTAATGATGCACACTGGCTGCCCTCCCTTTGCGCCGTAGCGTACTAGTATTAATAGTAATAGTAGGAGCTCTGTTGACGCCTTCACTGACGCACTGGATTTTCCATTAACTCCGGGCAAGCCGCGAAATGCAAGGACGCGCACACACGAGCACACACACATACACACGCGCAGTCGCGCGAAAGGCGAGAATATGGCACGAAGCGGCAGCATTCCTCCGCCGAACCCCAAACTTAATGTTGGGAGAGTGGCCGGCTGCTGCATCCATTGTGCGAGGCGGCACGGTGACAGGCTGCGCCGCGGAGGCTCGGCGGACAGCGCCGGCGTGACAATGCCACTCGTGTGTTGCCTTTATTTTTCCCTCCCAGGGAAAAGAAAAGCATCAATCAAAGTTTGACCACCGCTGCGGCCAATTGCGCTTGAGCGTCTCGCCTGTTCCCGGAGAGGACAACACATGCACGCTCCCTCGTAGCCACTCCACGCGTAATCACATGCAGCTGGGCACAGACCCTGTGGGTCTTCTTCTTTTTTTTTTTTTTTGTTTACCTTCATCTCTTCATTTATCTCCCTTTTCACCGGATGAGCAGGTTTTCGGCTCCTCTTATTTTCCGGGGGTCTGCCTTCTTTTTCCATCTCTGCCATGTTTTCTCTGTGATACTTCTGTCAATATTTGCGGTGAGGAGGGTGAGAGGAGGACGAGGGGGGTGTGAGAGGAGAGAGAGAGAGAGAAAGACAGACAGAGAGAGAGAGAGAGAAAGAGGAGGGGGGCAGAGGCAGCTGTTTACAGTCGCCAGACGGCGGACGTCTTGCAGCTTTGCAGCGGGCCGTGCGACGCTGGCGATGCCGCCGAGGGCTTGCGGTGCCCGGCTGAGCAGTCAGCCATCTTCCCCCGCCGTATCCTCCGCGGTCCGTGCGCCAGTGGTGAGCCGCCTCTGTGAGTCAAAGGAGAGGTTGAGTGAGGGGAAAAAACGAGACAGGGGGAGGGGCGTCCGCTGAAACATTATATGACGCGTTGATGATCGGAGGTGGGCTATTTCTTCTCGCTTTCCCCGCGGAGCGCAATCAGAGCGGTCACATCCACTTAGCGCTGCTTCCCCTCACGGTGACAGGCTGCGAGCAGCAAACAGGTGCCCGCCGCTCCGCAGCCTCCTCAGGGGGAGCCTGCTGCCGGCTGGAGTCACACTCAGCGCTGCGATTAGTTACACACGCTGCCGTCACATCACAACATCAAAAAGCTCAGGTCAGGAAGTTTCAGCGTCTGACTTCCCCCAAGTAGAGGAGTCGCTCCAACGATTACTGGGATTAGTAATCCTCATGTTCAAACCAGAAGTTCGTCGATCACCCCTCTTCAGCATAAGGCCACTATAAGAGCACAGAGTGAGTTTCCTCTGGTTGGTGTAATTCTGATTGCAGGTGTGGCTGGTTCACACCGTTGGATTTAGGAAAGTCACCACAACCATTTGATTATCAACCACGGCCCACACAGACGGTTCTGGGTTCATGCCTCCAAAAGGTCTTTTCGGAGCAAAGGTTGCATGTTCTCCCTGCGGATGGGTGGGTTTTATTCCAGAGCACAAAGAGATGGGGTGACTTTTGGTGGCACCAAACTGTCACGCTGTGGGCTGTGATCAGATTCACCTCCCCCTCCAGAAAAAAAGCGATCGACAATGGCTGCTTCATTGTTTTCCAGTGAAACAGGTGAAGACCCTGAGGAGCGATCATTTCCTGCAGCCTCCTTTTGCCTTTTTGCCTGCAAATGTTTGGAAATATTCCCATCAGCAGTTTCTGAGTTCTTGTCTTTGTGCTCCGGAGCATTTCCCTCCTTTTTTTGTTAATTGTTCAATTTTTGGATTGATCTTTTAGTTGTTTTATAAAGAATCCCCCTTGTAGAGTTGCTGAGTGTGTGGTCCGTTCCTTCTCCACACATATACATTTCCCGTTCATTCACAATTTAAATCTCCAGACATTTGGCAGACAATGTGCCTGTGCTCTTTACTGTTTTTGTGAGGCTCATTAAAAAGGTTGGAATGACACGCTGCTCAGATGTTATGACAGCGTCACAGCGTGTTGTTTAAGAATGGCGTTCCTCACATCGGACGAAATGCAAAACAGCGCCGTGACTCCCACGCAGGGCACATCTACAGCCCTGTGATGGCTGATGTTGAGCATGGATTTACCTGTTTCAGCTGCGAGCTCCACGCAGCCTTTCTGACTTAAAGTTGAATCGCAATGAGGGAGGCAGCTGAGAGTGCCGGCCGAGGCCGCTCATGGCACAGTGACACCCATTTGAGCCGGAAAATCAGCAGGAACAGGAGCCGTGAACCGTGATGCGGGGGTCAGGGGGAGATGACTTGTGCATTACGGCGCCGCTCTGGAAAACCAGCAGCACACCTGCATCACAAGATCCCCTCTCTAATCCGCTCCTCCATCGACAGCACTTTGGTCCAGTGTAATTTCAGCCCACTGCCATGTTCTGCTGTTAAACCGTGCAGCAAAAAGTGGTCTGACTGTTGCTATTACACTTCCAAGTGCAGGATTTTTTTTCCCCCTGCAGCATATAACTGAATATCTTTGTTTTGTAAGTCTTTTCACTAACAGAGGATTCAGCTCGGTGTTGTGTAAGCTGTCCTTGACAGACTTTCCCTCCGCTCCAGCAGCAAGCAGACGGAGGAGGATTCAATGAAAGCATTGTTAAAGCCACTGTTGCTGAGAGGGCATCACCCTATCACGCCGTGTAACTGTAATATTATCGCAATGATTGTGTTACACAGATGGAAGCAGGAGGAAACTCATTTTTCATCATTTCAACAGTTTGCTTGAAAATGAGCACTTTAGGGATTTCTCTTCTTCAGATGGTTCCCCAACTGTTTTGACCACAGTCTCATTTCCCCTGTGGGATTACACCGGGGCCCCCACAAATCACAGGGGGGCCCCCGAGGGCTTGCCTGCTCACGACAGGTCAGATTTGCTGATCCATTTGGAAAAGTAGCTCAATTTATGTCAGGAAATGATTTATTTGTTTGATTGCAACGATGAAGTGAGACAATCTCACCTGCACTGATACAATTAGATTTTGTTTTATTGGAAATGAAAATTGTGAATATTCCTTTTTTAATTAACCATTTAAGTCAGACTTTAAAACCAGTAAGACCTTGAATTTTTTACCTGTGGTGAAGCACTGATGAGAATATTTGATTCATCAAAAATACCTACATTTGACTGTCAATCATTTATGTGGGGGGGGAGACAGGTAGTGACTCAAAAGCTTAATCATTCATTGTTCATAAAATTGTAGGAAATAGACTTCCTCTTCAGTCAAACCATAGCATCAGATTCAAGCTTCATGGGAAATGAAGTGACATTTTTTCACTGGTTTGCTTTCAAAGGGTCAGTCAGCTACACGGAAGAAACAACACGTCTTTAAGATGAGCAATTGTTCCAAGGAACAATTGTCTTAACGATTTATCAAGAAGGAAATGTAATGGCAAAACAGCCTTTTTTATTATTAGAGTAAAAGTATATTATAATCATCATTTCAGCTGTATATACATTTATTTTTGACCTAAATATAAAGATCATATTTTAATTATTTTTATGCTGAATAGTGCATGAGTGCCAAAACACTGTATAGCAGCTATGGCGAATGTTTGTGAGGGTTAAGAAGCACAAATATTCCTCCAGGACTCGGTTTAAGCCTCGAGGCGGAAGTACTTTCCTTATAAGGGCAGCGGCGGCGGGTGCGTCAAAAAGCGTCGGACGCAACGCGCTACGTCATTAAAGATGGCAGCCCGCTGTGTCAGGTCGTGTGTTGTGAAACATTACAGGTTAATCAAACTGTACTATTGTTAGTTTGATCCGATCGTGTGAAAACCTGTGATTCATTTCGTGCGAGACTGCAGCGCGTGAAGCGTGGCCCGGTAACCGTCATGTAACGGCGGCGGGAGGAACCAGCCGGACGTTGGAAGATCCCTGTTTGAAAAAGTACGAGAGGGTGAAGTAACGTGAGGGGGGACATGTACCCGGCGACGTGGTCGCGGCTGTCCCGCCTGGCTCTGTCCAGCCGGGGACGCAGGACGCTGAGTCTCTTCTCGACCAGCGGCTCGTCCAACTGGAGCAAAGTTGTGTCGGACGCGGAGAAGATCGTGGGGTATCCCACCTCCTTCATGAGCCTGCGCTGCCTGCTCAGCGACGAGCTCAGCAACGTTGCCATGCACGTCCGGAAGCTGGTGGGGACGCAGCACCCTCTGCTCAACACCGCGAGGTAACGAGAGTACTGAGATCTCACCCGCACCGCCCTCTGACCTGTTCATCAGCAAACACGCGAACACCTTCCCAACTCTTGTTTTACTTTATCCTCCCTCAGTCGTGTCTGTTTTTACATTGTTTCACACAACCTTTGTTGCCTGAATGAATGAATTTATCGAGTTTAGTTCAGAGTGATATGAGTTAGTTGGAGGAAGATGCTCTAAAATGTATCTGTAAAAGGATTCCATGTATGTATGGTGAATGGACTTGTGCCAAAGCACTTCAGACTGTTGGTTCCATTCACCCTGTCACACACTGACCAGCATGTGGGGCAGTCAGCACAGTTAGCAGCTGTACAGAAAGTTTAAAGTCAGATGCAAGGTAATGTTTTCAGAGAAGAGTCAGTTTGTTCCTTCTTTACAAATGTTTTCAACATAATATCTTTGAATGACTCCAGTTTAGTAAATCATACTTCTTGGTGAATTCTCTGAGTTTGCATGGTCTTCCTGTGCCTGTTTGTTCTTTCCTAACCCAGGAATGTGTGTCTACGGTCACAAGTAATGTGTGTGTTGTTGTGTGCGTCTCCCCTGTGAGTGCTATTGAGCTGTTCATGCTGTTCACACTATGTTGACCCTCCTCTGACTTGTGATTGAAGGCTATTTTGCTCCTGTGTCTGTGATCAATGTCCTCCATTCACCCAAAGATGACTGGAAAAACTCTGTTGTTTGACGGCGTGTTGATATTTGCTTTGTGTCCCGCGTCACATCGATGCTGTTGAACTTGACCCTGCAGAGACATGCACGGGATCACCTTTCATACCTCCATCAGGACAAACAACAATTGATCACGATCGATAGATATTTCTCGTGTCTTCGTTTGTCGACCGCCAGCCACCATGATAGCAATCTGCGCATCCACGACGCACTCGCCAGCTGCTCCTTTAGGTACACATGTACACTTTATTGTGACAGCTGTGACACAACAGCTCACTTTGAAACTTTTGCTTCACGGAGTTTTCAGTTTAACGACTGGCCAAGCAGCAAGGACAAAGTCTGTAGAAGTGTAGAGGTGTTCCAAATATTCTGGCCACCTCAGAAACATTAGTAACTGGGCCGGAAGAATACGTGCTGGTTCTGGACAACGTCCAAAGATGAGGCCATCACGTCTGCGAAGGAGCGGCTTTTCTTCTCCTCTTTAATCGAAGGGAAATCGGGAACTTGGAGCGCCGAGCAAAGAGAACGAGAAGAGAGAGTCCTCGAACTCTATCCCGCCATACGGACGGGTGTGTTGGAAACAGGAGCCCAAGGGTGTAATAACCTATACGCCTAAATCTGATATGACAATCCATTTGGGTGTTGTAGCAGCAAGGGGAGGGGTGGTGCAGCGAGGGAGGGGTGTAGCAGACCTCTTGACAGTCTGACTCCTCACTGTCAGCTTGGGTTGGCTGGTTCGTATTTCCCTCTGTGTCTCGGCCTTAGACGCGCGGCAGATAAAAATATCCACAATAGCAGACAGGCAGACCCTCGTGGAGTTGGGTTTCGGTTTTCCCTTTCCTTTCATTCTCAAAAACTGCAGCTCAGCTAACTTTGCCCCAAAGTGTGGAGTTACAGCGGCGGGGAGGACTGCGGCCCGGGAGAAGAAAGTTTCCTTGCGTTAAGGACAGTCCTTGAGAGTTTGACTCGGACTTGAATTCCCGTCCGCTGGTTTCCGTGTCTTTTTCTCACCTTTGCCTCTGCTGGCTCGCAGTCGATCTTGATGCAGCTTGATCAATGCAAGCGAACTTTTATCGCCGAAGAGAAAAGGAAGAAGGCAGGCGGCAGATTTCATCAAATTCAAGTTATTTGAATATGTTGTAATTAGTGATACAATATAAATTATCGACAAAAGCTCACTTGATCAAATTTGTGTAATAAATCAACTGCATCTCTTCCGCTTTACATGTATCGATCACCATTTTGAAGCCCCGCCCTTCTGAGAGTGCTCAGGTGACACAGAGGGAACAGAATGTTTTCATCAGACGTTTTGGAAACATGAGAATCAAGTCTTGAAAAATCAGAATCTACTGTTATTGGATGCCGAAAGCGTTTCAATGGCTCTATTCTATCAAAGGATCATCTGTAGGCATCACACACACACACACACACACACACACACACACACACAGGGCTGAGTTACCAAGCACAATCATTCATCCATTCATGTTTTCATTCGTTCATTCTGTTTTATTTGAGGACGCAGAGGGGATCGATATAACACCAAGTATGAGGTCATACATTTGCATGCATTAATTCCAGCTCCTGTGAATACCGCCCAAAGTTCCTGAATTTCTGCACTGCGATTGCAGAGCAGAAGGCGTGGTGACCTGTTCACAACCCTTTAAAATGACAGCACCTCATTTCTCTCTCCCTCTCTCTCTCTCTCTCTACCTCGCTCTCTCTCGCTCTCTCTCACCATCTCTCCTTTTTTTTTTTTCTTTCTCCTCATCATCTTTTGGCCGCCACCCCTCTGCAGGAGGGCGGTCGTGATTGATTGATGTGTGCTGGTGTGGCTAGTGACATAAATATTAATCATCAGCCACCCTCAGGCCACTGGCTTCTACCTGGACTCCTCAGGAGAACAGCAGCTTCATCATTTCTCCTCCACGGCAGAGCTTCTCTCTCTCTCTCTCTCTCTCTCTCTCTCTCTCTCTCTCTCTCTCTCTCTCTCTCTCTCTCTCTCTCTTTTTCATCCATGAGGCTGAGGGCCTTGCCGCCGCGTTCCGCCGACGTGTCGACCAACTGTTTTTCAAACTGAGTAAAAATTTAGAGTGACCATAAATAAAAGCGCCACGAGCCGTGATGAAAGGAAGCCCTGCATAAAGTCAGCTGAGTCGTAAATTTGTGGGAATGGGGTGCAAAGTGTTTTATGTGATCATTTGGGTATTTTTTGGGGGGGTGCTGGTAGTATTTGTTCCCCCCCACTCTACGTTTTCTGTGTTCCTTCATGTTTGGCCTGCGTTCCCTCTTTCTCCTTCTGCTCCTTCTCCCACATCTGCCTCTTGTCTCGGGTTCCAGCACCACGGGTACCGCTGTTGCTGCCGCCATGCGGGGGCAGCCCCTCCCCCTTCCTCCTCACCCGGTGGTGCAGGGGTGGGTCAGAGAAGGTGGGGTGTGGGAGCTCGGGGATGCTGGTGTCTGGGCATCGAGCGGAGTGCGTGTGCGTGTGTGTGTTTGTGTGCGTACGTGCGTGCGTGTGTGTGTTGGGGGGGGGGCGTGGCCGCTTGTCTGCCTCGGAGCCCCTAACGAGAGTGTGATTCATGGCACAAGGGGCTCCCGTAGGGACGGGATTAGAGGTGCTCTGTCTAACCGGTCCCCGGGGAGCGTAAAAAGATATTTAATCTGCCCACCACGCAAGCAGTTACCACCGAGCTCTGCGTGTGTGTGTGTGTGTGTGTGTGTGTGTGTGTGTGTGTGTGTGTGTGTGTGTGTGTGTGTGTGTGCGCGCAATTCTCCGAATGTGTCAAAAGGTTGTTGGCTGGAGGGGCGGGAGCAGCATCCCCCCCTCTCCCCCCCCCAACCCACCCACCCCACCCGCTCCGCCTTCCGAGCTCAGAGGGGGGAAAAAAAAGTCCTGCAGCAAAAAACGATCAATTATGTTCCTGTTTTTCTGTTTATTCCCGTCATTCTCAATGAATTTCACTTTGGCACAGCCGACAAAATGCAGTCCTGTAGCCGTGCAACCGAAGCGAGCGGAGCCAAGATCTCACGTGCACACGGAGACGATCGTGTGGCATTAAGTTGATGAGCTGTTACTGTTTAATGTCCACTGTGGTTACAGCATCCTGTGATCTCTCGATAATTTGAATGTAACAATGCATTGAGGCAGATCGCTTTGACCGCCGTCTGCAATTAAAACGGAAAACATTTGTGGGTTTTGCGCATTTGTACGAAAGCAAGTTTATCTAACAGCTCGATCATAAGAGCCGGTTTCAGGGATGTAGGTCACATGATCTTCATGAGTGCTCGCCTCATTCGTTCTCTTACAATAAACAGATCTCAGATTTCTGATCAGTTGATCCTTTTTCCCAATATTGAGACAAAAGCATCTGACTTTTTTTAACACTTTTGTTGCCAAGAAGTACAAAGAGGCTTTTATTTTCTCACACTTGTTGAATAAATGAGGTGAATGTGCTGCTCCTTTGTCTTTGCAGAGGCTTCGTCTATGACAGCAAGAACAACCTCCAGATGAGGGGGCTGGTGGTCCTGCTCCTCTCCAAAGCTGCAGGGCCCAGCAGAGCAGCCGCTGACCTCCACCCTCAAGACATGGTCAGCGGCATCTACCCCAGGTATGCTGCGAGGTTTGCAAAAAAACTGAAAAATATGCGCGCTCTCATACAAGCAGTTACTATTTCACTCTGCTGCTGTTCAAAACAGAGCATTTCCTCCAGTTAAACACGTAAAATCCAGGCAAATTCACACCTTCATCCTTCAGCTCGTGTGTAAGATGTGTAACTGCACACCAGCTTCTTCTCAGCCCATCCAGCAGCTTCAGTTGCCGCGTGTGCCGAGGCGACACCAGGCAGTTGACATCTGTAGCGTTGCATTGTGGGGCCATAAATGTGCGCGTGGCGAGCAGACAGAGAAAGGCGATGCGGCTTCTGTCCCTGTTACATGGCTGCTGAAGGATAAATAGTGAAATGAAATCCCGCCGTCGGGTAATTCGATCTTGTCCTCTGTGGTTATCGTCCGTATCCATTCCTGTAAATGAAGCACTACATCATTTTGCAAATCAGACAGAATATGGGGGGAATACGGCCACAATTACAAGGTGGGAGGGATCGTATGGAATTGATTCTTTTGGTTTGTAGCGAATGTTCCTAAATGGCAACAATATCTGAAACTGCGATTGGCTTCTTTGGTCTTTACCAGCTAAGCAGTCTGGTTGAATAAACGTCGTCCCTCATCAACGAAAGGCTCGCGGTGCGTTGACGTCGGTTTGTTTGGCCTTTCTCACTTGTCCCCATGAATCCCTGCAGGACGAATATTAACGCGGGTCTGATTTACCGTCACTTGAGAGCGTAGGTGAGAAAACACGCTTTAAATGTGTCCAAGCTTGGCTCAGTTGGACAGAACTGTGGTGTGATAAGTGTCAGTGTGGTGAATTAATGCAGGCTCATCCTCTGAATGAACTCTGGTTCAACTCGACTCGCAGATGAAGCAGTTTTTCTCGTTGCAATTTAATGTGTGTTGTGAGGAAATGCTTCCATTATGGCCATAAAGTCCATAAAAGTTTTCACAGCATCCATACAAGCCCTGACAATGACTACAAGCCCACAAAGACCTTTCTGGAGTGCAGACTGTTCACGAAAGTTGTCGAATATTTATCAAAACGTGATCTCTATTTTTTCCCAAAATGAAATGCAGTGTTTATTGCGGCGTTGAGCCTCAGGTGGCCCTCTGAGGTCCTCCCTCAGCTTCCTCCAACCAGCAGCGCGCTGCTCCGAGCGGGGACGAGGGTTCGGTGCCAGGAGACTTCCCAGAAGCGGCTGCTGTGTTTGGCGCGGCTTCGCACGGGCCGTCTAAAAGGCCTCTTTCTTACCCCGAGCTGGCACAGTGGCGAGCGCGTGCAGCACGGAGGGCCAGTTAGGCGCAGGAATATCCTAATATTAGAAGCAGGGGGAGTCACGCAAGTGGGAAGAGAGACCCCTTCCTCCCAAACAGCCAACGGGGTCCGTTCGCAATGAGTGGCACCAGGCCGCCGAATTCAACATGCAGCATTCCCTCACTCATGTAATGGATGGAACACACACACACACACACACACACACACACACACACACACACACACACACACACACACACACACACACACACA
>JASSRZ010000051.1:8338427-8372558 GCA_032164315.1 Malacoctenus gilli | reverse complement strand
AGATAGATAGATAGATAGATAGATAGATAGATAGATAGATAGATAGATAGATAGATAGATAGATAGATAGATAGAATGGAAGAACCACAGACAGACGCACTCTCTACTAGTCCAGCTCGCACCCACCACACCTCTTAATTTCGTGTGACGAATGCGAGCCGTGGCGGCGGGTGCACGCCGGCCGGCTCCTGACGGACAGGCCACCTCTTTAAAATCACACGCAGGGACGCACTCAGATCTGCAAGGCTGTTTGATGGCGAGGCAGACTGCGGAGGGAGGAAAATGGAACAGAACAGTCAGGACAAGGGGCGTGGCGATGGGCGTTACACCTCGGCAGGATGGCATCGGTTGCTATGCAACTGGGCACCAAAGCTATTTATACACCGGCCCCCTTGTCCCCCTTTTTTCCTTTTTTTTTTCTTTTTTTTCTTTTTTCCTCCTCCCCAAGCTCCACTGCTTCTGATCAGGACTGCGAGATCGGAGGCACAGCTTTGGGAAAGTGGATGCGGGTTTTGTGCTCCCTCATGTTGCTCCTCACCTGTCAGGGGGTCGAAAAAGTGCTAAATAATGACGTGCTAATGATATTCTGGCTCCGATAATTACCACACGAGCTCGAATGTATAGATGCAAGGATGTACATGCTGCGGAATGGCACAAAAGGAGGAATAAAAGTGCAACCAGCCTTGCATGTCGATTGTAACTCATGACACAGTGAGAATAAGAGGAGTGTTTTTGTCGTGTGGGTCTGTTCTTCATGCCTAAAGTTCTGGCACAGGTGATAGATTGATTGTTCTCCACTCCCAGGAGCAATTGAAGCCCAGCGCTGCCTGTCCACATGCCGAACTCCCCGCTGGAAATAAACTGCCATTGTGATCGGCTGATTAAGTTAAGCTCGTCTTGGCCGTGCGGAAGGAAGCCGGAGAAAACGGACACAGGGAGTAATGAGTTGATCAGTTTATGGGCTGCAGCTCATCCCACAAATGCATGTTCCTGTCCCAAATGTTTCAGTTTGGAAACAGGTTCGCCGTTCCAATGTGAAGAATGTAGATTTATCCATTAGTCGAACAGAAGGTGTGCTCTTTAGTTTTCCCTCCGACTTTGGACTTTGAGCCCAAGTTGAAACTGCTGCTTTTATGACCTCCCAAATCCGTCAGCGGCTCCTTTGTTGCGCTCCTCTCGCTGCAACAAAGAGTTTTCCTTCCAACGCCTCCCGAGCGTAGCCATCACTCCGAGGCACCTTGAGCGAAGGCGCCGCTGTCAATCCCTTAATTTCCTCTCATTTAAAACCCTGAACTTATTAATTCTCATTCGAGGAGCGACCGTGTTGTTGCTCTGTGTCACAGAGCAGAGAAACCAACCAGACAATGGGTGTGATTGAGAGGCAAAATAGATGACATTATTGAATTTTAATCACATCTCTTCCACGCTGACGTCGAACACGGCAATTACCTGGCTACAAGTGTGCACATATGTGTGTGTGTGTGTGTGTGCGTGTGTACGAAGGAAGGGGCTGGAGCTGGAGGCAGACGATCGGCTCATCAGGTTCTCACAGCGGTTGAAAGAAGGTCGTAAGTGGCTATCAGCGCACCCGACCCTGTCTGGATGGATCCCTCCCGTCGCAGCGCGGCGAGCTCCCTCCATATGGAGAGGGGCCTAATTATCCCCCACCAATGACTGAATCAACATTTGATTATATCCTCCCCAAGGCTGCTCTGAAAGGCGCTTTTCAAAGACCACTTTTATGTCTCTTTTCCTCATAATCAAGAATGGCTGTTATTTGTTAATGATAAGTTTAGGGGTTTTTTTTTTCTTTTAACACAACCCCTGACACGCCAAGCGCCAAGATGCCGACATGTATCCGCTGGTTTGTGCCCTGTTTTTGTGAAGGTTTAATCCAAATTGTAGTCGGAGAGAATTCCTGTTTGAGAGGAGAAAAATACGAGGTAATTTCTAAATGTGCAGTCACGCAGTGTTTTCCGCGTTTTTCCCGTTGAGTTGCGGCGACCCGAACCGTCAGCCGAGAAGCGAGACCCCACCATCGGCTTATTGACTAAATAGATGGTGTCTGCTTCTGACAGACGGAAGAAAAAGCACTGATTGATTCCTTTGTGATCTGCACACCTATACGCAAAGTTGTCACACCTGCATATAGCGCCGACACAAAGACAATGAAAAGGTTTCTGTCAAAAAGCTCTCAAACCGTCAAGCCTTCAGGAACACCTCTTTTTAAAAGCTGTTGACGACAACCGCGAGGATTTTTACATTTCCTCTCCCCCCTCTTTTCCTCGCGTTCCGCAGCCAGAGGAACCTGGCAGAAATCATCGAGCTGATCCACACGGCGTTCCTGGTGCACCGCGGCATCGTCGACCTGAAGGAGTGGACGCTGTCCGACGGCTCGCTGAAAGACATGCAGTTCGGGAACAAGATGGCCGTCCTGAGCGGCGACTTCTTGCTGGCCAACGCCTGCACCGGTCTGGCCCAGCTCAACAACACCAAGGTACCCGAACAGTGAGAGACGTCCGACCTGACAGCCGCCATATCAATGAGCAACACCGCCGCTTTACAGTGAGCTCCCAGAGGTCTTTGCAGCCTCGTGAATCGATGTCAGTCTTCATCGCTACATCTTTCCTCACACGCACCACATCCAAAGGCCGACAGCTCCGGTCTGCAGCCATAATATAGAGTTCCTCCTGATAGTGGAATTTATAGTTTGATTGATTTTTCGTAAAGTATTTTTCTGGCTTGCTCCGGGCAGGATACCTGCAGCGCAGCCTCTTTATCTGTCCCTGTAGTCAAACATTCAAGTGGTAATCTGCAGGCTCCTGATATTTTTTACTTGCTCTGAATTAGTAGGCATCTTTCGCTCTGCTTTTCCTCAATATCCCCTTACAGCGAAACACAATCGCCTTGTGATTCTCAGCCTGAGGTCACGGCGCTCAAATTCGGCCAAAATATTTGCCGAGATGTTTGGAGGAAGGGGCCCAAATGCAGAAGTCAAAGATGAGGAGAAAAATGGCAAAAACAAGGTGAGACTAGTAACTTGGAAACTGAACAGGCAGACTGAAAAGTCGTAAGGACTCATGAGGCACGGGGGCAGAACAAGGAACAGGTGGAAAATCCCAAGAACAGACAGGTGCGAAACACCAAAGGCGGAGCTCCACGATATGACGGCAACATCTGCCAGGTTTTGCTGAAACCGGAGGGGTGTCACTCCGAGAAGAGTCCAATGCAGGGACCCTTTGGCCCCGATTTGTTCCTAAGGTCATGTGGTCCGAGACATGAGCGACAAGTGCGCCTCGGGACTCCATCTCATCTGGTTTTTAGCGTCGAGATGTTTGTGCGATGGTGGTCTCGTAGGCGCGCCACAGATCATATCTGATGCTTACCGTGGTAACCCCCCGCTGACAGATGCTGTCACCACGGCGCTCTGTCAGAATGTGGTTGTCTGAGTGGATCAAAATAACCACCGCACCGCCACTAAACCCTACCGCCACCCCCCCCCTCCCCTGTGCCATCAGCCGGACCGGCCCTTATCGCCTTCCGCGGCGGTTCTTTACCACCTCACACAGCAGTCTGGGGTCTCTGCACTCACACGAGAAGGATGGAGGAGGTATTTTGGGGGGGGGGGGGCTTGTTGTATGACTCAGATAGTGGAGGCTGAGAAAAATCAAGATTTGTTTCATGAATTAAAGATGACTCTCTCGCTGCGTCATTTCTTTATGGTGTTAATTGACTTTTGTGGAAGAGAACTGCGAGAGGTAATTGTCGTTCTGTGGCAAAAGCTACAAATCACAGTAATGGGATTGATCCTGTTGTTTCCCTGGAAGGGGAAGAAAAACACGCAGCCACTGAAACGATGGTGGATCTGCGGATAACTCAGGCAAACGATGATTTAATTACATTAAGCGTGCGATCAAGCTGAGCAAGTTGGCATCGATCTGAACTGAACTGAACCAGCCGGAGCGTCGTCCGCGTCACCGCAGTTGATTTTCAAGGTGACAACGGGCCCATTCATACTCAGCCGGTGCCACATGACCACACAGCAATGCCCCAAACTATTAACCTTGTTTTTCCTGTCCCCACACCCCCAAACAAACCTGCACAGCGTCTGCGATGAGGAGGAGGAGGAGGAGGAGGGTAATCTGAGGCAGCCGCAGGAAGCGTCCCCGAAGTGGAACTTTTTAAGGGTAATACAGAGATGGACACTCGATAGCCGGCAGTTACTCATGTTTGAAAAGGTTAGCAAAACAAGATGAACCGAGGGGGAAACCGCACCACAGCGGGCGCTGATGCTCATATTTTCAGCCTCCTTTTCTTTTTTTCTCCACGCGTGTTTCACTGGCATGAACACAGGGGAAATTAGATTAATATGAACAGCACAGATGAGGCCATCCTGCTTAACTAAAGGAACAGGAATGTAAAAGCTTCTCCTTTTGGAAGCTGAGCGCCTCGATCGCGCACAATTCAACTTTTCCATCATGAGGCTTAAAAACTACAATCGCTGACATCCAACCATCATAAATGTCATGCTGATTGCGTTATTATGTGTTAAGTCGTCACCTGCGGTTGGTTACCTGAGTCATAGAAGTAAAATATCATCTTGGTGCTTATTTTTGTGCTTAATGTTGAATTACAACATCAGGAATTGAGAAGAAATCACCTTTTTTTCCACCTGCATATGCAAATTTCCTTCCTGCTTTGGGGCGGGGCTTATTGACAGGCCTCGACTTGTTTTTCCAAGTCGTCCAGACGATTTCGGTCATATCTGAGGGGCTCATCCAGGCTCGTTGATACAAATGCACCTCATTGCACATTGTCGGGTCTTTTATGACTTTGGCTCCTCAGCTCCAGAGAAAACTCTCAGTTCCAGGTTGAGAGGACAACTGGACACAGTGTGAGAGTCCTGGGAGGAGTGATTGTACGTGTCTCACGCTCTGGAAAGTGAAAAGCAAGACGTTTTTCTGTGGCCATTTCGTCAAACTTACCTCATGTCGACTCCCACTGAGAAATGAGCTGTGTGTGGTTTGGCGCGCACAAATTATTGACGGTTCAAAATATTGACCACACCAATCATGAATACTGTTGGGATTCATTCCCTCTTGTTGAGCGTCGACGGTCTGATCAGGAGTCAGTCGATCGTGTTGTTCTTGCCGCCTTCGCTGCACCATTCACTGCACACACAGGAGATGACAAAAGACTGTTTCTCAGTGCTTCCCGAGATTTGGTTCTTCGTGAAACTTACTTTTTTTTCAAACTTTAAAGGCAGTTAAGAGCGATAAAGATAATGTGTCGTGGCCTTGAGAGGAAACCTATGCAGCTACTTGTATAAACTGTAAAGTAATCTGGCGGTGCAGCTCTGGTTTCTTCCTCCCAGCCCCCCCGCACCTCTCCCAGACCTGTCGGCAAAACACGATCTGGCTGGATTTGGGAATGGAGTAAGAGGGAGGCAGCGGGAGAGCTTATCTGATACTTTCCAAAAAAAGACCCCCCTCTGGCCCCCTGCTTCCCAAGGCGGGCACAGGCAGAGACACCACATCTGGTAATACTGGAGGCACATTGTCCTTCCAGCTCTGTGGGCAGCGGCTCAGGTTTCCTCAATATTTTCCCCCGGTGGATTCGGTTACCCCAAAGGGCAGCGTGAGGCTGACGGAGCAGCCAGCGCCACCAGGCTCTCTCTCTCTTTTTTTTTGATGACCCCCGAGGATGTCTGGGGATGAGCCTGAAGGAGCTCTAAATTTAACCTCATTCATCTGAACTGGAACGGGCGTGGCCTGGACTCCTGCGGACACATCGCCCCGCGGCCGCGAGTGGAGCGCGCAGGGCTCGACTTGGGGTTTTTGGACCCATTCATTAGGTCCGCACTTGAATAATGACTTCAAAAGATGCAGCCTTTCATCTTGTGCCTGATAAGGGGGCTGGCATGCCTCTGCAAGCAAGGACGTGCATGCCCCCTGTAAGAGAAAACAGGCTACTGCAGTCTTCAAAAAAAAAAAGAAGGGGGGGGGCTTTCATTGTGCTTTGTGTCTGATTTCTAAGTGGTTGTCCATTCTGGATGTTTGTGTGTTCGTCCTTACGGCACTGTATGACTCGCTGCACGTAAGAGAAAGCCCACTGGCACGTGCAGAGGATGGACCCCAAGCTTGTAAACAGGCTGGTGAGGCAAAGCAGCAAGAAAAGCCTTTGAAAAACCAGGTATTTTGACGAGAATTGAGAAAAATGGCCACCCTGCGGTCAGATCATGATGGCTCCGGGATCTCGTTAACCTCCTCCGCTCTCTGGACGGCGTCACAGTTTCATCACACCATCTGCCCGTCAGCTCCGTTTCAGGCTCCCTCAGACTGAATGGAGACCCGATCTGGCCGGACTTGTCTATAAATACAAAGTACAATAATGAACGGTGTGTGGCTGCGGCGGCGATACGGCGAAATGGCCGGGAGCTCCCCTCCAGCTTGATAATGAGCAGGCGCGTCGCCGTTCGCCCGGCCGCCGACTCGTCTCACCTCCGCTTAATTCTCCGAAACCAGCTGCTCGGGTGCAGGCGCCGTTCGCTCACACTTCGGTCAGAGGGGAAATTTTTGTTTTTAATTACAAGCGATACAGCTGAACTGAGGAGCGTGTCAGTTTTGATCAGGCTCATTTCCAGCTGCATTTTTATCAGGATTTAATCAGCACTGGGAGGATTTCAGACCTCGCTGGCCTGCTGTAGAGGTCAAACCTGTCGTCATTGGCTCATAATTTGACCTCCGGCCACCTATTTCCTGCTTCCACATTCCTGGCATTCTTCTCGCCGGCCTCATGAGGTCGTCACCCGGAGCTTTTCCGGCCTCCTGGAAAGCTTTTACGAGTGTGTTCATTGGCTGCTTTTCCTTCACTCTGCTGCCCAACTCTCTGCCGCTCGGTTGGCGAAAGGTCAGATGGATGGAGGGGCCAGGTTGTTGGATGAGCCCTCCATCATTCTGGTTCTTGGTCAGACCTGTTGTGGGCGGGGTGGGGGGTGGGGGTCAAGGTTGGTGGGGGGTGGGGGGTTGCCTTGCTGCTTCACTGTGGGATCGACGCATCCAGAAATTCACCTTGACTTAGACTGAGGCACACCTGCGAAGTCCAGACTTCTGCTGGGTTTTATTGTGGGATTAGATGTTGTCTTACACTCATGGTTAAAGTTAATTCTGACCCAGTTTTGAGAGCAAGTTTTGCATTTCTTCAAGATATTATTCAGAATGAATAATGAGCTGTTAATTGGAGGCTAAAATACAAGCAAACGTAGGATCAAACAAACACGGATCTGCGTTAAGACAGTTTTTAAAACTGGACACTGTCTGTATAAAAACGTGCGGGCAGCCGATTGCATTCACTGGTTAAATATTGCCAGAACCCACAAGGTCATTCAGAGACATGAGGGTTGAGAAATGAAGCAGAGAATTTGCGACCTTTGTGCTGATAACCGCCTGGAAGATGAGTATCATTTAGTCTGAATGCAACCATAATGAGTCCCAGATAAAAGCATTGCTGCGACTGTGTTTAAATTACCTTTGCTGTCTCACACTGAAACACTCGCCATTGTTCGGTCCACAGGCTTTCTGAACGGGATCTTCCATCTTTTCTCAAAGCGCTTCATTTCGTGCTGCATATTTATTTGCGTGTTCGTCGGCTTGTTCGTGTGTTCCAGTCGAAAAGCTGTTTGGTGTCTTGAAATCTCTGAAATCTGGTGCTGAAGGACCCAAATGCACCTCAAGGAGAGTTTGGAAAGCGTCTGGAGTCGCTCCCGACAAAGTGGCCCAGCGTGGTGATGTCTGTCACTGATAACAGTGAGCTGAGTCATTGGGCGTCGAGATATGATGAGTGACCTGGACTCATGATGCTCCGTCTCCTCCTTCTGTGTTTGGCAGGTGGTGGAAATGATCTCGAGCGCCATCGGGGATTTGGTTCAAGGGATCTACTATGAAAATCACAACACTGAAGTGAGTCTTTACTTCCAACATTAATGCAAATCACAAAAGTCGAGAAGCTGACCGCTGAAAACTTGTGCCTGGAGAGAGTAAAATCTGCTGCTGTTTGTGTCTTTCTTCTCAAAATAACGACATTGAGGCTTTTAAAGACTGAAAGTGGCATCTTTAAAACAGACTTGATGCTTTTGACCATTTAGGAGGGAAAAATAGTGAAACAGGGGATTGAAAAGAGAAAGTTTTGAAAATTGGTGACCAATTTTCTGTCATAGTTGGTTCGCGAAAGGAGGGAGCACCGCTCTTCAAAGATTCAATAAGGAGTTGTATCGCAGAGTTGCTGCTCGCTGCAAAGTTTCGCGTGCCTTTGCACCAAACCGTCGCCTCCAGCTGTGAACCGGATGAACATTAAGAGCTTCTTTGTGATTGGTTCTGACGCGAGGCGCGACCAGCAGACTGTTAATAAGAGGAAAAACAGCCGAAAAGACGTCCTGATGAATAATGAATTAAAAGGAGTCTTTTCCTAATTCAAACTGACCACAGTGCCGTCAGATTCCAGTGAGCAAAAGTTGCCTTTAATTACAGTTTTTTTCTTGGATGAACAGCCTGACGCGGTGAAATAACGGATCGCGGCTCCGACAGAACTTTATTTGCCCTCCTTTTTATACTACCAAGACCTTGCCGATGTGAATAATTAAGAGCACCTGCGTTACTCAGCCTTGTTTCACCTGCCGTCTGCTTTTAGGTTCCATCAGAGTAAAGATTGTGTATTTATGAGAGGGTTTCTGCTCACGCCATGCATCCTTCACTTCAGTCTTTCCGAAGGACTTTGGGGAAATAACCGCATCGGATGTGCCGCTGCTCTTCAGTGCACTTGTTGAAAATATATCCACCCTTTAAGAAGGGGTTGTTTTGATTGAGGAGCCGCACGGCGCTCCGCGGCGCCTCTGAAGTGCCACAGAGGAAGCAGTGTGAGCTCAGGCCTGCCGTGTCCACTTCTCGTCCCCCCCCCCCCTTTTGCAGGAGAACGTGCTCGCCGGCGGCGTCGACGTGGCGTCGTGGGAGGAGCAGACGTTCCTGTCCCACGGGGCGCTGCTGGCCAAGAGCTGTCAGGCCGCCATGGAGCTCGTCAAACACGACAAAGAGGCGCAGAGGCTGGCCTACAAGTATGGCAAGCACCTGTCGCTGGGCCACAAGGTTAGAACGCTCCAGATGGCCCACCCACCAAGTGCCAAACACCAGCGAGGTGGTTGTTCGAGGTGACGGGTCGACTTTTCGCGGCAGTGTGCCGCCATTTTTAAAGAAGTCTGACTTTGCCACAACACAGAGATGCGTTAATAACTACTTGAATTGCTGAAACACCCTCAAGTCCATCATATAGAATCTCAACAATCTCAACAAATCTGGCATCTACAATCACAGAAACAACAACTTATTGTTCTCGGACACTAATTCCGGACTCAATTTGATTCACTGATAAGTTTTTGATTTAAAAAAAGAAAGGTACATCTGGGTCGACATCGTGCGAATATTTGAGTATTTCTGAACTTCAAAAGCAGCGTGCGCTTTTTTCTGCACTGTAATTTCATCCCTCCTGACTGTCTCTTTTCCCCCACAGTGATCAAGTTAAATCAAAAGACTGGAATCAATGTGCAGTAGAACGTTTCAGATCCACATGAAGCAGCAGCGTCTGACTTTGGATGAATAACAAGCTCCCGTTTTAATATGCTTTTTTTTTCCTATTTTTACTGAATGCCAAACCAGAAATAATGTGAGAAGAATACAAAACGGTGCCAAACAAAAGCCGTTTGAAAGAGGGCGCGTTTCATTGATCGCGCCACGATTCAACCATCAGAAAGACGCTGAAATCAGAAGGAAGGTTGATTTCTTTCTGCACCACGTCACGTTAATGCTCTCGATACTGCACACCGCTGACATTTTTTAAAGTTTCCGAGGTTCTCAGCTGAATGTTATTGGTGTCGGGACAGGAGTCGCTGGTAATGATCCCGCCTCACGGCGCCGCATTAGCTCGGCCTCCCCTGCTGAGGCTCCCTGCAGCTGCCTGTCTGCAGGCCTCAATGGCTACAGGGACTCTCAGCATGGAGGGAGCGCGGACGAGGTCTTTGAAGGAGAACTGTCCTCATCAGGCCACGCTGCGTCCTCCACCAAAACCGCTTATCACGTTGCTCGTCAACTGGGTCATCCAGCGTAGGCAGGCCGAGGGAAACCTCCGCCATTTTCACGACCAGGGAGGGTGGTGGTGGTGGTGGTGGGGGGGGGGGGGTTAATTGCTTACCTGGATGTTGCAGGGTGCAATCTCTGACTGGACTTGTTCCCACGCTCCCTCTCTCCTGCAGCTGAACTCTGACCTGCAGCCGTTTGTGAAGAACAGCGTGGGAGAAACCGTGTCGTTCAGCTTGAGCGCCGCTCCGGTGGTCTTCCACCGTCAGATCGTGGGTCCGGACACGTGGCAGCAGCAGCTGCAGCAGGTACCGAGAGGGAAGGTCTAAGGACAGTTTGCTGCTTGGCTCTGAACTAAACAGAGCTAAACCGGGCAGAGTTTAAATTCAAAGTTTCCTTTGACGGATTCATTTTGCGTGACAACGTGTCTCGTCTCACTTGCAAGCGAATGCCGAGCACTGCTTCCTGTAAGAAAGCTGTCCGATTGACGAGCACCAAAGTGACTCGAATGTGACAGGTGTAATTCGACAGTTCTGCACTTTAGACAGCAAAGCTCAATGAAAGTCCAACAAACCACGAAGATCTTGGGACGCGAGTCGTGGTTGGATGAGATGCGACTGGTGTCCCCAATGTGCAGATTTTCCTCCGATGGTAAAATTAAATCTGTCCTCCTTTTAATCAAGCGTGGCACAACATCTTTCAACCATCTGCTCTGAGAGGGCGTTTTTGGATTTTGCCGCTTAACTAAGATTAGACAGGCGGGTTAGGAAAATAGCGGTGTAAATATTTGCCACGATCTCTGGCTTCACACTGGAACGGCCCCCGCGCAGGATTTGTGTCGGGAACATGTCGGGATCGGAGGCCCTGGAGGTGATGGAAATGGAAATGTGTGTTTGACAGTTTGACTTGGAGCAGTTTAGCGTCTCTCGAGATCGTTGCTACTTCGCTGCGTCGTCGAACGTCACATGTAGAACGTATTTGATCAGATAAAAACAATTTGTGGTGTAAACACTCGTTGAGAAGCTGAAAATGCACAGTCAGTGAGTTGTCAGAGAGTGATCGGTCCAGTTATTGCTTGGTTTGTGCATGATAAGTCGACCTCCCTCTGTGAGGACTGAACGGCTCCATGGGTGAAAGTAACAACTGATTTTTTTTTCCTCTTCTTTTAAAGGCAACAACTTGTAGGAACCAGCTGGACTATTCCCAGGTAAAAGCTCTGCGTCTGCCTTCAACAATCAGCATCCTCACTCGGCTCTCAACTCATACACAACTTTTATTCCTGGTGGTGCGCAGGCGCTCACGCTGCCCCAGCACCTTCATTTTCCCACAATTTCACAAAACGACGACACAGTTGCGCTTTTTTCTTTTTCTTTCTTTTTACTCCTTTATTCTCCGGCACTGCCACCTCTGGAGCCCTCAAGCGAGAAGCAGGATGTCTTTTCACTGTAACTTATATCGAAGTTGAGACCCGAGCTTCCCAAAGTCAATGTGTGAGGCAAGAAGAGGAGCGATCGGGGTGCAGAAAGACAGCCGGGCTACCGGGGAGGAGGGGTCTGATGGTGTCGGGAGTTGCGGGACGTCGGAGGGGTGTGTGTGTGTCTGTGTGTGTCTGCGTGTGTGTGTGTGTGTGTGTGGGTTATCTGGTCCCGTCTGAAACGAGAGCAGGAAGGATTAGTTACCAGGGCCTATTTGTGGAGGAGACACTGAGGCTCTGAGACAGTGGCATTGTGAGAGAATCTCCTTCAGCAGACCTGCTGAAAAAAGGGGACGCCGAGAGAAGTTTGAGGGGACGCGGAAAAGTGGGAGAAAGGGGAGGCGCAAGGAGATTCTAGGCATGAGCGAGCCCAACCAGGGCGAAAGCTCGCAGCTATTTTTGATTGTTATGTGCCGGAGATCAAAAAATGAATAAAATCGTGCAAAAAAATGAAAGTGAAGAAAAATGGGGAACGTGGAAGCAGCGAGAGGGTGAAGTGATGAAAGAAAAGTGTTAATTAGCAATGAGGGGATCCCGGGGTGAAGCAGGCGAGCGCAGGTTAGCAGGTGAACACGAGGGAAGCGGTTGAGGAAGGAATTGAAATTCGGAGTTCGACACACTTGCAGCCGTTCGTTCTTTCTTGCTTTTCTTCCTTTTTTTTTTAAGAAGACAGGCCTTCGGGGCTTTCCACCTCCAGTATTCATGAAGTAAAACGCCCTCAGCTAAAAGATGTCCCCACGCAGCAGCAGTGGAGCACAAGGAGACGCCCAAATTCACTCAGTCTGTGGCCTTAAGTTTGCAGTTTCGGCTGACGGGACTTGATGTGTCCTGTTTCTTCATGTGTGAAACTTCCACACCACATGTGTTGTATCTGTTAAATGTGCTGTGTTGTTGTGGTGTTGCAGTGAAATGCCTGCACAGTGCTAGTTGGTGTAATGACTCGATCAATTCGTTTAAGTTGCACCACTTATTGTGAGGAAGATGCTCTAAACTTGGGAGTGCTAGCACCTCTTGAAAATCCTGAATCTTTACTCTGAAACATTTTGAGGATCTCTAGAGAGACCAAACTGCATTTTGAGGAAAACGAATCATTTGTTTTTTAAACATGCTTTATGAGGGGGAAAGAATTGCTTTTTTTCCACTCTGTGCACTTTCAATTCATTACCTGGATTGTGGCAAAAAACTGGCTGTGCACCAGTCCTGCGATCTGCCGCCATCATTAGTCAGGAGAGCAGACAGGAGAGCAGTGGGCAACACCCGCAGACCAATCAGATCCAGCGCAGCTTCTGACTCCCTGGCAAAGAAACACCACCAAACAAACAGCAATGAGTCTGAAACCGGAATACCCCCCCACCCCCACCCCACCCCCTCCCATGTCTGCCTTTCTCATAGTTAAATGTAGTAACGCACCGCAGGCATAATCCAAACAAACACACATACAGACACAGACACACTCACACACTATTGTGTTTTTTTCTCGCTCCAGTTTAGAGGTGCGAGTTAACTTTCTCCACGCAGCACTGACACCCACTCAGCAAACTAATGTATGTTGTTTCTCTCTCTCTTTCTCTCTCTCTCGCTCTCTCTCTCTTTTCCATCCCTCCACAGCTTTTGGCAGCGGTGAAGTCGGAGAAAGGCGTGAGCTCGGCGGTGGACTTGTGCTGTTACCATAGCAACAGGGCTCTGGAGGCCATCCAGGCTTTCCCCTCCTCCGAGGCGCGAGCCGCCCTGGAGAACATCGCCTCCGCCATCACCAAATTCTGACCTGGACACATGGACTCTGCGCGCGCACATGCACACACACACACACACGGACACACACACACACACTTGTGCGCAGCCTCTTTGTTGGCGACGGCCACTCGAGACAAATGAACTTGTTTTGATCCAGATGCAGGCTGTTGCTGACAGGAACGCAGCATCTCTAAACTGTCACCATTAAACGAAAACACATGACTTCAGCATCACGTCGTGCATTTTTGTCAGCTCTGATGGATATCCATCTTCTGCGGGGGAGGTGGTGGTGGTGGGAGGGGGGGGACTGATATCACGCCAGGCTGCATTTTAAAACCTGACAGTTTATTGTTACCTTGCTTATCAGCAGAGGCACATACCAGGCAGAGTGTCATTTAAGATGTTTTGAAGAATTGTTATTGTCACCTGGAAAATGTGCCATGAACAGCCAGCGACACGCCGAGCAGGACTTATTGGAACATATTCCTTTTTTTTCCCCCCTCATTTTTTAACATTTTTATTAAAGAGTTGAGTTCACGACACAGATGATCCTGCAATCATAGCTGCTGGATGTTGTGGGTGTTTGCCCAACTGAGGAGCAGCGTCACACCGGGCGTAACGAGTGGAAAAAAAAAAAACATGTCTCAAAGTGATGCGTCGTACCTGCTTCGTGCTTCTGCTGATAAGCACGGATAAAAACTAGTCGGCTGGGTTTTTTCTAATGGAATTTAGTTTGACACACTCTGCAGAGGTGGTGGGGTGGGGGAGGGGGGTGCTGGCATGAATTGGGAGTAATGTCATCTATGTCGCCTTATTATGTCTGTCCCCGTGCCTGTGTATGTGATCCAAGAGAGCCCAGGGGGGCGGGAAAAAGGTCACCCCGGCCTCTCCCCTTGGCCCAGCCGAGCGAGCGCATTGAAGCTCCGCCAGGCAGTAATTATTAATGAAGAGACCTGAGCAAATGGACAGGAAATGCAGAGGTATTGATTGGGTCCGGCTGCCCTGCTCTAAACCGTGCAGGCTGGCGCCAGCCTGGTGGGCCTGTGGTTTCCCAGGCTGCTGTCTGTGAAAGCGGAGGGGAGGGTGACAGGGTGGGAGGGATGGGGGCAGCCAAGGTGTGAAAGCAGGCCACCGCTGGCAGCTGTCTGTCAGATCCAGGCCCCACCTGAAGGACAGGGCACCGGAGACTAGGACAAGACGGGGGAGTGGGGGGGGGTGTACAGAAGTGAAGTGTAATTCCAGAACACAACTCCACCACATCCCATCATATCCTCTCACCAAGTTCACAGCAGAGCTGCGACAGCCCACCGAACTCGCTTTATTTACCGGAGGAGACGGAGTCTCGCGGTCCCTCCCAGTTTATCTGTCAGGATTGCAAAGTGACAGAATCAGGCTATGTGTGAGGAAGTTCCTTAGGCGACGCCAACCTGCAGGCTACGTCTACTCAGCAATTAGTTGCTGGTTCTGGAGGAGCGCTCGCAGCACGGCTCTGGGAACAGTCCTGCCTGTCACTCTCTGACGCTTTGGTCCACACTCAGAAATGACTAAACAACTTACTGCTGGTTCTGTTTTTTTTCTTTTTTTATTTGAATGCATTTGTTTGAATTCATTCCCTCCACCTGGGGAAATGCAAGGCAACACCGAAGTGACAGCTGAAAAAGGCTACAATCAATAGATTTAACAGTCTCGCCAGCACCTGATGCTTCATCTTTAATACGTGTTTCACCCACCAGAATCAGCTGAAGTTTGTTTGTAGGAGTTAGATCCTTTGTAATCAAGATGTTTGCACTTTGGAAAGAAAACTTATTTATAAGCCAATTAAAAGCAACAATAAATAAAACTGCAGACAGTAGCAGATGGGTCATATAGAGGTGAGCAAACCGTTTGACATTCTGTTAACACAGCAGTAGACTCGATAAACAGATTTGGTAACAATAATGCTAACGTCTCACAGTACTGTGCACACAGGTTAATGTTCACGTTACTCAGAGTGGGACACGGCTCTTGTTGCTGTCATGAGCACCAAGTTAGTTCCAAGTTCATCAGGCCTTTAATTCTCTTGTCAACAGGAGTGTAGTGAATAATAACTGTGAGCAGGACACAGCAGCTCCGCAGTTGTTTGCAATGAGTTCAGTATAAGTCCAGCCATTGAAACACAATTCCATATTCCAAAGAGGGGTGGTCCTGGCTCCGCTTGGGGCCACTATCCAGCTTGTAAAGAGTGGCTTGTTGACAGGCTTTCTGAAGGACTTCCTGTTGTTCCAACTATCAATTTCAATTGTGTTGAAGCAAGAATGTAGTCTCAGGAAGGAGTCTCACATCTGCATGAAACTTTACAGTTGTAGTCGCTTCTGCGTTGCACCATGAAAGAGGCATGTATTCATGTCGTGTGTGTTCAACAGTGAATTACACTCATGCTGCTTTCACTGGAAGCGTTGCTGTCCTCCGATGCTGGATATAATTGCATGATCAGACTCTTCGGAAGGTGGGATTTCGGGAATACATGGGGATGAGGAGGAGAGGGGCAGCAGGGGGACGCTCCTGGGGATGAAAAGCAGCAGAGAAAGAATGAAAAGAGGGGGAGGACATGAAAGATGGAGGCGGAGTTGAAGTGCATGAAAGGAGGTGATGTGGAGTGAACCGTCTCAAGAAAACAAGCTGGCGTCTGTTGCCGGGCTCCACGTCCACTTCCTGGGCTGTTTCTGGTTTCCGCTGCCGGGGCTTCCTGGGTACAGCGAGGTTTCTGCATGTGCCAGAGAAAGCCTCAGGCTCTTCATGAAATATTTATCCTCGCCGTGAGGAGACATGAGGAAAGTTACATGGAAAGTTAAAAGGACCAAACAAGGGGAGAGGCTGGGGCACTGCCAGAATGACAAATATAGTTACCAAACCAAACTTTTTTTTAAAGAGGATGAGCTCTGGCCGAAGCGATGAAACTGTTGCACAGACGCTCCCGGTAGGAATCAACCAGGCGCTGTAGAAGAGGGTTTGACGGGATGTTGTTTTCCACTTGCAGAGGAAACCCGAGTTCTTCCAGTGGTAAAACTAAATGTTTAATGTTACGCAGAAATCATAGCCTTTTTTCTTTCTCCCCCTCTTTTCTTGACAACACGGCTACTGCCAGCACGAATCATTTTGATATCTCCCGCGCAGCCCAAATAAAGAGCGCGGCGAGCGAGGAGAGGGAGGCTGGTGGGTTTTCTGTCCTGCACAACAGAAACCTGACGCTCTGTTTGCTTACAGTTTCCCAGCTCCACGGTCTTGGGTATCATGAAAGCGAGAGCTGGCAGGACGATAAGTTTACATCCCAAACATGAAGTCGGTTGGTAACCGTGTGTGTGTTGTGTGTGTGCGTGCGCGCGCGCGCGTGTGCGTGCGTCGCGTCGCCGGGCCCAGACACCAAGCGGTGTAATTACAGCGAGGGCCAGTGGAGAGTCACTCAGCACAGTCCAACAGATTCCATTACACACATGTGGAAACACTGCTGTGGACACCGGGGACAAAGTCTTCTTGGAAATTGTAATAAAAAAAATCATAATTAAGATGCAGTTAAATGCCAGATGTTTTATTTTGCGTGCCATTGCGTAAGCACTGAGGCGCACACAAGCATTCCTCACACTTCTCCAGCTTGAGTTCCCCTTCCAGCAGAGCCAGTCACATGATTCCTTGATGTTTTGGTCGTGACCCAAAGGTCAAAGTTCATGACGCCTTGCACAAATGCACATTAAAGCTGTATGATGCAAAGAGGGAGACAAATTTCTGGTCTGGCATAAATCTCATGGCAACTAACTGAGGGAACACACACACTCACACACTCACAACCTGCTTCACTGACATTCAAAAGCAGAAACTTCAGAATAAGAGCAGATTCCCACGTCTGCTCTGCATATTACAGAGTGTCTTGTTCTTTTCTTTGAGATATACAAATCAATCAATCAATCAGAGGAGACGAGGAATCACTTAACCTTTATGTTTACATGTGTCGGTGATGTTGCTGAAGAAATTACCTCGATGCTCCTTAAACAACACTTCTGAGCAGCGACGGTGTAACGCCATGTCGACCTCAGGTTCCAAACTCCCCTCCAGAAACTTGGATATACACTTAACAGCGTGGTGCTTCCGCCATTGTGTTTCCTAGTCTGTCCTGCAGCTCCTCCTGTGAGCCCATCAAGAGAGCTCAGGTATGTAGAAACGAGCGAGTGAATGCGAAGATCTCCATTTGTCTCCTCCTGAACGGCCTCTCAGTAAACACCTGCTAATATCAGCCTAATGCTGACGCTGATGGATGAGAGTCATCCTCCTGAGATGGGAGCAGCACGGCTGATTGGCCTCTTCCACACGGACGAGCACACGGGCCAAAAAATGACACTTTAACGAGCTCATCCTCGCGTTAACGTGCCACACGCCGGCGGCCCCTCGTCGCAACCTGCCGCCGCCGCCGCCTGGCTGACCCCGGGGCCCCTGCGCTCCCACCGCAGCCACCTCCACCTCCCCGCACCAGGCCTGCTCGCTTCATTGGCTGACAGATCAGACTGCCATGGAGACAGCTCATTAGCAGAGTAATGAGAACCCCAGCAGCCACACGTTGTCTTGTTATATCATCTCTGTATCGACATATTTGTGGCCGGGGACCAGAGCGCTGTGCAGCGCGCATGAAATAGCCGGTGATTAAACTAGAATTAAGGCGAGAAGCGGCCTGCCGTTCATCTTTGACTGACATCAGAGGAAACCAGTTCAAGCTCAGCTCCACTAACCAGCTCTGTTCAACAGCTTCTGTCTCCTCCGAAGAAGACATATTTTCCTCTGAGTGCATTCATCACTTCTCTGGGTTGTTTGACCAGTTCCCACTCCGGGGTACCAACGTGTGAGTTTTCTCTCTGTCTGTTTTCAATCTGGACTGGCTCTGGTGTAACGTAGTACAAAGTCAACATGAATGAATGAAAAGCACACTTAGCATCTTGTAATTTAGGGGATCCGAGATGGGCAATGTATGTCCAAACCACCTATCATCTACCCATCTTCTTCTCCACCATTTTTCCATCTTAGGATTGAATCATGCTGGAGTTGTTTCCAGTCTTTGTTGTCCAAAGGCAGGGGACACTCTGGACACGTTAACAGGACGTCACAAGCAAATAAAGAGACACAAAAAGTCCCAAGAACACCTTCAACGTTAATTCAAGGTATAGGGTCTCGACAAACAATTTTTCGTCATGTTGTTTCTTTCTTTTTCCACTTGGGGGCGATATTGCTCAATTTATGTGACCTATGTGTTTTGACAGAGAGAAACATTCCTCAGCAGGCAGCAATGCTCCCTCCAGTTTGTGATTTTTCAGAAGTGAACTTGTCGAAACTGATCCTGACTGCAGGTCCAACATGTCCAAATCCAGAGACTACTGAAAACTAATCAGGGTGTTCCTGAACATGTTGTTAAAACCAGAGGAGACTCTGGATAATAATGTATCCACTGGGAAACATGGGGAGGGGGGTTTCACACTTAAGGTTTCTGTCAGCAAAAAGTTCAAAGAAGGAACATTTGCCCACCACGACCTCCTTAACGACCTCACATCTCTGTAATTTCCCAACAAAACAAATAAATTCGTTACAATAAGACGTAACTATTAAATGGAGAATAAAAACACTTTTTCATCTAAAAATGACCGTTTATAAATCAAAGCATCCAGTTGTCTCATCCTGGAGTCTTAAAATGTAATATGTTCTTGAGTCCACCAGGGTGTCCCAGTGATGGCGACAGAGGATCAGGCTGCAGCACTGACCAGTGACCCCCCCCCCCCCTCGCCCCCCAACACGCACACACACGCATGCGTGCGCACACCTTCATCCATCGTCCACATTGAGTGTTCTGTACACTTAGTAAAGAAGACCAAGAAAAGGGGAGGCAAACAGACATCAGACTTCTCTGTTATGCTTGTTTATTGGCGTTAATATGTGCATTTTACAGTCAGTGTTTATTTTGTTGTTGATCTATATTGTTTTCATTTTCCATTTATTCATCCTTAATTTAAACAGGCAATCTCATTCTCAAGAGCCCGGTTTCAAACACATTTTGGTTAAACGTCTCTGAGTTATTTTCTATCATTGTATCCGTGCAAAGCTGCAATTTCCCCGGAGGCTATAAATAAAACCCTTTATTTCTCAACGCAGTGGAAGCTGCATTCAAACGGTTTGGAGGCAAAGTTGTGCTGTCATCATGTAAAGGAGGGACTTTGACGCTGATTTGTTGTCGGTCCACGATATCAGACTGTTACGGAACCACTCTGGTGACATATATATATTTCGTGGCCACGAATTGATAATTCAAATTCCAGATTGTGGAAGTGTCCAGTTTACCGTAATAAATACAGGTGATTACACTTTTATATTCAATCTGGCCAGTGGCTCGTGTGCGCTGAAGTTATCCTTCACCTGGGCAGCAGAGGCTCGTGGCTTAGTATGTGGCTCAGCTGCAGCTCATTGTGGGACTTCCAGTGTGCGTTTTTGTTAGCTTTTTTTTCCTCCCATGTCAGCTGAAGGTCCCAGTAATCTCCCACCAACCTGGAACTTGAATTATCTCGTTCCCACGCGCTGTTAACTCGCGTCCACCTAATAATCATCACGTTCCCACGCATCCAGCAAGTCGTGGCCACGGAATGAGATCCCGTTCCCACGCATTATTAATTCGTGGACACGGGATATACATATATACATATATTTTTCCCACCCATGGCACCAGAGGGGCAACGTCGGACTGTGGCTGTTGAGCGTCCCGCTTTATTTTTCAGTCCTCTTTCCACAGCTGCGCGGAAGTGACACAGCGAGCGCGCGCCCCGTCACGTCACGCGAGAAAGCCCAGACAAGCGAGCGAGAAAAAAACATCAACAACAAGAACAACAGATACCCGCGAATAAAGTCCCGTGACAGGCCGCGGACATGTCCAGCCGCTCGCCCACAGCACCACAGGATGACACGGACTCGTAAAGGTGAGCTCAGACCGACGGTCACGCGCGTTTTACCGTTAATTCAGCAGGGGTCTGAGCAGCAGCAGCAGGAGGAGGTGGAGGAGGTAGTGGTGGTGGTGGTGGTGGTGGAGGGGGAGTCGTCCACGCAAACATTGCCGCGTCATTAAAATTCCCAAACAACACACAGCGATTTTCTAAGGCGCGTCGTGTCTTCGCGGTGACGCGCACCGCCGGTACGTACAACGGCAAGTTCGCGGCGGGTTTGTGCAAGAGTTGGACGGACGCGGCGGGTTCGGCTTGTGTTGTGGTTCAAGGGTTCAGGGGCGGAAGAATGAGGAAGTACTTGGTGGCGAGCGCTGGAGGGGAGCTCGAGGGGGGAACTCGATGTTTTTGTGCCACCCCGCCCGCCAAGATTCCCTCCCCGACAATGGCTGATCCACCGGGCGTCGGAGAGGAACACGGGTCCGTGCACAAGTTTGGAGGCTTTACTAAAGGCTAAACAGATGATGCGCTTCGCTGCAAGCCTGCAACCGGCCGGGTCACGTGGTCTGTCGTAACGAAGACACCTTTACATGTTTGCTTGCAACAGTTTGCAGCGGTTGAACCAATTCAGAGCAGCACCGACAAGAGAAGCTCCAGCTGTGACCATTCACTGTAGGTCCCGTTTAGATCATGTTGTGGTCCACTAACCTGTCTAGTGTCACAGCACGAACTTGATTCAAGCGTCTGTTGAAGCAGTTGTTGTCAACAAGGGCTTTTCTCACAGAAGACACTTTGTAAAATCAACAGCAGATCTGGGGGGGGGGGGGAACTACCCCATGCTTTTATTCTGAAGGTTCCTGCTTTAATGTTGGTGTGAATGGGTGTGCAATCCAGTGTTTGGCTTCACTGCAATGTATGAGTGAACCAGGTGTTGGACCTGTGTCTTGGCCTGTCTCCAATTACTAACTCCGTTAGATTACTTGTGCATACACAAGTTAACCGAGTTGTTTTTTTTTCCAGGCTATGAATTCCTGTGAGCATGGGGAACTTCCAAATGAAGCGATGCTTGAGAAAGGTAAATTTATCACTCCTGTATGTGAGCGTGTAACAACAGACGCTGCCACAAGTGTATGCTTGTGTTTGCTTGTTTTTAAGTGAGGTGTATATGTTGTTGAATTTGCGTCACCAAAAAAAGTAGGATGCACAATCTAAGTCTTGCGTTATCTGCAGAACATCAGCATGCCCAGGACGTCAAAGTGGAGACGGAGGAGTTTGCTATTTGCGAACCACCTGAGGGACAGAGAGGAAGATCTCCTGAGGTGGTTGAGGCTGCCAAGCGGTCATCTGCACAGATGGGGTCGGATGCGGATCAGTCCACCAGCAGCAAGATAGCCAAAATCTCTGCTGAGGTGAGCCAATTTGCCAGTCAAGACTAAGAAACTTTGTCCACTCTCGTCCACTGCATTTTTCTCTTACCATCGAGGAAGATGACTGTTCTGTTTTGTTTTTGTCCAGATGAGACGGCATTTGTTAGATGAGAGCAGCGAACAGGAGCCTCTTTGCCTCACCACCACTGCAGGGAGGAGCAACTGTGTCCAGGAGAAGTCCAGAGTGTCCTACAGAAAGCCGCTCTTCAGCATCTCACACAAGATCTCAGAAAAGAGGAACACGCCGAGCCTGGAGCAGCAGGCCGGTCACGTCGGCTCCAACCAGCTCGACCACAGCGGCGTCTTCCCCGCCACGCTTTCCAATTCGGAGCAAAACGGTCCTGCAGAGATCCTCTGTGCTACGGATGCTTCAGGCCAAACTCTGAACACAGACTCCAGCCTGTACCCGCTCATTGAGAAGATGTTTTTTATCCTCAATACCCTCAATTCAAGCATGACGCAACTGCATAGCAAAGTAGACTTGTTAACCCTGGAGGTCATGCGGATAAAGAAGCAAATCAAACCAGCTGAGATGGTGACAGAGTTCCAGCCTCCCCCCGAGTATCTGCTAACGAGCGACGAATTGAATCAGCTGATGGAACAGACCTCCAGTGCAGGGGAGCTCGGCTGTCGTCTGCTGGTGCATCTGTTCCCGGAGCTGTTTAAGGTCAGGGAGTGCTCCCACGAGTGCATGGCGAGCAAGAGAACGCTGGAATCCCTGCATCTGCAGCTGATCCGAAACTACGTGGAGGTTTGCTTCCCCTCTGTGAAAAACAACAGCGTGTGGCAGGAAGAATGCCTCCTTCAGATTAATGACTTCTTTAATCGCTTCTGGGCACAGAGGGACATGGAGAGCGCTCGGCTCCTCAGAAAGCAGACAATCGCGGGAGCGGCAATAAAAGCCGAGCATCCTCAAAGCTACCGTTTCATAAACGAGCAAGGCCAGGAGGAGCATATATCTCTAGATAACCAGCAAGACACCCTGGCTGTGTCGGAGCTCTCAATCAGCGCACAAGCCACGGAGGAGTTGGACGAGTTCTCCTCCCCGGAGGACTTTGTCATTTTTCTTATGCACCGTCTCTTCCCGGAGGTATTTGAGGAGGGGAAGTTGCCTGAAAGCTCCAGCAGCTTCAACAGCGTGGGTCAGCTGATTCTGGACTCTGACAAGATGGATATAATTAGAAAGTACATGGAAGCTAATTTTCCGGACGTGCCTGAGGACAGTTGGCTTCAGGCGTGTATTCAGCATATGGAAGACGCACTCGAGGGTCCTCACAGTAACGGCAACGGGAGCGAAGCCGAAAACAACGAAGAGGGCTTCGACCTGGCCAGTCTTCCTGAAGACGTTTCGATCATTAAGGTTCCCGAAGCGAGCGATTATGAGAAGCCCAGCCGCAAGGCCAAGAAGTCTCTGCTTCCACCTGTGGATTTTGACAATCTGGAGATTCCTCTCCCCGACTTCGCTGTTCCTCAGGAGTACATCTTGTCCCGGGAACAGCTGAAGAGCAACTATGAATGTAGCCTGTCCATTGGGAATTTTGCCTCCCGGCTACTGGTGCTTATGTTCCCCGAGCTCTTCACCCATGAGAACGCAAGAAAGCAGTACAACTGCAGCGGGTCCCTGGGGAAGAAGCAGCTCGACCCCGTTCGCATCAACCTCATCCGTCATTACGTGCAGTTAGTTCACCCTCGGGCCAACAATGACAGAGTTTGGATGTTGGAATTTGTGGGCAAGCTGGACGAGAGGTGTCGGAGGCGTGACACGGAGCAGAGGAGGTCCTACCTGCAGCAACGCAAAGTGTACGTTCAAGAGCCGGAGCAGGACTTTTTTTGCCAGCTGAACCAGCTCAACCCGGACAACAGCCGGGAGGATTCGGACCTCCCGTCGCTACCGCCTGAGAAAAGTAGTAAAGACTTTTGCAAGATCCCCCTGGACGAGCTGACTGTTTCCAAACCCGACTTTCCGGTTCCCTCTGTTTACCTGCTCTCCGACGCAGAGGTACGGGAGATCGTGCAGCAGAGTCTCTCTGTGGGGAACTTTGCCGCCCGCCTGCTCGTGCGCCTCTTCCCCGAGCTTTTCACCCAGGAGAACCTGCGGCTTCAGTACAACCATTCGGGGGCCTGCAACAAGAAGCAGCTTGACCCTGTGCGGTTGAGGTTGATCCGACACTACGTGGAAGCGGTGTATCCTGTGGATAAGATGGAGGAGGTGTGGCACTACGAATGCGTGCCGAGCATCGACGAACGCTGCCGGCGCCCGAATCGGAAGAAGTGCGACATTCTTAAAAAGGCCAAAAGGTCAAGCACTGTGTCCTAGTTACAGTAATCTGTAGTTAGTCAACACTTTCTGTCATACGAATAATTGCACAGTATATAAGCTGAAACTGTTGAACTTTTACAAACTGTCCTCTGTAGGATGAAGCCAAGCTGTTATGAGTTTCTTCAGTACTCTTCTTACTCATATTTTACCTTTCGGCTATGGCAGTAGATGCTCTAGTTTATGTTGTCTTAAAACTGTCGAATCATCAAGCTAAAACTTCCTTATTTATAAGCCAAACGTGTCATAGCTTATCTAACATGCATAACTGGTAAATGTTGTAGCCTTAAAGACAATAACCATGATAGTAGCTAACAGCATAGATCACACTTTTGCTCAATGAATAGAAAGAAAGAAAGAAACGAATCACAAGGATGTGATGTCTTTCCATTGCAGTTACTGATGTAGCATTGTGCCACCACTGTTTTAATGTGCTTACGTTAAGCCTTCTTATAGAAGTTTATATTATAAAAGTAATTTAACATGACAATGGATCATGATAACCTATTTCTAATAAAATCACAATTATGAATATGACCTCATGTGTTCGGCTTGTTTTATGTAGAGCACTCGCTCGCTTCAGTTCTCGGAAAGGCTGTTGTCACTCATCTTAACAGGAAAGATTTGTATTGCACAACAAAGTACAAACCCGCCCAATTTCACTGTGTCTCTCCGCCAAAAAAGTGTCGCCCACGTGATTTCTGAAGTTCAAAGCTTCAGTGTGCACCTTTTATTTTCTGAATCCTGGAGTTTCACTGTGTCGTACATGCAGGTACACATCTAGAAACGTCTCACAGCCGATTGCTGGACCTCTACAACCACTGAGAACCGTTACCCTTGACATTACATCGCTTGCAGCGTTGCCCCGATCCAACCTGGAGACCGTTCGCATGCCAGTCATTCGAGACCACTCAGAGTCTCTGTGAGGCCCACCTCACAGGACTGTGTTCAGTTATTCTGTCTCGCTCAAGTTCATGGTTTAAAAGCGTCGTCCTTCGGAAGCTCCAGATTTTTCCAGCGTCTCAAAGCGACTTTGTACTTCTCCGCGTTGCTCGATTCACCGAGCACCCGTCGGAAAACAACTCGCATGAGTGTGACAGTGTTCTTTTCTGGATTTTCTGAAACCACCAGGTCCAAGGTGTCCCCGACTTTGACCTGAATGAAGAGGGAGACGAGAGGGAACAATGACTCGCAGGACAGACTTTACAAACATGAGAAAATAAAGAGTGCCGTCTCACCGTTTTACTCTTCTTGATGAGTTTCTGTCCATTCAGTCTGAGTTTGTTCGAGTAAAAGGCATCCTCGATTTTACTGTTAATAGACAAGGTGGAAGTGAGTCTCTGTTCACGTTTACAGGATGAAAGTCTCACATTCATCTGGTGAATCTACAAATAAGTGGGAAATTAGGTTGACAAAAACTCACTTGCGTGCCATGTCCAAACCAGCTTTACTGATGACATCATATCGAAAAGACTGCACGTGTTTCTCTATGTCTTTATAGTCCTTCGGCAGATTTAGGTCCTCATCTTCATAATCACTGTCCTCCGGGTCATTTTTTTCCTTCTCGTCTTCCTCCTCCTCCTCCTCCTCTTGCGTCACCCGGGAGGCTCCTTTCTTCTTGTTGCTTTTATACCTCAGATGGTGAACGGACCAGCTCCTGACGGCGTCCCTGCCACAGAGCGCAGGTCTGTGGCAGCCGAGAGCGGGGAACGCCGCGCAGCCCCACAGCTGCCGCGTGTGAATGGTCCTGGGACACCACTCGGCCTGCCTCAGGCCGTAGCCAGCCGCCAGCATGTGGCGAGGGTTCAGCCTCCCCAGCTGCCTCATGGCAAGAGCCTGCACCACCAGGCTCTGCATGTTGGCTCCCCACCCCGTCACTGGGGTACAGAAGGGTGGGAGCAGGGGTGGAAGACAGATGTTAGATATGGGACCCAAAAGTCAATATGCCAGTAAGAGTATCACTAAACTACTCAAGTCAATACACATTTACTTTAAAAGGAAAAAAATGAGGGACAGGATGAAAGTAGCAATACCTTGTAAACACATATGCACACACACACGTTCAGCGTCTCTGTCAAAATAAAAGCCTCACCTTATTCCTACCTCTGATTCGGATATGCATTAAGATAACAACATTGTCCCTTTTAAATCTTATTTTGCCACTAAAACTGTTTCCCAACCTACACTTTGGCACAGCGAGAGACAGAAACACGACAAACAAAGGGACACTACTTGGAAGGTATGCGTTAGTTGACACCGGAAGTAGTAACTGTTTCCACAAGAAGTCAGTCATTAAAATACAAAAAAATATTCCTGAATATTTGCCGCTGTTCTTCGCAGTACTGTATCACTGACCAGAGCTGCTGTCGGTGTAGTTTTTATGCGAGAGAGCTTTAATTTGGCAGTGCGTCGCAGGAACAGAGCTAGCTTAACTTTCCCTCTGTACCCTCGTGGACTCATCATTACAGTCCGTGCATGAACCACGTCGAGCCTTTGCAGCGCACGCAAACAGGCGGAGCGACGTCTTCACAACACGCCAAAACGGACGTTATTCACGCGGCGCTGACTGTACAGTAACCCACTCACCTATGGAGTAACCTTTCATTGCTGCTCAACTGTACTTCGTCGAGCCCCTGCCTGCAGTCATTGCGTGGTCGCCGATATGAAGTACTGCCACCTATCGTATCGACGGAGAAACGCATCCAAGTGTGAAGAATTCAAAGTGCGATTTATCCGCTTACAATATTAATTGCAATGATAATCATAAAAACAAACTATATAAAAAAGTAATATTTGACTGCATCGTCCCTTTGCTATACTGCTTACATATGCTTATTTCATTAATTATCTGAATTCTTTTTTCTAGTTTTTTTTTGTCTGTTATCATGAATCGTTTCTATGTGTGTCCATAGTCTTTTCTGATTAAATCATTATGGTTTTCTCACCTCACAGTGAGACGGTCTTTCCAGGTGGGGCCGACCAAAGTTTTGTAGGTTTTTTCTCGGCATTTCAAGACAGTTTACAGCAACTTTCAGAGTCCACTCAAACATTTTCGGTGAGTTAGAGACATTTATTGCAACTTTTATTTCTCCAGCATAAGATAAATTCAAATACATGTTTTAAAATGTAATCAAGTTATGTATACAGCCCATTTGATTATAATTACAATAACAATTTTCTTTTAACTGTACAAGAAGATTGTTATATGGGTTTGTGAATATTATCCACTTGAATACTTTATTACTCAAAAGGAATTTACATCAACATTCAGCTCCACTACAATTCATGATGTCTATTGTGACTCCCATCATGTGCATATAATACTCAGGTGCCACTACATTATTCAAAACATTGTAAGAACACGAAGTTCTGTGCTCGAGTATGTTTCCTGTGAGATGCAATAAAAAAGTCAGCGATAGAAAGTTTTCAGACGATGCCCATGTGTAAACGTTGGTTGCACCTGCATCCTTGCATATACTGCCTGTAAACTCTACTCATAGAGAGCCAGGGATCCTCGGGGTGGTTCAAATGTCAGCATCAGTCTCTTCTGGGAGCGTGGTGGCATGTCAGTGCGAGCTTCTGCTGCACGTCCCAGCTCCTATTTAGAGATTTAAAGATGGAGCCGTGTTCCTTTGCTATAGACATATAGAGGACACAGACATGAGCATATGATAAATGCTGGTGGTTTACATTCACATTTGGTGTGAAGTTTTTTTAGACAACGTTTCAGCAGAAGGGAATCATGCAAGTCTAATAGTTTTTTTTTCTTAACCATTCTCTGAACTTCTTGTCGAGGAATCCATCGCTGCCCACTTCATCTGTAAACCAGTCTAATACATCCCAGTCCACGTGTACAATGTAATGGCACGTCCGAGCACTTGCAGCACAGTTGTCGGCAGGTTCAGTTGTGGCAGTAGGTGGCGGGTTAACTGCAATGCAAGACAGATAATGGCTAAACTAATTCAGCGATCTCTTGTGTGTCAAGTCAAAGAATATGACCAACAAGTTATCAGTTTCAGGGTCAACCAGGACCATGCAAGCTTGGAGTAACCAACAGCAGGCTTCTGGGCACAGATGTTTTGTTTTGCGTCTCAATTTCACTGATGTTTTGTAGATTTTATCATCCATTTGTGTCACTTGACAGTCATTTAACAACATCTAGTGTTAGCTGGTTCATAATGACCATTTTCCATCCTTTTTGTCGTTATCCGTGCAACTTCTGACACTTGGACTTTTTGCTGTGTTTGCTTATATTCAATTTCCTATATACCCATCAGTGGTTAAGCAAAAGAATCAAAAGTGTGTCCAAACTGCACTGACTCTATTTCATTGTTCCTCAAAGCATCATCCTGAAAGATGCTCAAACTGTCACAACGGCACCGTCGCATCGGCTGGATTTCAACAGAAAACAGTGGAGGACTGAAAGACACTATTTTACAAAAGTACCAACTGTAAACACTTTGTTTGTGTGATGCTTCTCTCTTGAGCTGCCATGTAGCACCAACAGTCAACAGTCGAAGAAGAAAGAAGACAAGATACAAAAGAACGCAACAAAGCAACCACAAAACAGGTGTGTGGGGCAAAGCAGACTTGTTCCCTTTAAACATTCTGTTACTGTTCCTCAATGTTTAAGTCATCATTTCCTAAATTGGGAAATGTGTGTGTTGTTTATATATTTTTTTCAACCTCAGCAACCATCTGTACAATACATTCTACAGAAACGATGTAAGACGACTATTTCCCAGCTGAACTCTTGGGTGAAACAGGACTTTTGACTTTGCTACAGATTTTTGGAGCAGTAAAATATGTGATTAAAACACCCTTTCTCTCATTTTCCGAGTATTCTCCAAATGTGTTTGAACAAATATTGGCAATAACATGTTGTGATAAATCAAGGCAGCAACCGTACGGCTTCAGTTTTCTGTCCCTGATATCTGTGGAACAGCTGTGAACACTGCAAAAAATCACCTTGCTGGTTTCTGACTAAAGCTACAAATTTTAACGGCTTTCTTAATTTCTTAATCCTTTGTCAAAGTAGCACGCCATGTTTTTGCCTTGAATTTGATTTTGGGGCAGCTACCTTACTTCATCACCTCAAAACATACAAATTACAATTCCACCCGTTCAGCATCTCCTTCTTTTCACAATCTTCATGTCACTCTCTTCCAACACCTGAACCCACAGCTTCAAATGAGTTCATATACCTGTTGTGTGGAGTTGTTGAAAGGCATTCTGGGAAATGTAGAAAGTCACCAAGTGATTCAGAATGAGATGAGGCATGTTGGTAATGCGGACAAATCACAGCACTCAACAATGGGCAATGGAAACGTCCAGACGCTAGATTTTGGTGTAACACTGAGAGAGAAAGCAAAGAGCTCATGTTGACGTCTCTTCTGATGAAGAGGTTTCCATATCCACCACCTGTCTCTTTGTGATATGCATAAGCTCAATATGTTTGACAAACATTTCTTTCAGCTGTGACTGTTGTCTTCATTTTCTCGGGTATTGCTGTAAGTAGAAGTTGGTCAGCGATGACATTTAAATCACCAAAATCCGCTCAGTAATAACCTGCAAGGCGCCAAGTGTTTGTCTGGTAACTGAATACAGATGATAGATATTCAATCCTGTCCATCCGTGACCTCTGAAAGGGTCTTGTGAGGTAACTGCAGCTTCAGTTTCATATGCGCTGTACATATGAGGTCTCCAAAGCTATGGCATTAGTGTACAATGTAACAGTCTTTGCCTCCTTGGTTTTTTCACTGGAAGCCAAGCAGAAGTTATTTGTCCGCGAGTGTGCATCCTCATCCTCGAACCGCTGCCCCTTTCCTTCTCCGTTTACTGACCACACTTATTGCTTTGGTGATTCGCACATTCAGGATTCAGGCAGTTGCTTCCGAAAGTCGGAAAACGCAGCGTGAATGCGCCTTTGCCTCTGATTCTGATGTCTAAAGCGGTCGTATGCTACAGAGATGCCACCGACTTCTGTCAGGGACTGCATAGTCATAGAGAAGTCTCCACACAGGAGCCGTTTCTGTGGAAAGATCTGTGGTTGTGGCAGTTCTCACTGCAGTGGACGATGAGCACTGGGTAGCAGAGCGCGTCCTCGTAGTCGGGGGGCTCTTCGTCGTCCGTGGTGAGGCGCTCGGATAAGCAGCGGGTGTTCTCGCTGGGGCTCTCCTGGTCGTCCAGGCTGCCGCTCCTCCAGAAGCAGCTGCGCTGGGACCCGTAGCGCCGCGCCAGGGAGAAGCGGCTGCCGCTGAAGGGGATGCGCGAGCTGGCGCCGGTGCAGATGCTGAGGGCGCTCCTGGAGAACACAGAGGAGCAGCTGATGGCGCGGTGGCAGCGCTCGCAGTTCTGACGAATCCCACCGAAGCTGGACGGGCACTGGGCCAGGTCCATCAGACCGGCCTCCGAGTAACTGGGTACGAGCTGCTGGTTGGAGCGGATGTGCCACTCCAGCTCTGTGCTGTCGATGGTGTTCACGCGAGGGATTCGACGCCAGTAGGGCCGGTCGTCACACGGGGTCACGGGGAGGTAATCGTGCCCAAAAAGCTTCTCGACGCGATAGTGCACGTATGCGGTGCGATACTCTGTGAAGACCCGCAGAGGCCAGGAGAAGGTGAGAAAGGAGGCGAACCAGAAGACGTAGTGGGACAGATACCAGGGGTGGTGCTCCGGGTCGGCGAGAACCAACACATATTCTTTGAGGTCAATGTTCTTCAGGTGCATCCCCTCTCTGGCTTCCATGTAGTCGTCCAGACCCTCGTTGTCGGTGAAAAACCTGGCTCTCTGAGTAAGGTAGGAGTTTTCCGACTCCACATTGGCAAAGCTGAAGCATTTGGTGAATCGCATCTTCGTGAGAGCCGATTTCTCCAGACCCAGCAGCTGCTTGGAAACGTCTTTGACCCCACAGTGACTGTAGTCGAACTCCGCTTCCGCCACGTGGGTGTTGACACGTTCGTGGTACACCTGGGTGCTGGTGTAGGCGTCTCCGTTGCGGTAGCGCGTGACCTGGCGGGTGCGGCGGACGTAGTGGTAGCTGATGGCCTTCCACCAGATGCAGGGTTTCGCCTGCTGCATCCTCTGGATGCGCTCGTAGATGCCTTCCACGTCCACCTTGTGCTGCAGCTCGTTCTTCACGTGACAGTGCCAGCACTCCACCAGATAGACGAGGTAGAGCATGCCCAGCAGAGCCAGAGGGATGTAGATGTAGCCATCTGAGCAGGGGCTGTCATGGTACATCATGGATTTCCCTTTGAAGGCACTGTCAAAGGTGAGGCGGGTCACCTTGGTGACATGACACCAAACCATCGCCCCCATGCAGCCGTACATGAGAACGGACAGGAGGAGGCATTTCCAAAAGCTTTCGCGGCACAAGGACTTGCTGAGAGATTGTTTCAGGGGTCGTTGCTGTTGGGTCAAAGCAAAAACAAAACAAAACAGGTAATAAGACATCAAACAATATCCTTTCCCCCCCTCATCATGCGACACAGAGGCTAAATTGCATAATCAGACATAAAACAGGGTGCAGACTAGCAAATAACTGGAAAAATGAATACAAATGTGTTTCTTGGCTGCCTAAAGATTTGAGTCGAGAGAGCATAAAAAAATCATCTTCTGAAATCCTTCCTTCACCGTTGCATGCGATAGGATAGGAGGATAGGATGGCATTAATTGTTGAAGAATACGGATCTTCGACTTTCAAAGTAGCACCAAGCAGGGACGATGAGGTTCCTCAGTTCCAGGCAGGGTGAGACAAGGTGTCACACAGCACAGTGGGGGAGCAAATCACTGGTGTGGTGGAGCAGCAAAATGACACAACTTAAAGGCTCTTATCCAGTAAGTATCTTTATAGGCTGGATTACAATTTTGGGGGAAAACTCCTCTTATTATTTATTTACACTAAACACGAGAATTCTGTATTGAATCAGGCAATTGTGTTGATGTGGCAAAAACATCACATTTCCTCTAGTTTTTGCAGAGCTGCTGTAACACCCATGCCGAAGAAAGAGAATTCGCACCTCCAAAGGCTCCACAACAACATGGCTTTTCGACCAGTGAGGACATTTCAGGTCATTTTTTCAGCCTCACAGATGTTTTTCTTTTGAGCTTTGACAGTTATGGAGATAAACGGGCCTGCTACATCAAATGAATGGCTGGTGGAAACATGGTTCAGAGATGATCAATCAAAGGTCCACTGACAAATGTGATTCATGCAGGAAGCAAGATGATTGAGACTCCTGCTCCAGTAGAAAAACACCCAGAAACCCGCCGGGCTGAATTTTAACCTGCAGCGTGCAACACCCCGCACATGGATTCCGCCGAGCGCTGCGACAGGCCCTGACAAACAGACCGTGAGAAGCAAACGACGGCTGATGGCAGAAAATGTGTACCTCCTCTCTGGTGTCCTCCTCGAAGACGGTGGTGGTGCTGCTTTCACTCGCCGTCGCAGCCGATGCAGGAGGAGACATGGTCGCTGCTCGATAACAACACCGACAGGGCGTGGAGGAGAGGAGAGGAGAGGCGGAGGAGGAGGAGGAGGAGGAGGAGGAGGAGGAGGAGGAGTAGCAGGAGCTGGAGGAGCAGGAGGAGGAGGAGAGGCTGCGCTACCTCGCCCCGCAGCGTCCCTCGAACGAACCGAGCTACCTGTCACACGCGCATCGCGTCAGCTGTCACCGAGGGACGCTCGGAGGCGAGTCTGCATAGAACGAACCGTAGGAGGGAGGGGGGTGTTTCAGCTGCTTGTGGAGGGGGAGAGGGAGCAAACTGCGGGGGGGGGGGGTCTCAGGAGGAGAACCCGCATCCTGGCGGTCGGTGCCGCAGTAACGCGATGGCAGAGCACGCAGTTTTAGCTGGCCGTCGCTACAGAGCAATGAGCGCGGCAGGTCCCCCCGGGGGCCCCGCGGGAGGTGGCAGGAGGTGGCGGGGAGCGCACGGAGCTGTCTGCGGTGCTGACCGAGGCAGGTGTGAAGTGAGGTGTTGCATAAAGCTGCGATTTAAAGGGAAAGTCCCACCCGAAAGTGACTCCCATTTAAATATTGACATCAGTGTTTAGTGAATCAATCACATGTGGATGAAATTATCCTGCTTACAAAGGCGAACTACATCAGTTTCTCTTGCTGATCCTTTATACAAGCGGATTTTTTCGCATTTCTTCTCGCTTCAGACTTCTTGAAGGTTTCTACCTCAATTCTGCCTCAGACACACATTTCATCTCATTTTAAAACCAGTTTGTATCAAGTCAATGATTGTTTTATTAGGACCATCAGCATGAAGTACTACAAAGTATAGACCGAGTCGAGTAGCCTGGAGTGATGATTACAAAATGTTTACAAAAACACTCATACGCTTATTTGAGCTACACGGGACACAGTCTTTCTGAAATATCAAAACCATATCAAATTGTCAGTCACAGTGAACATCGTTAAAAAATGATATCAAAAATAATCCCAGAACACAGTTAAAAGCCTCAAAGCACCCAGAGAAAGTATTTGATGTGTTGGTTTGTTACATGTATTAAACTTGATCGTCATTCAGGTAGGAATTCCTGTTTATGTACAGTAACACCTCTGCGAGCAGTTCTTTTATCAGTCGATCTCCCGCAGCTAATTTAGCCCGATTAGGGCCCGGAGTCTGTCACAGCTGACAGACGGGCAGGGGGAAGTGAAGACGACTTTGTTGATATATGACTCTCTTGTCAGTTGTCCATGATTCGTTCCATCCGAAATAGACATCAGTGCCAGAACTTGTACGGTGAGCAGTTTCTTTTGAGCCCTTGTAAACTCACAGGAGCCGGTATAGCTTTCATCCAGGTACTGTTCTTGTAAATTAAGTGGGGACTCTGGGTGCAGATAAAACAGCAGGCTCGTCTTCATTCCTCCCTGCTGATCACGCTCCTGTGAAATTTCACACAGTTCACTCCTTCTTTTCCCAGGGCCTCCGCTTCTGGTGACGAAGAGAACCCTGAAAGCACAACGGGACACAACGTCATCATGGAACCAACTCCTGACAGCAGTCAGACGTACACACGTGGTTGGTTGTCTAATTCACACACACACACACACACACACACACACACACACACACACACACACACACACACACACACACACACACACAC
>JASSRZ010000051.1:8305873-8318931 GCA_032164315.1 Malacoctenus gilli | reverse complement strand
GTGACATCTCTGACTGCGGCTTCTGGTAACGCTAAACCCGACTGACCTTCAAAGGGAACAGTGGCAAAAAGTCATCTGGAAATCACAGCCAACAATTCAAGTTAAAGAAGCATCAACATCAAAAGGTAGGAGCACACCTGTGGAAAATTTGGCATGTCTAATCACCCTCCATATTATGGTGCTGGCAAGGAAAAATTCTCAACCCATTTGAAGAAATTTGCGGTTCCATGATTTCCCCGAATCGACATCCAAATATGTTCATTTGCTTCGATTCATTACTATTTCTGTGCTTGTTGTGTGAGAACAAATGTTTTGTGTTGAGCTCTTTGACTTTATCAGTGCAGAATTCCTTGAATACTATATTTGTACGTTTAATTTGCTTGCAGATGCCTCGTACCAAGGCTTCACTGCGTTCTAAGGCTGCTCGTGAAAGACAGCAGGCCGGTGCCGGACAAGCAGCTCCCAAAGAGGACTCTGATCAGGTCTGAGTTGGCGCGTTTGCGAATGTGATGCAGCACAGGTCTCACATGCTTTTATTCATCATAAAGAAAAAAAACCCATCAATTTTAGCCGAAGTCATTTTTAAAAGACACGATAAATCTGTTGGAGGACACACGTCTGGATGGAGGACACATGTAATGATAATGACGTAGAACTGACTGCATCTAAAACAAAAAGTACACAGCTAGGGAACGTTCCCTTCAGGAAATGCATAAGCAATTCACTGGTTTTTGTAATCATAAAAAAACTCTTGTGTTGTTTCACAGATGTCCTTGAGAAATGTTCAAAAAAACTTTACTGTTGTCAACAACAAACAAGGATTTGCTTTCAGTAGTTCCCAGGCACAGAATCACAGGGAGCTGAAAGGCCTGAATGGTGTTGTTTGGACTGTAATGCTGCTTCTTACTTTGGAATCACTGTGTGGACATTAGTCTGATTTTGAAGAGCCCAAAAAATTGGGGGGAAAACATCAACATGTAGGTGATATAAAGAAAAACGGGACAAATATTTTGCGAAACCAAAAGAGCAAACTTCATCAGAAATCTAACATAACATAAAACAACCAAAAATATATATGATTTAATCAAGAAAAAGACAACGGTAGCCCAGAAAGACAGCAACAACACAGAAGAACAACATGGCATTCATAACGTGACCACCACACAAATGCAAGGAGCCCCAGCGGGAGTCGGTGTGCTGCGTTCTTGGACTGCGTTTGCAGACGGACTGTTTTCGCAGACGGACCGCTGAGCTTTTTTTCTAGAAATTGGAAAGGAACTTCAAAAAACTCTTCATTGAACAGTTTGCCAACTAACTTAAGGTAAGATGTGTCACAAAATACTTATCATAATCATTTACTTAGACTTTTATGTTTTATCATTTTATTTCTGACAAACAAAATGGCTTGTGAGCTTTTCTGGTGTTAAAGAAATAATTGTAAAGATGAAATGGCGTCAGCGCCTCACACTGGAATTGTCTTGTTACTGTATTTCAGACCCCCGCTTGCAGTTTTTGATAGCAGTGCAGCAGCTTCCCAGTGGACTGACACCTGCCATCTGCTGCTGAGACATGAAACCCCTCAGTCCTAACAGGAGCAGCATCAGGACACTGGAGGACAAACACAAAGATTCTCAGTAGATTACTGTCTTGACGGTGAAGGTTTGTCTCAAAGTAATCCAGTGTTTCTCCGCAAAATGTGTCGCAATGACTTTCATGGACGCTTCATTCAATTTCTTTGCCTTCGTCTTCCAGAAAATGACACTTCATGTACACTCCTGGAGATCCTCTCATTAAGACCGGTGTGCCAAGCAGTCCGTCTGCTGGCATGGATCCTCAACCCGACCTTTAAGTTATGGAAGGGAAAACATGTGCTCATACTTTGAGACTTCCTGTTTTGTACAGCTACAAGCAACTGTACAAAGGGGCTCATTTCAGTTGATCTCCGACTTCAACAATTCCTCTGTGAGGGGAGATGATGGACTCGGCGACTGCAACACACGGCTTCTTACTGCATACGCCATCAAAGTATAAATAAGAGCCTCAACTTCTAACCCAGCAGGCTTGATTGGTTGCGTTGGTGACTTTACGTGGGTCAACTCCAGTAAAACATTTTCAAAAGGCAGGTTATTGGACAAACCACTCGTTTGTCCCTCTTTACCTTAGCAGGACTTCGACCAATCAGGAATCCCTACGCATTCCTCCGATTTTGCCACAAAATGTATTGAAGACGTAATGCGAACATCCTTCGACAACGTCTTTATCAACGGTGATGTCAAAGGATTCATGCTTATGCTAAAGTACACTCATTGCGCCAAAAAGAGAGGTATCGATGTGCAGTAGCAGTATAACTTCATCTTTTGCAGGAAAGTCTCACGTTTTCATGAATGAAGCGAATTCAACTCATTAATGTTCTTGTTTGTTCTCTCATACCTTATGGAAAAACCTTTTACTGTAATGAAATTGTTTATTAAAACAGAGATAACAATGACAAATAAAAACACCCTGAAAAAATCTTTCCAGAAATATTGTCCTTTTTTTACATTACAGGGGTGTTGGGCCGACTTGTGCATGGTGCTTGGACCCCTTTGTTATTGCATGTAGCTCTTGTTTTTTCAATGACACAACTTCCTTAATTAAAAAAATGGAATAACATTTTATTCTGCTAAAAAAAATTCAATCAAATTAAAAAAATTTTGAAGTGTTTAAAGGTCTTTTTGGGATACGTAAGAATTAAAATGTCATTTTTGCAGTGATTAAACTGCGAGGTTTTAATTACAGCTGTCTCTTTTTTTCCCCTCTTACAGCATGACGAGCACATGTCCCGAGTGTTTGATAAAGTGATGGGCCTCGGAGACTTTGCCGACACCTCCAGAGGTTCGGCCGCCTCCTGCAAGAGCGATGGCCAAAATGACGCCGCAGGAGTGGACGAAACATCAGAAGCAGGGGAGCAGCAGCCGATGGAAGAAGAGGACAGCAGCAGCAGTCCACAGGAGGAGAAGCAGGACGACGGGGCAGGACAGTCGGCCTCTCCTCCCCCCGCCCCGCGTTCCTCCTTCAATGTTGCGAGCAGCGAGGGCGGCGGGGGAGGGAGCGGGTCGGCGGCGTTCGATGACGCGCTGGACGGCCTTCCTGCGTTCGGGCAAGACGAAGAAGAGGAGGACTGGCACTTCGCCCTTCCCCTTGGCTCCCTGGAAGATGTTGACTTGAGCAAAGCGAACCAGAAAAGAAACACAAAAGCAGCAGAGCAGACTGGAGCAGCACAAGGGGCCTCCTCTGCTTGTGAGCCCAGGGAGGCGGAGGAAGAGGAGGAGCAGGAGAGGGAGGCGAGCAGCGGCTCAGCCCACACCTCCCACTCTTCTCGAATCCACACGCCCGAGACCAGCCGAGGTAAAGCTCAAAAGAAGAACAAACACTGTAGTGAAGGTGTCAGTGTCCGCTCCCACTGTCAATATTAGTACATGTTCAAACTATTGAAAGGTATTCTTAAGACCCCCTGATGTCTAATCAGCACCTTATACTGTGAAAACCTACAGGTACACATAGATTTTCCCAACATTGAATCTAAGAAAAAAAATTCCCAATAGTGCAGAACAACGTTTAGTGCTGATGAACTTTTGGTTGGATCATCTGTGGCTTTACGTGTTCAATTGGCTTGTCAGGCTGTTTTCAGCTGTCAGTTTAGATCCACCATCGCTGTCAGGATGCCAGATATGTCGACAAAATGTTGCTGAAACCTCAAAAGTTAAGCCTGTTACTCAATATTGCTTCATGTTTACTGTCTTGATTATGAGTGAGTGATGGGGCTTTTTTACTCCTCTAAATCAGACGGAGGTAACGTGAACCAGGCAGAAGAGACTGAAGACAGCCAACCTGGAGAGGTGCAGATCTCAACAGATCTCTGACTTACTGTTTGTTTTGATGTCATTACGAGGTCAATATAGATATGTTTGTAATTCCAGGCTTCAGAGGCGGCTCCGATTGAAGACAGTAATCCCCCCATGTCTCCAAGTGTGAACATTAAAGATGAGCCCATAGATGAGGGCTATGACGCTGCACTGCTGCCTCAGAGCTCCATAAAACAAATCAAGGAGGAGCTGGAGCAGGAGGTGCGCTCGCAATGGTTTCACTCTGAGTTTTCCTTTCTTGAGTTTCAAACCGTGAAGGGACCATAATGCAAAACATTTCAACATTTGTTCTTTACAGGAGGAGCTGAGGATCAGCTCGGTCTACTCCGTAGGTGGAGGAAACGCCTTTGCACCCCCGACAAGTGAGTGTATTTACATATTTGGCTGCTGTGTTCGTTTTGCTTCACTACTTGAAGTTGAGTCATTCACAAGCGACCCTAAATAACATCACTGTCTTGGAATAAAATAATTCCTACAAAACTAGACATTCACAACATTGGAAGTTGTGAAAAATTTGCCCGCTGTCTCAGATTGATTTCTTCAATCTCGTGCATACGAGTATTGAACATGTGACATTTGAGCTTAATTGATGTCGCTCTGTTAATTCGCGTCTTCTCGTGGTCCACAGTACCTGCACCAGTTGCCGCCCCACCTCAAACAGCCATCCTCATCCCGGGTAGAGGGGCCGTCTTGCAGGCAGTGACTCCCCTCGCTGTCCGGCCCCCTCTGCAGCTCCCAGCGCCGCTGCCAGCTTTGACACAAGCACCTCCAAGGCCGTCGCCACCCGCCGTTCCCGGCAGTGTTCGCTGCAGCGGCTGCTCCAAGGTAAAAAAAAAAAACAAACAAAAACAACCCTGCATCCCAATCTGGGTCTCTCCAGTCCAATCACCAGATGTGGGAAAGTTCCGTCTGATCATCCTGGGATTAGTCACTGTTAAAAAATGAAAGGAATGAGAAGCTTTGGTAGATAAAGGAGCATTTGAGGTAGCAGTGATCGTTGGATGTGATCTCCTCCAGGTTCTGCTGAAAGGCCAAACAGCATTTCAAAGAAAAGGCTCGACGCAGCTCTTCTGCTCGACCGTCTGCCTGACCGGTCATCTTCCTCCAGCCAACAAGAACGCAGCTCTGCGGAGCTGCTCCCTTTGCAACAGGTACGACTGTGTTGCAGCCCACATCAATATGAACATGTGAAGGATCTGATGGCATGTCTAAGGTTTGAATCTCGAAAGGCAAGAAAGGGAAAAAGTGGCGAACTTGAAGTCTCTTCTCAGTTGCCTTTCATACATTGGGAGCTGTCAGTTATCGCCTGTTTCGATCATCAGTCTTGTCCTCTTTGCTCCTGTACTTTCTCCCCTCTTATCCAATCATGACATTCTCTTTGCAGGGAGATCACACAGCCGAGGGATATGATTACGATGCCAGGTGACGACGGCAACCCCCTGAACTTTTGCGGGCAGTTCTGTCTGTCTGTTTTTCGGCACACAAACAAAACGAATGAGAAGCTGGTGGACAAACGACTCGAGAAAAAGCCAGAGAAGCCTCCAGAGAAGCCGGTGGAACGCCAGCCAGACAAACCCTTCTGCAGCGTCTGCAGAGCGGTCATTCGGGTGAGAGAAACGTGGGGCCGAGCACTAAGGAGTCCCACTGTGGGACCGATGTTCATATCGTTTTCGTCTTTGTCCTAAACGGGGACGATCTCCCTCATCAGATCGAGCACGAGGTCAATCATCAAGGCCGCCTGCACAGACTCTGCAGCGACGCTTGTTTCGCTTCCTGGCGCATGATGCGTCAGTTAGCGATGAACTGCTGCGAGAGCTGCGGACTCTACTGCAGCACCAACTCACGGTCCTGCCAGACTCTCATCATTGACAAATTCCAGCTGAACTTTTGCGGTCCGACCTGCATCGCCACCTACAGACAGGTGAGGTTGGCTTACAATGGTACCGGTGTTTGTGTGTGCAGTGAGAGGTGTGTTGTTTTTAATGAATGTTTGTTTTTTGCTGCACATTTTCATAATAGTTATGTGTTTGTACAGACTTGCAAAAAGTCAGTCGAGTGTGCCTACTGTCACAAGACGGCCGTGGTGTCCGCGACCATCATGGAGCTGAATCAAAAGGGCAAAGTTCAGCTTTACTGTTCGTCTAATTGTGTGAAACAGAGTCGACCGCCCCGACACGTCCTCACCGGTATGACACACACTCAACTTACACACCATGTTGTTGTAGCCACCTGAGTAGGTTTGGACTTCAGTGCCTGTGGCTCTCTCTTCTGCATGACTCTCAACCGTGATGACTGCTGCTCTTCTCCTGCAGACACCCCGTTCCCATGCTGCCAATGTAAAGTTTCAGCTGTTCCTCAGTATCATCTGGCGATGGTGGACGGCACGATACGCAACTTCTGCTCGTTGCCCTGTGTGACAACTTACCGGGTGATTATCAGCTTTCTGATTCTCATCTGAGCCTTGTCTGCCGGTCCTGTTTTGTCTGACCGTCTGCTGGTATTTGCTCCTCCTTGCAGAAGTCTGGCAACGTGTCTCAGCCGGATCTGACCAATGGAACTTCCACGTTCAAGGACCTCACAGCCAGAGAGGTTCCCAAAGCAGGCCCCTCTGCCAAAGCCAGCTCTGTCCCTCCCCTCCCTCAGGACTACTCATCTTCAGCTCCCTACACAGGCCACCACCCCAGCCATACCTCAGTGCCCCCGCTAGTGCCTCCCTACCCAGCCTCCTCTTCTGTTCCGGGACAAGCCCAGGCCCAGTCGCCACCCGGCCATCCTCTGAAAACCCCAGAGGGACTCGGCACCAAAGTAACCTGCCATCAGTGCAGCAAACAGTTCGATACGATGCCACTGCTTTTCTGTCAAAATGTAAGAACCGCAGGTCACAAAAACTGTTCCAACTGACAGACTGTTGAGCTTAATCGACGAAGCAGTGAGGATGGTGGCACCAATGTATTTGTTGTGCTTTGCCCGCAGGGTCGTATTTCTGTGTTCTGCAGTAAGCCGTGCTCGGAACAGTTCAAAACGGCAAAGAATATCGTCGCCGTCTGCCAGACTTGTAAGCAGGAGAAGGTGCACTTTGACACTATCTGCTATGACCAAGAGGACATGGCCTTCTGCAGTGAAAGTGAGTGACTGTCACTTGTAGGAAGACACGATAAAAGGCAGCTTCACTTTCTACTTCCTCAGTGTAATCGCTTGTTTGTAATACTGAACGATTTGTGGCTCGTGTCTCAGAATGTACAGAGCTCTTCAAACAACAGACGTCTCGCACCAAGAGCCAGATGTGGCATTCCTGCGCCTACTGTGGCGCCACCAGCCAGAAGATGTTGCACAGTCACTACGGAGGCAAGATGGAGGAATTCTGCAGACCCCACTGCATGTCACAGTACACCGTTCTGTACTATGGGGTGAGTACATGACAACTAGCCAAGGTGGTCCCTGACAAAACAGCTGTTTTGGGACAGTTATCGAGATCCATGGCTTACCAGCCGAGCTCTGCATCTTCCCGTTTCTTCTTTAAAAACGGAAAGATTTCAAAGTCTAAAAGAGTGTTTAAATCTCCTTCTTTCTGAAGTGGAAAGTGATGCTTCAATGAAATTAATGTTTGGTCCCCTGATTCATCACAGCTCGCTTCTTTTCTTCACTCTCTGCTCAGATGGGTCGATGTGACAGCTGCAGGAAACAAGGCCACTTAGCGGAGAAGCTCCAGTGTTTGGGTTCAGTGCGTAATTTCTGCAACCTGCGCTGCCTGCTGCAGTACTGCTACTTTCATTTCGAGATCAGCAACAGCACCGGAACGGCCCCGCAAACCCCACATGGTAAATCAAGTTGTCGTCAAACCGTTCATAAGAAATCTGCTGGCAAGAAAGCAGTAGCTGTGGCTGCAACTAGTTTTGGTTTGTGTTGTCAAGTTCAACATGTCCTTGAGCAGAGTAGGGGAAGATCGCTCTGTCACTAGGTCTGGGTTGGTAAGTACTCTCTCCATCGTGGGTATGATGGCTTGTTTTCCTCTTCTTCCAGCTCCAACCCAGCCCCACCACTCCTCAAAGATGAATCCTGTCATAGCTGATGTCGTCTCATTGGCCAATGGCTCTGCCACTCAGCCCTGTGTGTCAGCAGATACTGCTCTGACTGGTCAGTTCATACACATGGCCAAGAGTGGTTGCTTTTAGAGGCTTTTGTCAGGCAGCGAGTTCATCCCAGACACGACTGAAGCTGCTTATCAGCTGGTTCAGTTCTTCCAGATCTGTTCAAACTGGAAATTCGGTCTGACCCGTCAGTTGTGTCGCAGAACCAAGAATAACTCGGTTTGGACGGCATCGAGCTGCAGCGATCAAGGCAGCAAACATACGAAGAAGGGAAGAAGCAGCTGCGCTCACATGACAATCAAGTGTCTCTCCAGGCGATTTGTGAACAAAAAAAAGGGGAATAAGTGTTTTTTATTCATGTGTTCTCAGTGCTATCCAGTTACGTTCTCCATCTTCTCTTGTAGGAACACTTCCGAACTCCAACGTGGACAGCAAGAGCCTCGATCACGTATGTACCGACAGTTTGTTTCATGTTGACCTCTTCTCGTTTGCTTCAGATTGATGGAACAAGAAAGCCTTAAAGTTCCCTTTTTTTCCCCGTGCAGGCCAGCACTCAGACGGACGTCACGCGCGGGCCCGTGTCCCGCCGTCGTCAGATGAAGAACAAGTCGGTCCTGTGCCGACCTTTCACCATGGACCAAGAAATCATGTGCGAGCTTCCCGCACCGTCGACTGAAACAGGAGGTAACTGCAGAAATCAACTCAGCGAGTCTGGCTGTTTTGTTTTTTTCACTTTCTCACACAGCAGGTTCAGCAGCTTCACTGCTGCACCAGAGGTCAATGCAATCTCACACGTGGAGTTGTACTAAAATAAAAGCAACTGGTTAGTTAAATTGTTTTGGAATGATAGAAGCAGTGTGAAATTTAGACAATCATAAAACAAACAGGTTTATTTTGTCATTTATTCAGATATTAAAGCTGCTTTGATTCATCTCTAAAAGTGCTCGAACATTGAGGGCTGCTATAAATTTAGTTCAAACATCATCTTCACTTTTTCATATAAACTACAATTTTTCCATGTTTTATTAAGTTTTAGACATGATTTGTGATCATGTTCTATTAAGATTTGTCTCAAAGGAAATTTGCATAAAGTTATTTCATGTTTTTCACACACTTGTCATAGATTTTTCAAATGTAGTGTTTTTTTGCAGCTCTTCAGAACTTAAGACTTCATACAAACACATATTTCTTTCCAATGTTGAAATGTAAAGCAGAACATTCTGTGCTTCTGTCTGAAGCCAGCAGGGGGCAGCCGAGGTCTTCTGTCTTGTTTTAGGTTCATGTTTTTGTACAGTCTGCAGTCAGTACTGGGCACAGCTTGTGTTTGTTGATTTCTTTCTTGGGTTTCCAACCTTTGATGTTACATTAGTTCTTTCAATGATTGCACCAGCTCTGGTAGATAGCTCCTCGCAGCCCGAGCGACCGTCAGCTGAAGCACCTGCATCACCAGCGCCGTCACACAAACCTCAGGGAGAGCCCCAGCCGTGCAACGGCGTGCCAGCACGCCTGACCGGACGCCACTTCCTGGGCATAAGGGAGACCGACTCCGACTGCAGGGTCTGCTCGCATCACAAGAGGAAGAGGGCCGCAGAAGAAGAGGAGCCGCCGAAGAAACAGAAGATGACGGCGGCGGCCGAGGAGCCGAGCAAGAAAGGGGAGGAGGCGGACAACGTGGCCTCCTCTGCTGAGGAGGAGAAAAAGGAGGAGCGCTGTGTAGAAAAAGACTGTGAGCTTAGGAAGAGGCAAACGGCGTATTACTGTAAGACGTGTTCAGGAGAGCCCAGCCTCTGTCCTGTGCCGTGTTTCGAACTCTACCACACCAAGCTGATCTACAAAACTGTTCTGGAGCTGGAAGCCTAAGGTGAGCCTCGCCAGTAACACAAGCTTTAAACTTACAACCAATAAAGTTTGTCGCACTCGTATTTAGAGGCTTCTTGCTGGCCGCTACCTCAGACGCCGTGTTCACCGGCATGACTCATTGAACTGTGTATACATGTTCCAGCTGAGGGTCGAGTTTGTCACCCGAGTCTTTCTCTCCACAGCCTCCTGATCTGCTGGCAGAAGTTCCCCCCTCTCCCCTCCCTCAGCGTGGACACAGATAAAACGTACTGCAGGGTTAAATGGCTGTGTTCACTCCCACACTACGTCTTTTGTATCTCTCTGTGTTACCATTAAACTCTCACTGTGAGCCACGGCTGGAGTGAGCAGCTGCTCAGTCGGACCCAGAGAGTTGTTCTAGTGAACCGACAGTGCAGACGAGTGTCACAGGTCGAGGGTGATTTCGGTGTGTTATTTTCCAGCAGGATGAAATGTTGCAGTGTTTAGGAATTTATCTGCAGGAACAGATTCTTCTTTAATGGGGAGTTTTGCTTTTCATCAGCTGAGGTTGAAATTCTGGCGAGCTTCACTGACTCAAAGAAAAGACTGTTAGCAAAAAAAAAACAAAAGTTTTTACCTCAATCAAAAATGTTTCAAGATACATCAACTTTATTAGAACTGACTCCAATATTGGTGCTCTGTTGAACTTCATTAAGTTGACATTTAGTTTTTCTGAACTGTGTGTGTGTGAATGACGGTGTTAGCTTGTCTTTGTTTGGATCTCTGACTGAACCCAAATCTTTCTAGCGCAAAGGTCAAAATTCAAGAAATCCGTTTTCATTCAAACAATGAAACGGCTCGATTCAAACCAATCCGACATTGGTGTGAACTTGTTGGCCGTCTACGAATTGAAATATCCATCTCAAACACGCTTTTTAATTTGAGTTTAGAACTCAACTCATCACGACAGGATGTCTCATCTTGTATAAGTGGGTTTAAATCAAAGAGTTGAAGCCATTTTTCCTCACAAGGGTGACATCAAACCACCATCTGGCAGACATTCTGTCGAGGCAAATTGGTGGAGTGACTTCCTGTTGGTTTCTAAAACCTGACTGAGCCATTTTTGTAGTCCTGTCCGCATTCTTTCTTTCTTATTTCTGCCAAATTTCACACAAACTAAAAAGAACACATTGGTTCCCCCAAAGAAATAACGGAGAAAGAAAGTTTCTTTGAGGACCTTGACGGTTTCTTGGACGTAGGAGTCTCTCTCAGGGTCACAGCCCACATTCAACCTGCCACTGAGGTACTTGAATCTTCTCTCTTGAGTTAAAACACAACTTCTTTTGAAGTCACACCCCTTTGTACGTTACACTCTGCGTGTTTTATATGGATGTGTGCTGCTTGAAGAATCCCTGCTGAAGTGCCCGCTGTATTCATCATTGGATGTCCTCATGTGATTAATTAAAGTTTGAGTTTGATTCTCCCATCTGAGCAGAGTGGCCTCAGTCTTGAACATGATCTCTCCCCTGTATTACATCTTTGAGTAGACTTTCCTCACCATGCTGTATGGATGATGCAGACTGATATACATGTTTACTTTTTGCCTTTTTTTGGGTTGAAATTGTCATGGTCTGCGAAATATTGTTGACGTGAAAGTGAAATAATAAAACACTTGAGAAAAGAGAGAACGTGTGATGATTTTACCTTAATTTCTTCAGATTTGAGATGAGTGACTGGAGTTTTTGAGGAATAAGAAAAGACTGAAGAGTAGATCTGTAACATATGAGGTTGTAACAGCAACTTGTGCCACACAGCAAATGTTAAACATGGATATGATCCACAACATAGTCTGCAAGTGCAGTTTATGTCAGTTGAACTGTGCTATCCAATGGCCAAGAAACTCACGGCACTCGTGTTAAAATGACAAAGTGAAAAGGGGTTTTGTTCAGGTCAAAGAAGAGAGCGTTACAATGAGCAGGTGCATGTCAGTCAATGACAATATCATTCGCTTTGAGCAAATAAAGAAACAAAGTCCAGTATCGGATGAATAGAAAACTAAGCAAGCCGCTATTGTCAACCTGTCGTGTAACAAACTGATCAAACTCTCCTCAAAGTTCCCGCAGAGCTTCCCCACTCTGCTTCAATGAGCTGCCGAGGTAGCAGTCAGTCCACAGGAGCACTGCTGACACCCTGCACAGGAAGGAGAGGTCACCAAAGTTCATCGCAAAAGAAGCTCATTCATAGAGTTGTGCTCAAGCATGTTGATGGAAAGTTGAGTGGGAGGAAAAGGTGTGGTCGAAAAAAGGTTGCACAAGCCGAAAGGACAACTAGAGAGAGAGAGAGGAAGTGGATCCAAAAATGTAGGAGGGCTCACTTGAGGTGGAGTTAAGATCCTAGTTTTATTTTGTAGGAGGAATAAGGACTTTCCTCAACTGTTGAAAGCACCAGAACTTGGTTGAAGCACCTTTGTCTCACTGAATTCATTAACCAGCAAACTAACTGATCAGAACCCCGAAGAGTAGGATTTGAATTTCCTGAGATACTTGATTTTGGATGTTCCACATTTAACAAAATAAATGCCACAAATAAATTTCACTTTGTCAGATGAATGTATGATGATCTGTGGAGTTTCTCACAAGATTTTGTGTTAAAAACACTGTTTTAGTCCAAATACGAGACTTATTCCATCATGAACATCGTGTGCTGATACACTCGATCATCTTTAGATTTTTTTGTTTTTATTTTCCCCTTCTGTTTTCCTTTCACGCTCAGCAGGCGAGGAGAAGGTGAGGATGGTGATGGTTCCAGTGCCAGTTCCAGTCTACATTCCAGTGCCAATGAACCTGTACTCCCAACAGACGCCTGTCGCGATGACTGTGCCCGTGCCTGTACGTCCCCTCGACAGTCTCACTCTGCGTCTGAAAGAAATCTTCAAAGAGGCCCTGAAGCAACAAGTGAATATTTCCTGTTTGTTTCTGTTCTGAAGATTCCAGTCCCGTTTGTAGTCCCACCACAAAGAGACATGAGCGACGCTGCCGTGCGATGCCAGGCTGTAGTTGCTGAGAGCAAGCAGAAGGAGGAGTCTGTTTCATGTCCAGGTGATCTATAAGAGATATTCCCTGTGGCTCACAGGGACCCTCGGCCACCACTCTAAAAGGGGCCTCTGTTTATAAACTCTGTGTGTGTGTGTGTGTGTGTGTGTGTGTGTGTGTGTGTGTGTGTGTGTGTGTGTGTGTGTGTGTGTGTG
>JASSRZ010000051.1:8263113-8290222 GCA_032164315.1 Malacoctenus gilli | reverse complement strand
GTGTGTGTGTGTGTGTGTGTGTGTGTGTGTGTGTGTGTGTGTGTGTGTGTGTGTGTGTGTGTGTGTGTGTCTCATAGTGCTCGGGGGATGATGGTGAAGGGTAGGATGGGGCTGCTGGCCTCCAGCTCCAAGGCGGTGAGGAAACACTCGGTGGCAGCGGCGGCGTTTCCCTGAGCCTGCAACACTTCCCCCAAGCTGTTCCACACATCGTGAGCCGTACTGAGGAGGAGCGAAGGGCAGGAGAAGGAAAAAGATTACAAAATGACTCCGAGCAGAGAAGAGTTTAACTGGCACACAGCGGTCAGGCTCACCTGTTGACCTGCACGGCGTCTCTCAGGACCTTCTCAGACAGGCTGTAGCGCTGCAGCTGGTGCAGAATCAGACCCTGTGGAAACATCACACACAGAGATTCTTGCTTTCAAAATATATGCCCCCTTTTCCGCTTGTCTTCATGGCTTTAATGACCTGCTGTTTTTCCCTTTCTACAATTACTGATTTTTCTTGTTGACGGTGAGCGATTCCCTTTATGAATATTGTGGGGAGCGTTATTGTCTCAAAGTCTGGCTGCAGCAGCTGTTTTCTGGCTCTGTCTAACATCATCACATGCAGCGTCCAGTCTGGCTGGGGTTAGGCGCATGCGATCATTAATTCATTCAGATGGGGGATGGCCGCCCACGGTAACCCTGCCCTGATGCTGTCTGGCTCTCTCAGGGTTTTGGATTTCTGGGACGGCTGGTGATGGGAGGCGCAGCTCCGGGGTCACTGCACCAACGAGAGCACAGAGTCCGGCAGCCAAGAGGGAGACGGAAACGCGAAGTATGGCGAAAGATAAACAAAATGAAAAGGGAGATGGAGAGATGCCATTTCCCTTCTTCAGGGCTGTTCCAAAGGATTACGGATAATTACATAAAACACACAAACCCCGGGGCTGCGCAGGCACTGCAGGCGGAGATTAGAGCATTTGTTATGTTCTCGGGAGACCAAACACAAGGATGGGGCATGAGAATGTGACCGTGGCGTTTACCAGTCTCTGCATAGTCTTGACGTGGGTGGGGTTGATGGACAGGGCCTCCTCGTACCAGCGCTTGGCTTCGTCTATGTTGCCCCTCAGCTCGGCGATCTGGCCCCTCATGTACAGCACGTTGTGAGAGGTGGGGAAGAGGTTGGCGGCCTCCTGCGTGCACGCCGTGGCCTCCGCCGGCTTGGACATGCCGATGTAAACCTCGGCTGTGGGAGGAGCACAGAAAATAACCTCCGAAACTGCAGCAGACACAGAAAAACGTCAACCGCGCCAAGGTCGTCTGGTGCTTTCATCGCGCCGCCGCCGCGATGGAGAATGGAGTGAAGCGAGCGGAGAACGGCACAGACGGAGGAAATGAGCTTCAACTGTCTGCCTCGGCCCTGATTGGCTGCTCCTAATAGCTGTGTCGCCGGGCTGGAAACGACCACCTCTGACAGGAAGCAGCTGGACAGATAAGCACAAACTACCTACATCTGCATGAGTGTGTGAATCAGTGTTTGTTCTATACCAGTGGGGCATCAAGCCCATCGTCCGATAGGGGAACATGTGACCGTTGAGGATAAATATTGGAAAATCCTTGCATCATTTTTAGACAAGCGGTAGCTGCTGATGTAATGTAAGTCAATGTAATGTCCAAGGAAGGCATGGAAAAATGGTTTGCGTGTGTGTGTTTACACACACTCTTTGAGTTTGTGTACTCTGCGTGCGCCTGCTGCTGACGCTGAAATGAGAAGCAGAGCTCCAGCTCGCTGCGAGAGGAAATCTAATATGAAATACATATCTAATCAAAGGGTTCTTTAACACAATGCTGCGAGCTCATTCCAGCAACCTCATGATGACCTCACGTCTGCTGAAGTCTGAGCAGAGGACGGTGATGTGGCGCAACAGAAAAGCAAACGCAGGCGGGCGTGGGCTCTTCAGTTCCACCCAGGAGAGGTCGACATCACCCCGATCGATTTGACAAGCTCCTCCTTGGGTGTGTTTTATCGGATTCCCTCCTAAATCACATGCATGCTGCCGCTGGCACCGAAACAGAAAGCCTTTCATGCTTTGTAGAGTGAATCTGCGCAAACCTACCTGCATGCAGCCAGATCTGAGCCAGCGTCATCCAGGGGTGCAGGGGTCCATGCTTGGGGGCGCTGCTCTGCAGGGAGGAGGCCACCTCCGACAGGGCCTGCTCCACGCGGCTGGCCGCGATGGAAGTGGCGTGCACCGAACCTGAGGGCGGACCATCGCAGTGTCAGGCTGCCAGTCGTCTGCTGGATTCCTGCATCTACCACTACAGCAGTGTTAGTCAGCCATGTGCCGCAATGCAGGATTTTTGACTCAACCAGAGACACCTGCAGAGCTCAGTGATTAGCCCAACTTCACACAGGAAGGAGAACCTCTCAGTGAAATCTGCGGCGCTTGGTTGCAGTAAAAAGCTCTCGTGGAGGAGCCCACATTGGAGCACGGTGTCCTAATCCAGCACAGGCTTTTAATGAGGCCACACCATTGCACACACAGGCAGCAGCACACTGTGTTACGACCCTGGCTGACACCATGAAAAAGGGACGCACCTCTGCACTCTCATGCAAAAACCGGCAGGACTCTGCTCGCCGGCCTCTACCTGAAGTCTCCCTATCACACATGGTGTGATGCCTTTATTTTTCCTGACAAAACATATGTGAGCACGTCGGATCGGAGCGGAGAGCTGCTTTCAGATTGGATTGTTCAGGAGTTCCAGGAACCTTTTCGAACACTACCCTTTAAAAAGAATTCAAAGGGAACTGATAACAAGGTGTTTCACTTCTTCATTTCTTTAAAAAGTTATCTCATTTAGCAGAACGTTTTCCTCTTTGAACTTCAGGAAGGAAAAAAAACGACTGTCTGGCTTTTGATGTGATATTTAATACTTCATTTTCACTGTTTGATATGATGCAACGTGGCAGATTTCCATAAAACAACCAGTTTGACCAATTCTTACTTCATGCTTAGGTTTACTGTATCGAGGTTTGTTGACAACTGGGCAGAGAAAACTCGACATACTTTAGCATTATATTAATACTTCCCAATCAATTGGTAAGCTCCAGCAACATCAGGATTTTTAATGGCAGAGCAGCTTTTAAAGTGCAAAAAAAAGAGAGGAAAACTTTTTAAACTGTAGAAATCCACGTTTATGTGTAGAAAGGAAAACTAAGAAGTGTGTGGTCCGAACTGTCTCACTGCTGCAGAGAGGACGGCTGCGTCGGTGCCACGTGAGAAACATCAGGACATCTAATCCGCGCGTTCCTTCCTGTGTTTGGAGAATGACGTGTCATTTACAAACCGCTCAAAAGAAGAATCCTCCTTTGAAACTACGTCGTCCCTAAAATCTGGTCCTAAATGGCTGCTGCAATGAAAGCTTGAATCTGATAAAAGAAAGTATTCCTGTCCCCCTTCTTGTTCTTTTTTTTTTGCTCTTCCCTGGTGGCTCCTGCTTCTCCTTCCTGACATGAACTGTGTGTTTGTGCGTTGGGGGAGAGAAAAGCACCCATGCGTAAAAGATGACTGAGATAGGGATAAAAGGCGAGGATTTGACTATTAATGCTGTGAGTGTGCGTGCGTGTACGTGTGTGTGTGTGTGGGAGCGGGAGGGAGGGAAGTAGAGAGTGCTGCAGATAAGTGGGCTCGGGGAAATGACAAAAGGATGTCTCTTTCTCTCGCACAACACAAATGCATTTGAAGTTGAGGATCCTGTGTTGAGAGGCTGTTCTGTGAGGAGTTATTTATTAAATGGCAGCATGCAGCGGCGGCAGCACATTCAAGGACGCCACATTAAAGCAGGACAACGTGTAGATTCGCCTCACTTAACCTCAGACGAACGAAATTAGAAAACACCTCCGATTGCGGCATGAAAGAATCTCTGCTTCCTGGAAGGTTGAAAGAGGTTCACGGGTCATTTGGAGCCGCTCGTTATTCTCTCCGTTTAGCTCCACGTTTTTGCTCTCCAACATCTGCACCTTCTACGTTTCTCAGTGCGAGTCACACGGCCTGACGGTGACAAAAAAAACTGGTGGCTGTCAGTCAGTCGCCCCAAAGTGCTGCTGTTTGTTCTCATTTTGTGTGCGTTCACCTCGATCTGAAGTCCAAACTAAGGAAGCTCCTGCAGTGACTTGTGCCTAAAAGAAAGACCACACGTGCACTAAAGCTGCACACTGAATTGAAGGGATACAGTGACTCAGCTAAGCGAAACCAGTCACCGCGTCACATATGTTCACTATTAACGTCTCTCCAGGCAGAGGAGAAAAATCCCATCACAAGTGAACAAATATGTGCACTGGGGTTCAGGAAATTCACCGCAAAATCGTCGAGGTGATTAACTCTGCACGGAGCGCAGCGAAGATGCAAGTTTCACAATAACATCATGTGTCTTTAACTATCGTTGAACCACTGTGGTTGTATAATTTTCAGTTTCCTTGAGATCTTTTATGCAACTTTACTGTGACAGCGTTCAAAGAATGCGCCACAACAACGTGTCTCTCTCCCTCCCTCCCAGTCACTGTATTCCTTCAACTCACAGACCAACACGTTGAGGAAACAACTCTCCTGGAAAGTGGCTGCAGACGTCACATCATTGCACAAGATATATGCACAGACTGTTCCTGTACACATATATCTGAACCTCGTTTGGGGGGGGAAACAGGAGAATCAGCGGGAAGCAGTGGGTGGAGTGGAAAAAATGGATGATGAAAGAAAGGTCAGATGGAGGTTAGATGGCTACTTACAAACAGAAAACATGGAGGAAAAACCAAGAGTGTTAGCGTCCTGAAGGCCGCCTTGAAAAAACGGAAGGATGGGGGGAAAAACAGAAAGACGACTGTTAATGAGTGAAAGAAAGGAGAAGAGAGAGAAGAACTGTCCAAGTTTTACGACAGAGAGAGTTGTCAATGATTCTCGGAGTAGAAGGACGCTTCCAGTCTTCACAGTGTCCCTCGGACCAGAAGCTGTTTCCGTTCGGGCTTTTAGACACGCAATTCCCACAAACTGAATGAAAGGCCACTATTTGAACTGACAATTGCAAAAGGGTACCTTTCAAAAATGCTGCCTAACTTTTTAAAATTCTTTCAATCGCAAAAAAGTCTTAATAGTGTCGATGCTGACGTGCTCATTTGGATCTCTGGTTTTTCTCTGCTTCCAGGAAGGAAAGTTCAGGTTCGATATTCTCCAGGTGTATTTTTCCCAAAAGAACAACATTCGTTTCTCAATTTCGAGGAATAGGGACGACTGCTGTCGAGAGCGCAGCTCTAAAACACTTCACAGCTGATGTGTGCATGTGTCTGACTCAGTGTAGTAATAGTAAACCAGGCCACAGGTACACTGATCTAATTTTAGATCCTACGATGAGAGGCAGCCACAAGTTATTACTGCAACAAGGTTACGATCCCTTTGTTTGAGCTTGGCACAAATCATCAGCGCACCATTGTAAACATGCAAATGTTCAACCGCGGAGCAAATCTGACAAGAACCCGCCGCGTTCTCTCAGGCCAAACTCTCCACACCATGCTACAGGCGGAGCAGACGTGGAGGAAGATTACGGTTTGATGAGAGCTGGTGGTGGAGAGCGGCGTGGCTGCAAAAGGACTGAGTCCTGGTCTTGATGGGAGGAAGAGGAGGAGGTGGCGGGGGGTAAGAGGGGGGAGGGGGAGGAGGAGGAGGGGGAGGGGGAGGAGAGGACGGGAAGTAGGGTGGGTTTTTTGGCAGGGGAGGAGGCTGGAGGACGAAGACGGTGGAGGAAGGGGACGATAGCGGCGAGGAGAGGGAGGAGAGGGACGAGAGGGTGGAGAGGGTGGACGGGGAGAGGGGGGAGATGGGGGAGACTGGCTCGGAACCAGAGTGGGAGGAGGAAGAACCTGAGACTACACAGGAAATAAAAGAGAAATGAGTGGAATCAAATCAAAGAGGACAGAAAGGAAATGAGCACAAACTTCTGGTTCTCAATCTGCACGAAGCTCTTGCAAAACCGAAAACCCTGGCTCCAAAAGGAACGAGGAACAATGTTGTGTACACATTTGTTTTGTATTCACAATTTAGGAGGAGAAAGGAGCAATGCAAACAGAAAGAAACAGACAGGGAGCCCTGTTTCTCTGTTTATGATCTCACAATGACTTCCTATTAAACCCTTCAAGCCAAAAGCTGATTTCCCATGAGAATAAGAGACATCAGTGTTATCATCAAAGCACTCTGAGCACTTGAGTGTCTGCGGTTACCAGTCTCAGGGTCACTGAAGTCAGGCAGAGTCATGGCGTTGAGTTGCCGTCTGTCTGCTATGGCTCTATCCAAAAGGCTGCTGCCGCGCCCTGAATCACTGGCACAAACACACATCGGCGCCCAATCAGAGGAGCAGCGATTTGGCCTCGGCGGAGTCGATGAACTTCCCTGAAACAACAATGATTTTGCGGTGAGGTGGTGCTTGTACCTGGGGTTGGTGAGGTTGTAGAAGCTCTTCCAGATCTGCAGCATGTGTTTACAAGTGAGCAAAGCCTCCTCCGGTCCTCTGCACATCGCCTCAAGCTTCACTTTTGTGTACAGCAGACTGCGAGACACGGCGAGACAAGCACACCAACAAGAGATGGTGTACAGCAAACGTGTTACTGCAACACCACAACAACACAGGCAGCCACGTATGAGGGAGGCCTGACGGAGGTAGACAAGAAAAGGTCATCAAAGATTCAGAACTTGTCCGTTTTTGAGCAGCCAGTGATTAGTTTCAAAGAAGTAACGAGGAAAGTCATCAAGTTTTAATCGTCATTGACTTGCAAAACACCGCTGAGGTGTGGAAAGCGGGGCTTACTTGAAGTTCTCGGGGTACTCGGAAAGGGCCATTTCTATAATATTGAGCCCATCGTGGTAGTGTTTCTGGGCCGACAGCAGCAACGCCAGCAGATGGAGGGAGTGGACGTCGTCCCCTTGAAGCTGCAACGCCTGCCGCACATAACCCAGGGCCTCGGGAATCTACACAAACACACACACACAAACATGTATACTGTACAAACTAACTACAGGTTTTTCATAGGAATTGGAAAAAGAGGCATCGTGTCAGATAAGAGAGACATCCGCTACTATTCTGACAGATGTGACTGGACGGTTTCCTGCTCTAGATGGGGTTACCTGTCTGGACACAGCCAGCTGCAGGGCCAAGTAAAAAGCAGCGAGATGGTCAGTGGGAGACAGACTCTGAGCTCTAAGAGAAGGAGAAAAAAAAAGAGATTTTGTGTTGAAACATACTGAATAAAAGATGAAATGAGATTGCATGAAACTTTAAAGATCCCTGTGGGCAAATTAGGTCAATGCAGCAGCAAAATGGAGGGAGAAAAAACCCCAACCCCAAACAGAAACCAATTCACAAAATGTTCCAATAGTCTGACATGAGTCAACTCCACATCATCAGTTAAGAAAGGAATAAAGAGGAAAGGAAACATAGTGGGGCATTAAAACAATGCGAGAGCAGCTGCGCGGGAAGTTGAAGGACGAAAAGTTGACTGAAAACTGGACTGTGCAGCTGAATCAGGAAAGCTTTAATCATTGATCAGCCCAGCTTGTTGTTGTTTGCAGTTTGCGTTTTCCCCTCGTTGGCATGGCACTGTGATGGTTGCTTTGTTTTTCTCCCCAAACGACCAAAACTGTGAACCGCGCCACAAATGGCACAACGTGAAACAAGCTGTTGTGTAGCATGAGTAACACGGAGCAGGATCATTGATTCCAAACCTTTGGAAGGCTCCCAAAGCTTTCCTCTGGTACTCCTCCTGCATGCTCCGCAAGGATGCTGTGAAACAAATAGAAGCACGTAGTCGTCAGTCCATTCGTATGACCTTTATCCTCTGACATAAAAAAGCAAACGTCAGAGAAAAGATTTGATTGATTATAGGTAAGGCGAGTTTACTCACCATCAGTAGCCTTGAGGCTGTAAACCAGGCCGATGGCCAAGTAGCCTTTGGCTCGGAACTCAGCTGCTTTCTCTCCCATCTCAATCACCATTTTTGCAAAGCACTCCCCTTCATCCAGCTGATGTGAGACAGGTAGAGATTAACAAAATCAGCAAAATGTATGTAAGGTCAGACATAAACAATGAGGGCGGCTTTAACAGTGCATCCGGCTTTGGCTGTGCTTGATTTCCTGCCTGCGGAGCTGCTCTCACCCAGTGCAGGGGTCCGATGCACAGCTTGACAGCCAGCAGTGGGATGGTGGGGTCGTCGGGCTTGAGGCGAATGCACTCCTTGAGGACCTTAACAGCTCGCGCCGATTTCCCGGCCGCCATCAGCGACAAGGCGAGCTGGTACCACAAGTGAAACTCCTCGAAGGCAAACTTCATGGCTCTCTCCAAACACTGGAGGCATCAGAAACAAGAACCTATCATCTCAGATTCATTCAACTGTGGAGATAAGACCGAAATTTCATGTGGGAACATCCTGTAAAACACCGTCTGTTCCATCTAATGACTATGATTGTGACAAGGTACACCACGGAGGGAGTATCCACCTCTGACAGCATCTCATACTGCCCCCTCCTGCCCAGAGCGATCGTCAGCAGGTCGTACACCACGGAGGCAGACTGGAGGCTGATGATCCGATCATTGTTGTGTTCGGGAATTCTGCTCAGGACGGCGTCACGGTTCGCCTGGAACACACGCACGCACACACGCAGATGCAAACCATGGCAACACCTGAAGGTTGACGAGAGTGGAGTTTTGCTGAGGATTTTGTGTCTCACCATAGACTCACTGATGAGCAGCAGCAGCAATGCCTCTTCTGTGTTCTCCTGAGGGCTAAACAGACTGATGGGAGACGAGAGGGTGGAGGAAAGCACGGAGGTGAGAAAAGTTCGACAGCAACACATTTGTTTTTGCAGCCTTAATTGCATTATCCCACTGCGTCCCCTGTTCAGCATCAGCGAGCACAGGGTGTGGCTTACTTTTCTCCCGAGTACACTCGTGGGCGTCGACTCAGGCTGTAGTTCTTGCTTTGAGTGTGTCCCTGGCGCGTGGGATCGTCCAATGGTGACACTGTGGGCGGGTCCTCCAAAGGGGACCAGTAACTCTGTTCACACATCCCTCGGAGCAGGATCTCAGCAAGCTGTCTGGCTATGGTCTATATGAACACATAAGGACGCAATAAACAAAGGCCTTCTGGCACAAACATAACTGCAAATTCCACTTTTAACGTGTCAAATCTACTCATTCTAGGTGTTGAGTTCACTATACAGACTTTATTCTGGGTCTGTTATCACATACAATAAAGAATTCTTGTTTGAAGGATACACATTTTGGTCAGTACTGAGCCACGGCTACTCTCACTATAGCAGGAATTAAATAAATGAATAAATAAATGTCAGAGTTCCTCCGAAGGAGTCGAGAAACACGTTAAACAGCAACTCGGGGTGAACCACTAAAAACTTTCCCAAATGATCTCTCACCATGCGCAAGTTCTGGGTGGTTCTGGTTTCGACGGCTCGAAGAATCTCCCGAAACCGTCCCACGCCATGTGTCAGGTTGCTATGGTGACAGGAAACGGAGAAGTTAAAAAAAAAAATCCCCCTCCCAAAAAAACCCCTCATAAGACATATGAATTCAGATCGGGTCTGTTTCAGAGATGTTGACATGAGGAAGACTCCAGCTTGTGTTTCACCAACACAAGGCCACCAAAAATTGCAGTCTGTTACCATGGTAACTGGCTCCCCATCTCCTCCCCCTTGCTGAGACTGAAGCAGTGGCTGAACACAGGTTCCCTCATTAACCCAGTCAACGTTGAAGTTTAACTAACTTTCGCAGCCAAACGTTGGCGAAGCTTGTGGCACCGAATGATGCCAGGTAACGTCTGTATATTGATGACTTTCTTTAAGTGTGAGCCAATCATCTGCTGTGTGATCAAAAAGGTGGCACATCTCTGAAGTCAGTGTGTTGTGGTCACTAAAGTTCATCCTCAGAAAATAAAAACAGCGATCTCACAGCGGGCGATGAACAGCCAAAGAGTCTCGCATGTTTCATAGCAGTCCACCAAAGAGCTGCATCTTCCTCCAGCCCTCTGCAGCTGCTCCAGCCCTGATCCCTTCCTTCTGTACTTAAAACAGCAGCGCTGGGGGAACTGCTATGTGCTCAACTGTGTGTTACTTAACTGTGTTCACACCTTTTTTTTCCCTCAATACTTTTATCCACCTGTCAGAGGCTTTGTAGCACGACAACTGCAAAGTGGGTGGAAAGTGCCCACAAAGGGTCGCTCGTGATTGGAGTTTGAGCAACTGATGCCCTTTTAAAAGTTGAAACAAATTGAGCCAGCGTGAGACTCTCCTGATAGTTTGAAACATATTCTGAGTCAGTGATGGCAGTTTTGAACTTCCCTTCGGCCCATCCACGAGCATCTGTTTCACCGTCTCCTACCCGTTCTTGAAGTGGATGACGTGGGCTCTCTGCAGGCCCGTCTCCAGGAAGTAGCCCAGTTCCTGGTCCAGGGCTGTCGGTCCCGGCTTCGGACTGCGGTTCTGGATCCCCGCCGACAATGCCTACAGGAAACCACAGAGGAAGACAGAAATCGCCACATCGCGTCATCGAAGGCGATCAGGTGACGTGTGTTAACGCTGTCATCAGACAGAAGTTCGCCTGATAAATGGGAGCTGCAGCTGGCAGGGAGAGAAATTGGGTTAACTAAAAATACTGAGCCGAGGTGAGTCAGCCTTTGGAGCAGCCACAGAAAGATGACAAACTAAAGGACGAACCTGAATGCTTGACCCACACAGAGAGAGCTTCATTATACTGAGAGTGGCATTTTGCTGGCAGGGTTCGAGATGAACCGCTGCAAATCAATTCAGAGTCTCTCTGAATGATCTGATGAAACCGTTTCTATCCTGACAGGAGGACTCTTCACAGCGATGACGGAGTCTCCTTCTGCTCAGTTTGAGGGCTCACTGGAAGGTCTGATGAGTGCATAACGATGTGAATCATCAGCGAGCAACTTTGTAATCTTATTGGGACTTTGTGATGGCTCTTTTTGTTCATCACCGTCCTGTATACACTCAATGACCAGAAATTCTGTGACACATTTCAACAAAAAAATCAAACAAAATTTACAGTATTTCCCAAGACCCAAAGTGAAGATCATTTGTTAACAGCTGCCTGTCAGTCCTGATTATCTCTTCAATCGAACATATATTCGATATCTTTTTGAAGTCATGTGTTTATTGATCGTTTTCCTGTTCGTTTTTAATCTCTTGTATTACTTCTGTTTTTCTGCAATGACACAATTTGTTTCAAGCTTGTTTCTGGAAGGTACAATACAAACAAAGCTTCCTTCCACTGTGATATTTCCGTCTCTCTGTGTGATCTGCACACTTTGTCACTTTTATCGTTTTCCATCACACCTCTGATCACACCTGCAGAGTCTCGCTTCTTTTTTCTATTCTCAAATTCAGAGAATGATTTTCACAAGATAAAAATATATCCGTGTTGGGACTACTGGCTTGGGTCTGCTCCTGCGTTTCGTTGCGGTTTGCTTTGCCAGCTCGGTCTGTGCGCACTCCTCAGACCAGCTCTCCAAATAAAGAGGAAGAGATTTCGTTGCCAGTTGGCCGTGACGGCCGGCGGCACATTAGTCAAACGCGCAGACTGCCGGTGGAACATTCGACACACACCCACAAGGATGGCAGGGTGCTGGAGAGTCCAGGTGCCAGAGAGATATTCGCTGAAAAACACCTCGCGAGGTAGTTGCTTGACAAGTCCTGTCACCCTCTTACGCTAACACACCTTCTCAGCCTCCTGCAGGTAGAGCAAGGCGATGTCTCCGGACTTTTCGTAGCAGGTGATGATGTCCTGCTCGCGCTCTGTCGTACTTCTATTGGACGCTGGAGATCCGGTGTTCCTATTGGACAGGGAGGGAGAGGCGGCCGGGACCTTCTCCAGACACAAACCTGGGGGGAAACAAAATCAGGAGCCGTGTGTCCCTCTGGGTGTCATGTTGCCCTATTTGACTGAGAGATTATCAACCCTCCTTCATGGGTAAGCGATCTCAAAGGCAAACAGTTTATCTGAGCTGTGCTTGCATATCGTCCAGCTTCTGGTTACACTACAGCAGACGCTGTACTGCCATCACGTGGACACAGGAGGTACTGCATAGATTAGGGTGGATTTGATGGAGGACAGGTGAGGCTTGGATAAAGACGGATGTGGGACATTAAACCATAACTGTGTGTACCTTTCGTGGCATAAGCCTCTGCTATCATGGACAGCCTGTACACAGGAGCTCCCACCAGCTGCAGTTCCTCCAGGTTTACTCGGTTGTAGTGACCTGTCACAGACCGAAGAGTTTTAGACATGAAAGTGAAGATGCTCAGAAGTAACATTTAATCAATGTCAGCAGGCTACCTAAAGCATCTTTGTATTCTCCTTCCACATAGCATAGTTTGGCCATCAGCACACTGGCTTCCTGGAGGTAATCAGCCTTCAGCAGAGAAAACAGAAAATAACAGTTTTTGTATCTCGGCATGCTTCTGAGAAGTTTGAGCAAACCATACAGTCTCCCGGTGTCGCTTCTTGCTCACCTTCAGGTTTCCTCGGTCCAGAGCGGCAGTGAGGTGCTTCCTGACCTCCACCAGTTTAGGCCGAGGACCCCTGGGACTGGCTCCCTGTTTGATGGGATTCTCCTTCAGGTACGTCTGGAGTTTGCACTCCCCCAACAGCAGCTCGCCCAAGTCATCTACACGTGCACAATGCAGACATTACAACATCACAACAGTTGAATCTGGCTAAAGAGGAGAAAAACAGGGTGTCCACGTCAGCCTCAGGGACAACAGCCTGTTATTTTCAGAGGGGGCTTGGTAGGATTTCAGGAAAGCTACTTACTGAGGGGCTGTGATTTGTACTCACACATACCAGCCAGAATTATGTAAAAGGTTGGAGTAAGTATCTAGGAAGTGCATTTTAGAAAAATTGTTGCCAGCAGAAATTCCCAAGGCTGAAACATAGAATACTTCTACTCCTGATTCCGGTCATATGCCGAGTTCTTTTCCACAACAGCACAATTTTTCAGCCACCGCGGTTATTTTTTCTAACCTAAAGGCTTCTGCTAACGCCAAAGCTAACATTTAGCTCAATGAGGATGACAGAGAAAAACAACAGTTGTTAAGTTTTATAGCTGCTTTCTCCAAGGTAACAAATTATGCGCTCACTGTACCTCCAAAAACTATGACATTTATTTGATGATAGCAAACAGTTGCCAGCAAGTTACTGTAAAATGTGCTGGCACCACAGAAGCACTTTGATTATTTATGCTTTGTTACAACACTGGACACAACAGCAGATCTCATCCAGTCGGTTGGGCTTCAAGACAGCCAACAATCACTGCATCACAACATCCTAAAGCCTGTCCGACAGGAAGATGTCAGACACAGAAATCACACTTGTGGCTTTTACAGGAATGAAATTAATAAACCGGAGAGAGCAGGCTGCCTGTGACAAATGTGGTTAAATGCAGGAGACAGACTGGCAGCATCTACAGTGGATCTCTAGTCAGACAGTCTACTTATAACCCTTCAACATCTGGGGCCATAAGTTATAATAATATTTGAGAGTAATGGGAACTGATGGCATGGACAAGTGAGAAACAAATAACAATGTTGCCACGTGTATATACAGTTTATTACTCCTCCCAAAACGGTTGTAAAATCAGTATGGCAGGTATGAAGTTTGTTTGTGTCAATAAAATCGTACCGTTGCAGCTAACTTCGTAACAATGGATAAGCACAGACATTGAGAGCCAAAGCATACTGCTCACTGCTACCTGACACCATCAGATGAGGTGAATTTACCTTTAGCTATCGTTTGTCCATCAATGAATACGTGCCAGAGCGACTCGATGAACGCTTATGGGAGGACAGGCAAGAGATGTCTCCCTGAGGTTGTTTAACGTGGGAATAATAGTCGGCAGTGTTAGAAAGCTCGTTGAAACACAGAAGTGAGCAGAAACAGAGAATGTATCGTCTCACTTGGAACAGGAGTGTGGCTGTAGGTATGGTTGTGGTAAGGACACATCTGTGGATGGAGTTCCGGATGAAAGGGCAACTGTCACAACCCGGGAGCTGACACAAGGGCGTGATACTAATGTGACCTCTGTGCGCGCAAACTGCCCCAGAACGGGGCAGCGCCCCCCTTACGGAGCGAAGCATCTTCCCGGACCTCCGGACGCAGAGCGAGAGGAAGCACAGCGCAGAGCTGAGAGATCGCAGCGCCGCCCGCCGCTGTTCAGGAAGTACCGAGGACTGAGGCCATGGAGGAGGCCTCTCGGGCTGAATGAACGAGCGGCGGGGCAGAGTCGCGCGCTTCCCTACCGTTGGAGATGAGCTTGGCGGAGAGCTGTCGCACCAGCTCCGGTATCTTGTCCCACTGGCTCTCGGAGCGGCACCGCTCTATCTCGGTCTCCAGTCGTGAGCCAGACTTCCTCGCTGTCATTTTCGTGAGTGGGCTGACCGGACCAAAACACCGCAGGAGGAGCCCTCTCGGTGACGCCGACAAGATGCTCCGCGAGCCACTCGTGGCTTCCGCTTGACGCCTTCAGGATAAAGCTCTGACGACGCGAAATTGCCACTGTTTACAACGTGTAACTATGGTTACCATAGGGTACAAAAGTGTTCTTGAGTTGTCGTTCTGCTACTTGGTTAACTAAGTGTTTAAAAGACACTCGATCATGCAATGATATAGCTGATATTTATAATTCTTTACTTTTTTTGACCGGAAGTTCGCACCCATTGGCCATGGCATCGATACCATAGGCTGCGTTGTCGATTTTTCTCCACCGTCATCGAAAGAAACTGAATCAAACACAAACGAAAAGGTGGCATATCTTTAATGTTAAAATACTAGTTGATTTGAAATAATTAGAAAATAACCGATCCGGAGAGCTTTTATTACGAAGGAAAAACCGGATGTGGGTTCAGTTAGAACGGAACAAAGACGGGGTTTGTAGTACGTTGGAAGGAATTGAGATGGCAGATTTGTCGCTGTGTTTGACGAATGTCAGCGTTTCTTTGGGGCAGCCAATGGACACCGAAAAGGTGAGTCGGTTGTGACACAACTTTTTTTGCTCTTTATTCGGTAAATGGTAAATTATCTCTGGAAAAAATGCTCTTACTTCCTTAGCCAAGGAGCTAATGGTCAACAAACAGCCAAAGTGAGTTCAAGTGAAGAAAGGAAGAAACTGTCTTCCATCGTGGTCTAATTATTAACCTGACTTACTTCCAGGTTCAGCTGCCAAGTTCCTTATGGTGATTAATTACGAACTCGTGTCGTTGAAACTGAAATGAGAACAATAGGTCGGGAAACTTTCTTCAGTCTTTTTTGAGAGCTTGTGTTCGGTCTATGCAACCGTCCATGTGTGCTGCTATCTAATTACAGGCCAGCAGGTAACGCGTGCTGCATCTCCCGCTTTGTTTTGTATCACTCCCAGAGTGCTGCAGGGGGGGACTTCGAGAGCGTGGAGATGGTGGAATGTGCAGGGACGAAGTCGAGGGTGAAGGTCCCCCGCAGGACCATCTACTTTGCCAGTGGAGAGACCATGGAGGAGTACAGCACGGATGAAGAGGAGGAGGAGGAGGATGAGGAGCCCGTGACGAGAGACGTCACTCATGTTGATTCTGTAGGTTGAGCTCCAGTGTTTTGCATTCACTTCTACTGAGTTAGTGAACCCAGTTTGTAAAATAAGTTAAATCAAACATACTGCCAGGTTGTCTTTAAACTGTCCAGTGATGAATGATACTCAAGGTGCATTTATTTTCTCTTCATCTCTTCCAGTCCAAGCTAACCTGGGGTCCATACTTCTGGTTCCAGATGTGGAGAATGGCCACGAACACCATCTCTGGTAATGCATAGTAATGGTTAATCAATCCCAATCTGTATGTGTCCTCCTATTAGGTGCTGGTCAAACGCTGAGTCTAATTTTCCTTGAGAACTGCCTCCATATTTTGAAGTCATTGATTCAACATGTTCCTGGAAACATTTCTCTGTATCAACTAGACAGGATCACAGAGTGGCTGCAGACTTAATGTCACATCTGTGCTTACACACTTGTGGACACAAGTGCTGAGTGTTTATTTCTCCCACAGTGTGCGACTATATGGGGGAGAGACTGGCTTCTCTCTTTGGCATCACTACACCGAAGTACCAGTATGCCATTGATGAGTACTACCGTATAAAGAAGGAGGTATGACACACAAACACTCTCACACACACACACACAGTAAGTCAGGGCAGATGATAAAACACAAGCGTGCCTTTCTCGCAGGAGGAGGAGGAAGAGGAGGAGAACCGTTTGGCTGAGGAGGCTGAGCGGAGCTACGCGGCACAGCGAAGAGCCGAACAGGATGACCTGACCGCTTCTCACCAAGCCACTGTAGAGCAACCAGAGGTGTCGGCAGCCTCCTTCGTGAACATCAGCTTCGAGCTGGAGCCCGAGCCTCCTCTCAGGAGTGCAGACGCCAACAGTGTCCCCTCTGCCCTCCCTTCCTGAAACCTCCTGGTCAACCTCCGACCTACATTTCACATTTCTGTCAGTTGTCAAAATTGTAACGCGGTCAGCTGTTTGCGCTAATAATTATTTTCTGTTCTTAACTTTTTCTCTGATCCGATGAGTTAAAAAAGTCAGCACCTAAGGCTGGGAGAATTTGAAAAGGGCTGCAAGAGCGGCTACAGTTGCCTTACTTGTGAATGTATGGATGTGCAAAATAGCAGGAATGCAGGGGAGTGTCTGGAGATTTTATTCACTTTGAACACAGAAAGGAAGCAAATTCTGGAGATTTGAATCCAAGACAGAATTCACTCCAAATAAGGCTGAGGAAAGAAATGTGTTCCTTTGGCTAACACGTGTACAAACATACTCGGAAGGTATTGTCGTTAGTCCTGCTACTAAACAAACGGACATGGAAAGGATGACATCTCCATTGTTTGCTTTCATGTTGCCATCTGCAGTGCAGCTTGGACATTCAAGCCTCTGCAAAGCCTTAAACACCTCGATGAAGTAGTTGAATGTTTAGGTAAATTAACCTTTACTCTTGTAAATACTGTAAAGATATACAGTCTATCCTGGTATGTTTGTTTTTCAAAATAAAGGTTCTGAAGAAACTAAACATTTGCGAAGAAATTGTTTGTTTTTTTTTAGTGTGTGTGTGTGTGTGTGTGTTTGTTTGATTGGGGGGCTTGAATACTAAATTTGAAGTGCTCAAAGTTTAAAAGTTGATGTGAAAGATTTGCAAGCATGCTCCAGTGCTCATTGTTCAAGTGTACACGCATGAGCGGTCTTAAGCTCCTTAATACTTATTTTTATCCTCCGATGTGTTTACGTGGTCTCAGATCGCAGAGCATAAGCGTTCACATAGAAGCAGTTCAGACGACAGCAGGAACGGCAGCAGCGACCATAAAGTGCTCAGTTTGCCTTTGAAACTTGGTCGCTGAATGTTTCTTGCGCCAAGAGGCCACAAAGTGGTCAGTGTGGCTCAAGAAATCTTTCAACAAATTTGAGCAACTTTCGTGAAGATATTTACACTTCATGTTTGAACAAAACACTTTTCAAACAGAGGAATGTTTCACTTTTATTATTAAACTGTAATGCTTGCAGGCTGTACCTGCTTCACAGAGTCAGAGGTCACAGTTTGCATTAAATAGAAATTGATTCTGAAGAATTCTTTTAAAAGATACTCTGGAATTTTCATTTTTGTAGAAAGGAACATAAACAGTTTCTGAAGGGCTTTTTACAGAAAAGTTACAGAGGGTAACAAATATTTAAAGGTAAGGGTAAAATCACAGATTACATTTTATATACTGGAAACCAGCAGGAGTGGTTTCATCGCCTCCAGGCTGTCAGACGCCAATGTCTCCGTCCCCTCGCTGTCTTTCTGACACACGCTAACCAGAGTCTCTTGCACCTCTCAAACTTCTCCCCAGCTTCAAGTGTCCTCCATGTCAGCTGTGTTGCTGGTGTCACTGTCGTTGGCAACCAGCACCTCCCTGTTCTCGTAGGTCCAGAAGCCGTTGAGGTCGATCAAGATGCTGGCGACTGTGTCGCCCTGGCAACTGTTCACCAGGTCCTGCAGCGTGATCTTGTACGGGTCTTTGGGCTTCACCATGTCAAAGATCTCATCCTGAGGAAGGATATTGGACAGTCTCACAAATGCTATTGTCGCACATCACGGAGAGCGTGTGTGTGTGTGCATGTGAGAGAGACACACACCTTGACATCCTGAAAGGAGACAGGTTCTTGACTGTGTAGCTTCATCTGCTCCTGGATGGCCTAAAAACCCAAATAGGAAAAAACACTCAGTGAGCAGGTCGATTAACTGTGTTTCCCGGCCAGTGTATGAATAAAAGCATCAAGAGCCATTGAATAAATGATATCTATAGCAAGAAGGAGGAGCAGTTGATACCCTGAAGAAGAAGTTGAGAGAGAAGACGTTGAGGTATCCCCGATTCTCAATGTCCAAAAGTTTGAAAATGTACTGTAATGCTGCAGGCTCCTTCCTGTTCTCCAGAGCCAACACAAAGTCCAGATAGGTCTTATAGTCCTGAGAAAAAGAGAAAGGAAACATTCAACAAATTTCATCTCTGCAAACTCCTGCTGTCAAGCTGACCCTGTGGCATTACCAGTCAGTGAAAGTAGCGATATGTCATTCTGCTCACCATCTCTCCATCATAGGTGAGACACTCCTGAAACACTCTGTCCAGAAACACGGAGGTGAGCGTCGCCGTGCCGTAACGCGACAGCTCTTCTTTACTCAACATACCGTTGTGGTCTTTGTCCAAGTTCAGGTATTGACCTGTAGACGTACACTTGAAAGGTCAAAACTCAGTTTTTCAAACCCATTTCCCCACACTGTGAGAGAGCGAACCCAGTGTTCATACACGAGCGATTTCTCACCGTAGACTCGGAGAGCCGACGGAGCTGAGAACCAGTTGGACTCCTGACTCTCTTTGGACAACTCTTCATCTCTCAGCTGGGAACACCCAGAGGGTGGGGGAGGGTTTAAGCAACAGGAAGAAGATGCACAACTCTTTTTTGTGTGAGAAGAAAAAAAACATACCTCCAACAAGTCATCCAGAAAACTACAGGCGAGAATATCCTGGATTTTTATCTTTCCTGCAATGGAAAAAGACATTTTTGTCACTTTTTCACATAAAATACCGAAATAACACATTTACAATAATTTACATTTATACATTTATAATTTATAGTAATAAATGAACCTTTCTGGACATTATTGTATATTTAACTCTCACAGTAAGTGATGCTGCCTGATGTGCAATAGTTTGATAAAAACTGATCACTGTTGAGCTCAGTCTCACCGGTCCTGAGGGGGTCGAGGAAGAAGAAGAACTTGCGGACAGCAGTGCAGACGTAGAACGAGTAGAAGGACTTCTCCAGGCCGTCCAGCTGAGGGAGGGTGGGGATCAGCTCCAGGATGTAGTTCTCTAGATCCTGCACAGGTCACATGTGGCACTGTATTTTCACTGAAACACCCAGGCGACAGGCGAGGAAGGTGCCAAAGGTTCTTACCGACTCCCTGAGATAGCCTTGTCCTGCCACGTCATACAGACTCAGGCCTATCCGGGTCTGATGGAGCCACACTAGATGTTCATCAAAAAATGAGAAAAACAGAAGTTTGCAGCACCCAAAATGAAGGAACGAACCATCGAACCATTTCACCTCAAATACAATGAAATTCTGACAAGTCCACACCTTTCCTCATGACGTAGTTAAAAAACTGCATGATGGAGATCCTGCCGTAAGGGTCAGAGTGGAGCAGCTTGGCGTAGACTCGGGCTGTGAAAAATTTCCTTCACAAACGAAAAGAAGAAAATAAACACTTGCTCTACATGTTCGGAAAACCAGCCTGCTTCCAAAGGCCAAGACAGATGTGAGGAAACACAAACTGTCACTTACTTGCACTTGGGTCCGGCCTTCTCCCCAACCTGTAGGTAGGCCTCATAGTTGATCATGGCCTCCTCCCCACTCACCGGCGGCACCTGGTGTTTGTCGAGCAGGAACCACAGGTTCTGCAAAGAAGCCAAGTAGGAAGTTTCATCCCGCAGAGTAGCGAGGAAACGTACAGGAAACATACCAGGGGGACTTCAGTCAGGTTTTACCTGCAGCTCCTCATTGTCGAGCAGTTCCCTGCTCTTCCTCTGGAGGAACACCGCTCTGGACTCCTCTCGAAGTTTCTGGAGCAGCAGCTCATCTTCAGCAGGTAGCTACCGAAAAACAACACAACTGTGACCAATGCTAATTTGATCATTTCTGAACGAAATAAAAAATATCATGTACATTTTTGCTGTAGATACTTTCCAAAAGTTCTGTCTGATTCTATACTAAAATTTTAAACCATTTTACAATGGTCGTCTGCTGATACACACAAGAATTATGATGTTTTTCCTTGCGCACAAAAACAACACAAACTTTCACTTTATTCTGAGCAATTTGCGTAAAAAACTAGGAAAGTGTTCTTGGTTTTATTCACATTTTTGGTGTTTACCAATTGATTGAAACAGATTGTTTGAATAATTCTCTCACAAATCTATACAAATATAAACAATTTATAAACAGAAACAAAAACAGCAAATACTCTAATGTATTTATTTAAGGTGGTCATTGAACAGCATGGACTGGACTTTGTGACTGCAACATCATAGTTTAGGTTGTTACCCTGTAGTAGAACCGCGGGATGGTCTTGAAGGACGGATCTCTGTCGCTTCCTCCCCTCCACTCAGAGTAACACTTGGAGAACAGCTCCGTTTCCTCCGCTTTCTTCTCCTCCTCACTTCTTTCGTCTTTGCAGCAAAACATCAGAAAAAAAACAACCCAAAGACAGAAATATCAGTTTGATCGTTATGTGTCCCAGATCTAACTGATTGTTGTACATACTCGCGTTAGCCTGCTAAGGTTAGCTACTGGGAAACGTTCGCAGACTCCTTTTTTCTTTACCTTTTTTTACGTTTTCTATCCTCTTTTTTAGGATGTCAGACCAGTGAGGCTGTTCCTGTTCGTCCATACCAGCGCAAACACCGAAAATGTTAGTATTTCATCACTTCTTACACTATGAAGAAGGCTACAGTGCGAAAAGCCGATCCAAACAACCCGAAAAGCGTGTTATTTACGAATCCTATCACGATGAAGCCAAGGCCCACCTTCTGCCGCCTCCTATTGGCGCATATGAAACTCCTCCTGTTTTAAACCAATCACGACTGTCATAGTCAAAGCGTCGAATGCGTACCCTACTACCCCGTACTAGGATTCATAATTCTTCTATTCTACTCAAAAGGGACGTCACTTCTGTCAAGACCGTTTAAATTTCACAATAAAAGTAGAGTGTCGACGAATCGCGAAAAAGACGCCTTAACCAAAATAAATCCTTTTTGATTGCACTTTATTTTGAAAGACATTAGAAAAAAGCAACAACTCCTTCACGAATGTTGTCAACTTCTGATGACGTCCAATTGTGCGACTCTTGTCTTGTCTGTACTCATGCTGTGGTGGGACGAGTTATAGACCTGGACAGAATCTAGGTGAGACAGTTCAGTAATATTATGTGTAGCATTCATATCGATAAGTATAGTACGTCATTGACTCTTCGTTCGGTTTGTAAAGGATTGTGGGCATTATTGACAGCAAGGTTACATCACGACTTTCATTCAGTTTTGCAACCAACTGGGTCAGACAGGAGTTTCCTCTTCTCCATGTATGTATTTATACTAGAAACTTCTGACTGTTATTAATGGGAACCTCAGTGATGGATAACTGAAGCTTTTTGAGAAACTCGAAGGTTTACATTCACCATGGGGTCAGTCAGGGTTGGCCTGAAGTCCCTGCAGCTTCTCCTTCATCAAAGACCTCCAGCTTCCGTCACACTGAAACATCTCCTGTGGAGGTCACTGCTGCTGCCTGCCTCAGCACGCCCCCTGTGCAGTGGTGGTGCACGCTCCAAGCCGGGCAGCAGACAGGCAGACCAAAGGAGGACTGGTGGACAGACTGAGCGGCAAGGCGGAGTCAAACACAACACTGCAGCATGGAGGTCCCGAGAGTTATGGGAGGATAAGGAGGAAAGAAGGCCCTACTATCCAAAATCTGTGTTTGCTGCCGGAACAGCGAAGCGAACAGAGGAGTACCTGAAGAGGAAGGCCGCTCTGGTGTCTCCAAATGAGGAGAAGCAAGAGGAGGCGCAGCTTGAGCGAAGGAGAGGAGCAGGTGAGATTCATGCATCAATTGCCAAACCGCTGGAATGACATGTTAGATGTAAGTAGTTGTAAATTGTCTTCCCAACCTTTATACATATTTGATATTGTTGCACCGAATGCTGGATGTCTCACAGGGAAGATACAGCCTCCTGATCGGCCGCTCACTGTTACTGAGTGGAGGAAGCTGAAGGAGTCTCTGGGAAACCATGAACGTTTTCATATCCAGGTGATGGGAGCCTTGTCCTACACTAAGGCGGAGCTGGACATTGCAAAGTAAGTGGAGGACAACAATGTCTTTAATCCCATTTAAAGAGAAAAGCATGTGCCCTTGAAGTGTTAGTATGAAACTATCGTGCATGTTTTTGTCCCAGGTCCCTACTCACTTTCATCGCCACGGAAACGGGCACACTGTCCTATGAGCTGCTTCTTCGGTATCTGACGCTGTGCGTGAAAGGCGGCCACGAGGCCGAGGTGTTTGACGTCTACGACATCATGCGGGGAAGCTTCCCCTCGCTGGAGACGGGAGCGTCCAGTCTGTTCATCAAGTCCTTCAGCCGCACGGCGAGGTGGAAGGAGGCCATTGTCATCCTCAGTCAGGTCAAGAAGGTAAATGCACAGGTCCAAACAGCTGATCACATGGATTCAACCTTTAAAAAACTGGGATCTCATATCTCACTGCTGTTCTCACAGATGTTCATACCCTCACCACGCAACTATGGCGACATCATCACAGCAGCAGTGAACCATGGCGACACCGCGACTGCGTGGCGTCTCTACGAAGAGTTACTGGAGAAAAACCTGAGCCCGCACCAGGAGACGTGGGAGAGTCTGTTTGGAGGGAGGAGGACAGCGGTGGAAGGGGGGGAGGGCGTGTCAGAGAGCGAAGAGCAGGAGAGATTGCAGGGCATCCTGCTGCACATGAGGAACAACCAGATCTACCCTCAGCATGGGCTCGCCTCCAGCATCAAGGGCTGGTTCGAGAGGTACAGCAGATCAGTGAGGACGAATGAAGACGTGATCGTTCCACATGTGTCGGTTTGCCATCTTCTCTTTCTTCCTCAGTCTCAAAGGGCAGAAGTGGACAGCGAGCTGGACCAACACCACCCCAAAGTAAGGACACAATGAGAGAAAAACATTCTGCCTGTGAGTGTGGACCTTTGTCATAATGCGTGTGTGCGCGCATGTGTGTGTTTGTGTGTGTGTACATGCGTGCTCAGAGGAGTGTGTCGATGCTGTGGCTCAGAGTTAGAGTCCATCCAGCTGACTGCAGAGGAGTATCAACAGTTGAAAGACAGAGTGATGACTGACGTCATCCAGGGGCCAGATGTTTTCAACAAGACCACACCAGAGGTACACACACACACATTCACACAGGCACACATGTGTTTTCCAGACATGCAAAAACACACAGACTTGCTCTATGTCTCTCTTTGTGTGTTGCAAACACACACACACTAAGAAAAGCAAACTCTCTTCTTAAATCCGTTGATCAGATCAGAAAACATCAGTTTTTACAGCTAAACATGGGAGAATGCCAACAACTACACGTCACATGAGTGCCCCCATGTGGCAACTGGAACTGTTTCACACTTAGTGATGAACAATCTCATACAGGGGGAAATAGGTGTTCTGTGATTTGCAGAATGCATGTCAACTTGTCATTGAAGCATTTATAGAATGTTTTTTTAGTGAACCTAAAACGTGATTAAAGAGGAGAGGCTCTTTCTTTTGGATTTTTTTATCCAGGCGTCAGAACTTTCAGCAACACCGTAAAGATCTGCCTTTTCCAAACCTTCCTGCTGAATATTGGGTTTTAGGAACAGGGCTGCTCAGGGTTAAAGACAGCATGTGACTTCGCAGCGTATCAGCTGAGTGTATCAGCAGGGTTTGAAATGTTTTCACCAGTCCTTTGTGTTTGTGAGTCCAATAAATGAAGAAACGAGGGGGATTTCTAGCTTGTGAAAGAGTGTTTAACTTTATTGAGGTTGACGTCATTGATCGAGGACAAACGGAGTGTTTCAGACATCAGTGAAGCAGCAGAGGCGGTTTGAGATGAAGAGCATGCAGTCATCTCAGAGAGATTCTCGTGTGTGGTCGGTTAGTGTCAGTCTGTGTTCACCTGACGGCACATTATCACCGGGGTCAGTGGAGATGTGGGAGATGTTTACAGACTGCTGCTGCGCTTTTTGTGATAGTGGACTTTAGATGGTACAGTAAGCTCAAAATGCGTGTGTGTGTGTGTGTGTGTGTTTTAAGCAGTCATATAATCCACAGCAGCACAATGAGCTGGTTTCACATATCAGCTCTGGAAAGTCCCAGGATAATTATACTGGGCTTTTTCTTTCTATCTGTCTCCTCCCACTTATTCCGCTCTTTAACTCTTCTTTTTCTCCAGGATTACCATTTATTTATTTATTCGAATGATCTCTCCCTCCAACAGCTCACTGCCTAATGCCTTTGTGTTTGTATTTGTACAATCTAGCAAGCGTTTTCATTTAGATCATGCTCAGATTAAAGGAGGGATTCTGGCACCCCCCCCCCCCCCCTTCTTCTTTATGTATTCAGACACATTCTGATTGTGGTAGAGCACGCACACTTTCCGTGTCCATGGGAATTCACAGCAGCCTATTTCCACATTGCTGCCATCTAAAAGCGAAAGCACTGACAGTGCTGCTGCGCTGGAGGGCAGTTTCTAAGCAAAGCGTTTTGGTTATGTCTGGATCTGTGGCCCAGTGTTTTAGGACGTGGGGCTTTTCACAGTGCACCCTGTCTCTGTGTCTGTGCAGGAGCTGGAGCGTTTCAAGGCGTTTGTGAAGAGGAAGCCGGCGTTTGATGTGGTCGTCGATGGCCTGAATGTCGCCAACACCAACAAAGACAAAAGCAAGCAATCAGAGACGGTGAGGTTTTCATGCCACCATTGTTGCGGACGTGATATTCAAACCTTTCACGGAGTGCACCTGGCGTCTGCTTCCTCCGCTCAGTGTTGCCGTCCACATTTTTGTGGTTTCATGCTATAGACACGCCTCTCTGACCCCTGGAGTTTTCTGCTGGTTGCACTATGACTAACCCAGCAAAGTGTACTTCTGTGATATTTGTATGTTTTTCTAACTGTCTGGAACCTAAATTCGACAGCACTCAGCCTACATGTCTGCTCGCCCACATCTGTCTGTGAGGAAGGGTTTCACAATACATCGTTACTCCGCTTAAAGCATGTCTCTCTCTTACGTCTCGCGAAGGACAGTACAGTCCCAAGGACCCCGCTGACCCCTGGTTTTTAGAAAAACATTTGTACTGCTGTCATATGATCTGTGCTGGAGTGATGCTGTGTGTGTTTCAGTTGCTGGCGGTGGTTTCGGAGCTGGAGCGCCAGGGTCTGGCTGTTCTGGTGCTGGGGAGGAAGCACATGCTGCGGCCCTCCCGATCCTGGGACAGACACAACATGAACCTCATCCAGCAGAAGGCAGACTGTTTCTTCACTGACAATATGTGAGCACCCGATTAAAAAGACAGGAAAGCCTGATCTGTCTGGTTTGCTGGTCAGGTATTGAGCGCTACTTTTCTTGTCTTTTGGTCTCTGCAGTTCAGAGGACGACCCCTTCCTGCTGTACGCCACGCTGCACTCTGGGAACCACTGTCGCTTTGTGAGCAGAGACCTGATGAGGGACCACAAAGCCTGCCTGCCGGACGGACCCACCCGACGCCTCTTCTTCAAATGGCAGAGGGGGCATCAGCTGGTCGTGGACGGATACGTGGCAATGGGAAGAAGGGTCCGATTTCAGGTGGGGCTCGAGAAGAGGGGGCCAATGAGTCGGCTCAAGGAAAAACAAGACCTGAATTAACAGTCTGCGCTTTCTGTTCGAACAGAGTATTTCCAGCTACGACACCATCATCCAGACTTCTGGGGACTCGTGGCACATCCCCTACGATCAGGAGGACAGAAGCACCTGTGAAGTGCCTCAACATTGGCTGTGTGTCACGAAGAAGGAATGAAAGCACCACGATTTAGCAGTGGAGGCCCATTGTGATGGAAGAAAATGAGTTCGATGGTCCTAGAGTTGTGAATAAATCATTTTCTACACCCACTTTTTAAGACTCCAGATAAATCATTTCCACAAATGTCCTTCATATTCTTTATTAGCAATATAAAATAAAGTTTTCAGGAATGCTCTTCATTTAAAGTAAAAAAGGTCAATCAGTATAGTAACAGTAGCAACATATTAAACAATATATTACATCACCAGTATTTTAGTGCAAGAGCAAAAAATAAAACAGCAAATAATGTTTCTCCAAGAAAAAATTGAAGTTGTGCATTGGGTTCATTGGATGCTGTGACTCAAAATCAGTAGTATAGTTTCACAATGATAAAAACAAAGGCAAAAAAATCCCCCAAATAATGAAATTTTCCATTTTGGAATAATATTTCCAGCTCGTTTAAAATGACTTTAAATAAACAGCGTTTTGCTAAAATTGTCTGGTAAAGCACCATCCACATCAGAAGAACATAGTTTATATAATCAGTCTGTGTCCTTCTATGTGACTTCTCAAACGGGACTTCGCTGTGTGTTCTGATGCCCCACTTAGGAGGAACAACATTTTGTGAACTTAAGCCCCAAAAAAAACCCCAAATCTGAAATGGAACACGAGTCTTTCAGGGGTAAGGTGGCTACAAGAGGTACAAATACATCAAATTAAAACATCTGTGGATGGTATGTTTAAGATTAAGGCAGATGAGGAGAAACTTTTGGTGTATCAGACAGTAAAAGCTCCCCTTCAAAAGGCACCTGCTCATAGACGATACCAGTCAGCACGCCTGGGTCCTGTCAGAGGGAACAGAAGTAGTTGTGGACGGGGAAAGCAGCGAGTGCAGCCAGAGC
>JASSRZ010000051.1:8208462-8228586 GCA_032164315.1 Malacoctenus gilli | reverse complement strand
GTGTGCGTGTGTGTGTGTGTGTGTGTGTGTGTGTGTGTGTGTGTGTGTGTGTGTGTGTGTGCGTGCGTGCGTGCGTGTATATTTGCAGCCACTTGGCTGTAGATGAGACAGTAAATGTTGGACAGTATAATTGTGATCCACAGACCTCCAGGTCTACTTGCCTAAAAGGAACACTACCAAATGAGACAATTTCAGCGACACCGACGATCACCACCAACAATGTTTCCCATCGTACTTTGGCTGCTTGCGGGCCACCAGGCTAAACACATCTGAAGCCCAATCAGCCTGTTGTGAATCAGTACTTTGGTGCACGTCAGAGGACCATAATATTCTCAATGTTTGAGATCTGCTTGTGTCGCTCGTTGTGCTTCACAGTCAAAAGAAATTATCCACAGTGGCCAGAAAATGAATTCCATGAATACCCTGATTCTATGCATGAACTGTTTATGAAACACATTCTTATTTAGATGTCATTTTTTCCAAGAAACTTTCGTAATATATAATGTCAACTTCAATAAATAACAGAAGAGCACGATGCCTGCTGGCATCTCTGAAAATGAACCTTGTCTGACTGGCCTGCCTGCAGAAAGCGTCTCTTATCTCACATCAAGTGTACTTTATGGTGGTAGAAATGTGAAACAATATGTGGTAAAGTCTAACATATTTCAATTACCCATCAGTAATCAACCAGTTGAATCTCGCATCATGTTGACAGGAGTTACCACATCACGAGTATTTGAGCTTTCATTGAGAAAAAAGTTGCTAAAAACAAGAATTCGACTGTATGCACTTGCAGTCAAATTCAGTTCCAGGCGTCACTATTGTATGAAGTAGGATTCACATTAGACTCTCCTGTGCTCATGAGCTTGTTAGGAAAGCTTCCTGCTGTGGCTGGGAAATAGGAGAAAATAGACGAGGGATGAGAGGTACATTTCGTACATTCGCACATCATGTGACAACCAAATCTATTTAGAACGCCGAGAACTGCAAAAAAGGTGACAAAGTTGATCGTACGAAGAAATAAGAGAAGACTTCATTTTTCATATAAATATTAAAATGGGACATTTTTCAGGTTTCCATTAGGAATCTTTGATGCATTCTCCATGTAAAATAGGGCTAATTAAACACCCAGGCACAAGAGGAGCAGATGTGTCCACACTTGTGTGCTGTGCAGATGTATGCATTACACAGCCAGTTCCTGTTGCTTTGATTTAGAGTCATTGCTTTGGTCTCTTTCACTGGATCACAGTCCCTCTATCGAGGTCAGCGGAGACAAAGTTTGAGGATGCACAGAAACAACCAGCTGATTCACACTCGAGTTTAGCGAGTTTGTATTTGCAGCTCTTTCAGACGACTTGAAACAAACGGACAGAAATCGTGTGAGTTGCTGCTTGGATGTGTGACTGACCTTCAGGGTGACACAGATGACATTGAGAGCATCTTTAATCTGTGGATGTTGGGTGCCACGTGCCAACTCCTCGCACATCCAGATACCCAAACTGCACAGAGCCACACACCTGGCAAACAAGCAGAGAACAACCATAGGTACTGGATGAGGTTTAGACTTTGTGGGATGATTAGACTTTGAAGGATCTTCTTCTACGATAGATTTAGGAACTGCTCCTCAAGTAAGGAGGAGTTTATGCAATAGCTTATGTTGTTCATGATGCTAAAGGTGGCGAATAGGAAGTAAAACTCACAGAAGATTCAATAACTGTTACTGAATTCCTGGTAACAACTCACATGTTGTTGCTCACAGTGGTAACATAAAAAAAAGACAGTATATCAAACTGGGTTATTTCTAATGGTGGTGTTGGACCAGAGTATGTGGCTTTATCTGAACAGTCATCTCCAGATTTCTTAAATCAAAGACACTGACACCTACCGAGCAGGAGCAGATGGTTCATCCCTGGCAGAGGTCAGGATGGTTTTAATGATGTGTTCCTAGAAAAGGAAAAACACACACTTCAGCTGCATGAAACAGATGGATCTTGGTGAACTCTGCACTCAAACTAACACGATAAAAAACAAACTTCTCAAACTTTAACTCCATAAGCTGACTAAGTGCTCAAACACCAGCAGACAGAACAAAACCTACAATGACAAACAAGATAAACAACTTCATACAAATTGAAGGTGAATACACACTTAGTATCCTGCACTAAAGCTGGACACACTCACATCCAACCCCGGCACATTCACACGCCCACCGCTCTTCTCCCTCTGTTCAGTGTTAATGACCGCTTAGTGATTCAAAGCAAGTTCAGGTTTCAGAAGAAGTCGGCGAGAGAGCCCGAGACGCGGTCGTGCATGGCATTAACTGTTTACGTGGTGAAAACAACAATAACAACACTTCTCCCGCCACTACAGGGCTGCCGAAAGAATGGCTGATGGGACATCAACCTATTAGTTTGGATCGGAGATCCCCTGCTGACAGCAGACATGCGTTACAGGGTTTTGGACTGACCCAGATCACAGCGTGGATCAAGCTTATAACCCAAGGTGAGTTTTGGTCACCTTTTTTCACTGTAGTTTACAGGTATTGCCCAGGATGTGGGTTTTGTTGTGTTGTGTTGTAGTGTAGTGTAGTGAAGTGGTTGCAGTAATAGGTCAGACTTTTTACAGCCACCGTGTTAAAAACCAAGGTTTTCTTTTCGAAGCACAGAGCATAGAGACCTGTTCTGGCCAAAAGCTGCATGAAAACAGTGACAACTCCCTAAATAACAAGAGGAAGCCTCATGATCGCCCTTGGTGCTTTAATAAGAAAGAAACTCCAAAGGTCATTGAGCTGTGACTCCGACAACCACTCACCTTTGTTTAAGTGCATTTACTACATATTCGCAACTCTTTAAATTCACTCGTGCACAACAATGTTGAAGTAAAAAGCTTTAATTCAAGTTTAATCCAAAAAACAAAACATCTTCCACCAACCTTGACATCAGGGAACTTGGTGAGTACAACATCGGCTGTGGTTGGGTGGAGAGCAGGAAGCTCACAGTACAAGTTTGGAAAACACACCAGCGACCCAAGAAGGATCTGAGCTTCCACTCTTGGAGCCTTTACAAGAAACACAAAGACAGTTGTGTCACTACACAGAATATTTGCTGTAAGAAAGAAATTGCGCTGGGGTTGTATTGTTGAATATGTTACATTGAGAGATGAACAGGCGGTAACTCGAGCAGCTGCAATGATGAAGTCGAGAATCAACATGGTGGCTCCCGGTAGACCAATACTGAAGAACCTCGGGCTGCAGTGCTTGATGATGGTGTTCACAATGTCCTGCAGATGTAACACATGACCGTGAAACATCAACAACCTGTGGATCACTTGATTGAATATCAAACAAATAAAACCACAAAAACAGTTGGTTGGTTATTTGGTCACTTTCGTGAGACTTTCACACACTCTCTCACCTGGTCTTGGTGCAGCAGTCCCTGGTGCATGATGTTGTAGAAGTGGGTGAGAAAGTCGGAGTTTGGAGAAACATCTTGTCGTCTCTTCATGATCCTGCAGATCAGCTTGTAGGCATGAAGCTTCCCCTGCTTGTAACGCTCTGTCAACATGGTGGCCTTCAGAGGAAACGCCAACAGGTTCATGTACAACAAGAACAAACACACGGTTCTTTGACTGGTGAATATTGAGGTCTAAATATTATAAGTGACCACTCGGTATCACCTACCTTGAACAGCCAGGGGGTGAGAATTCGCAGGGGCGGGATCAGAACAGGCGGTGGGGGGGACGACTGGTTGTCCAGAGAAATGCCTAAATTGTCTCTGATCTGAAGGAGAAAAGGTCCAATTTTACAAACACAGCGTAGAAAGTTGGGGGTCACCATGGTGCTCCCCAACTCAGGATCTCTGCCTCCCAGCATACCTTGGCCAGGTTCTGCCACAGTTCACACAGGTAGTCGAAAACCTGAGCATGGATCTCTGGGTCCTTGATGCTGTTGACGTCCCCCAGGATACCCAGCATCCTCCGCCACATTACCGTGGCAACATCAGCATGCCATCCAGTTAGCGAGCCGCCTGCCATCACGCTGCAGTCCTCGCTGGGGAACTCGCTTGTTTCTACAATGAATCAATGAATCAATCAATGATTGCTGTCGAGTTAAAAGTTGGAATATAAATGGAGGACAACAATGTGTGCAAACCTAACAGAAACATATGTTTACACTTTGAGTACACAAACTTATAAAAACGTGTCATCCCTACCCAAATCATCAGGGGTCTGTAGGACAGAGTTGTGGAGTTTCTGGTCCAGCTGTAAGTGCGTGTGCGAACGGGAGTGTGTGTGATCGCCGTGATCTGCGGTCAGCGTGGCAGGCGAGGGAGTCTGTGAGCGAGAGCCACCGAGGGAATGCATCGGCGATGCACTCTCTGAACCTGAGAGAGAAGGCAAACATGGCGTTTAGTCAAAAAACAAAAACATCACACACAAACACACAGGCAGGAAAAACAATACGAAAAGCGTCTATGCGGTCCATTTTGGTAATCAAGTGTGTAAAGTAAAAGTTTTCAAATTTTATTCAAAATCAAGCACAAGATTCATGAGGAACATACCAGTGACGGTAACAGTGTGACTGAGACTGCTCGTCTCTGAGTCAATATGAAGTGTCGTCAAACTGGCTACTTCATGTTCGTCACAGGCGACGCCGCCACCGAGGCTGTCCTGGTCGAGTGAGCTCCCTCGACCTCCTCCACTAGAAGTCACTCCCCCTCCACATGCTTCAGAATTGAATGTAAAATCTATAAAAAGAAAGGAAGACCTTCACGTCCGTACATCTGTACAGTAATCTCCAATTTAGAAAATTACGGCAGAGAAACAAAAATAATTTGCCTGTTGAACAACTGCTGTTAAGTTCCTTACTATCAAATTTGCAGGTCGAGTACTGAAAGGCATTAAAGGAATCTGATTGGCTGTCAGAGCTGATGACATCTGAACCACTGGCACTGGCTGGCGACGTCCACTCAGAGGGGACGCCCGGGTCGTCAATGGGCCGATGGTCATCAGAGGGTCGAGACCCCGGATTCTGGCCGGCCTCCAGGAGCTCCGGCAGGTCCCTGGGAACCTCCAGACTCCCTGGGCTGCTGCCACGACGGCCCTGTGTGTCAGGAGAGAAGGTGACATTAGCAGCCTGCACATTTTGATGTGCCCATAAGTCTGTGAGCATGCGAACTGCACTGACCACTGTTCCTTTGGCCCTCAGCCTCTCCTGGATAAACTCATCCATGAGATCAGAGAAGTTTGGGTTGCTGCTGCCTACGTCGGTGGAGACTGGCCGGGCCTTCTGGACCACTTCCTCTTTATTGGCTACACACACGCACACGCACACGCACACGCACACGCACACGCACACGCACACGCACACGCACACGCACACGCACACACACACACACACACACACACAATTGAGAATTGAGATATGGGGGCACATAGTCCGTGCAGGTGAACTCCAGCACTTGTATTGTCTGACACAGATGATCTAGTGACACGTTTTGATCAGAGCCACCCACACCACCTTTGTAGCATTAGCAGATTCCCATTACAGATAGCAGCTCGTTGAGGTTAAACGTAATCACAGCCACAAATCACACTAAATTTCACTGATCACGATTCTATCAACTGTGGGAGCAATCCTGATGTGTGTGTGCTGTAGGCCTTCAGGTTATTGAAACACTGAGGTTTAAAGAAACAAAACAAGCCACAACAGCAGGCACATGAAAACCCACCAGAGCATCAATGCAGGAATTAATTCACACCATGCACAAAGAGTGAGAGAGAAAAACCACCTGGTTAGGTCCAAGCAAAGCAGCATACCAGAGAGCTGCACGAGTGCAGTTGAGGTAACATGGGTTATATTGCCATTAGCCTGGAAATAATGACAGCAGTTAGTGTGATGTTATAAACTCTGGACAGCAGAGAGCATCTATCACCCAGCGTCAGACGGGAGTAAATCTGCTGCTTTCAGTAATAACTGCCTAATCTTTAATTCCTGAACCTGACGGCTGGCAGAGCTAATGGAGCTCAGTTGGTTCCACGGCTCAATACCAGGGACGACTGTCAATAGAGCTCCACGCAGGATCAGGGAATATACCTGTGCTGCCACCTAGCTGGATGTCACGCGACAAAGCTCACTGTGGCAACTTGGTTTTGAAACGCAACGGCTTGCAGGTCCACATGTCACCAAACGAGAGGGACATTACTTATTCTGGCCACACTACAGAACTTGATGCTGCTGTGCACATACAAAACTCAAGTTTGCAGAAAGTCTGTGATTAAGCCTGTCTGCATTTCCCCAAATAAAAATCCACTCAAATTGTGTTTTTTTTTTGTCTCGACAGCCCCAACACACAACAGAAAGTCGACTCAGACATCATGCTGACAAGTAATTTTCTGCATGCACAAATGAGTCTACAGCAAGAGGAGATTGTGGCATGTAAGTGTGAAGACTGACAGTCCAACTCGAGCAGCGCCAGGAATGTTTCCAGGTTCACAAAATGACCACAAAACCAGGCCACATCCAAGACCCTATTTCTACCTGGCACCAAAATCAACCGTGTATCACTCTCACTGTATTTGGAAATCACTTAATACCAAGTGCTCCCTCAGCTTGAGGTCCACAAAAATAGAGAACAGACCTTTTAGATCCAACCTCAAAAGGATCTGGATACATTTCTGTCGTATTTAAATGCCCCCCGAGACCTGCCGAGTGCTCCTCCAAACCGTCTCCACACTCCTCACACCTAATTGTGGCTCAGTAAAAGAACCACCTGCTGTGAGGAGACAAACAGCGTATAAAGAACAGAGCACAGTCCTGCGATACACTTTACTGTGGAACAGATATAATCCTCGTTGAAGAGTCTGTCGGACCATTCATGCACACCGTAGTGAAGAGGGGCATGGGCTTGGATATTGTGCTCCCCCACTCCGGGACTGTGTGATCAAAGTTTAAAGAGCTCTGACAGCGGGCTCCATCTGTGTTCATTGGATGAGGATTATGCAGAATCACAAGCTCGTTACACATACAGCCAGACAGACGATCAGTCACGACACAGAGTAGTCTGATTTTAGTCTTCAATTAGTGCCAGATGATTGAGGTGGAAAAAAATCATGATTGCAGGTAAAAAGAAGTTCCACTTTTGGGTGGAATGTAAAAAGAAAAAGATCCAGGCCTTGACTGGATCAACAAAGCTGGCATTCATCTGGCACATCAGCAGACAAATCAAACACGTAGACTCTCTACGAGACAAGCTGCCAAGCAGCCGATTTGATTAATGCAAGAAAGTTCAACAAATATAGAACTGACAGCACAACAGTAACTCCACATCGAGACAGATTCAAGTAATGAATCACTTGGCTCCTAATAAATACTTAAGCCAATGACAAAGGTCCCTGTTGAAGCCCGGCACATTGCAAGTGTCTGTCATGCACTGGTCTCTAAATAAGACGGGCTCATGGACAGACTGTTAGAACGCCTTGATTGATGATTCAGTGGATCCTTCTTTTCTATCCATTCAAATCCCTTGACTGCACCGTAGCCTAACATGGTGTTCTGCTGCATCCTAGTGGTGCAAAAACAAATTACAGCATTATGTTTGGACAGAGATGAGTGTGCATTGGCAGCCACAGAATCAGTCACCTCACTCATTTTCATCTGTAAATGGTATTTAGGCAGGTATATCATGTAAAACGATGTTTTCGTGTGACCTACAGATGGTCGTTTTTTCTGAGGATTTTTCCCTTTTTTTGCAGCTGAAGACGGGCCGGAGTCCAGGGACACGAAGGAGGCACGAGAGGGCCGCATGCAACATCGAGGGGAGGGTAGGAAGTGGAGCGGAGGGGAAGGAGGTGAAGAGGTTAAGATTTCCCCAAACCCTTAGGAGAAAGAGGACAGAAGTAAAAGGAGGGAGGAAGCTTCCGAGGTTGAGAAGTGGGGAGGTATAATGGGAGCAGGGTGGGGGTCCTTGACAAGAGGCAGGCTGGAGGAGGAGGAGGAGAAGGAGGAGGAGGAGGGGGCTACGTTCAAGAGGAAACATATCAACAGGGAGTTTGAATTTCAGTCCAGCAGCGAGATGATGAGTGTCAGCCAAAAAAATCTCATTCCATAACAAACCAGTTAAAAACAGCCAAAAAAGAAAAGGAAGTTGGTGTTTGTGTATTGGAGTATTTGTCTTTCCGCAGCTGTGTCCATAATGAGCGCTTCGTTCACCGCGATCCTCACCTGGCGTGGTCGTCTTTCGTCCAAAGTAGCCCAGGACGTGGGAGTAGAGATCCCTTAGCGATGCATCACCCATCGCAGCCCGGCCATGCCGCTGTGGCGACGAGCCTTGGGAGGACCCTTGACCTCGAGGTCTTGGTTTCGATGACAGTGCATGAACCACACTCTTGTAGACGCCACCGAGAAGAGCCCCCTGGTGGTGGCGGGTGGCAGTGCTGCCTGGTTCCTGGGAGCGTGAACGGGACGCTCGGGATCGCAAGGCCGACCGCCCCAAACGTCCGCGCACTCCCGAGGAACCGGAACTACCCGAGGACGTCTCCGAGTGAGCCTCGGGGCCCTGGCCCGATCCCACACAGGAGCTGGGATGTTGCTTGTCCTTGTCCCCTGAGGTCCCTGCCCAGTTGTCTGACCCTCCACCGCCTGCAGCGCAGCTTTCCTGAACTGTCCCGGGTGAGGACTTCTCATGCGCTCCAGCTTTGTGGCTACTTCCGGCTGCTGAGCCAAACTTACCTGCACCCCCTGCACCATGCCTCCCCCCTGAGCCCGCCCCGCCGCTGCCGGCCCCCAGCCTTTCCCCAGCTGAGTGGCTGTGTGTGTGGAAGTGACTGAGCCGCCGCAGTCTGGCTTTCCAGTGGGCCTCCTTGTTCTCCAGAGGATTGTGGAATTGCACGGACTCGGTCGAGGGCCGGAAGCTGACGTGGACGCCCCCAGTATGGTGCCTCTTGGCACCACTGCGGGACATCTTGGATTTGGCCGGCTCTGATGCTTGATGAGATGTTTCACCACACGCATCAACTGCGTGAGTATCTTGCTTAATGACACAGGAGGAGTCATTTCCTGCTGCTCCTGTCTCACTGTGTTTTTCTTCCCCCGTTTCACTCCACGTGTCCCTTTTTTCCTCCCATTCTGCCGCTCTTCCGGAAGTCCCTTCTCTTTTTTCTCCAGCGTTCCTCTCTAAGCTCGAGCTTCCTCTAGCATTGGGTGACGGCCACTGACACTGTAACTCCAGGCACTCATAGATACTCCTCTGATCTGCCTCGCTCTCCTCTGTGGAATCCACACTGCGATGTCTCACTGGTTTACTTACCTGTCTGTCTTCTCTGACAACCTGTTTCGCTTCACCTGCCTGTACGACGTTCCCGAGTTGAGATTTTGCTACACCTGTTTGCACGACTGCAGCTGCCGGCTGGGTAACACTGTTTTCTGACACACGAGCAGAGCCGTCTTTCTCTCCAGTCACCTCCTTTCTCTCACCTCCTTTGTGAGTGAGGTAGTCCCTGATGGAGGAGAACAAATCCTCCTCCTCCCCCCCAGCCCCGTCACCCTCCTCTGCATCGATGTCCTTTTCAGACAAAAAAGTGAATGCAGAGTCCCAGTCACTCACCCAATCAGAGCTTGAACCTCGGCTTCGAGAGCCACCCTGCTGCCAGAACTGATCACAAACATGGCTTTCATTTTGTCCCTCTGAGGTTGAGGGAACAACACCGTTGGAGAAGGTTAAAGGGGTGGGAGAAGGGGAAGTGAGGGGTTGTGAGAGTGGTGGAGCTGCGTGGCTGTTGGCTGCGAGTAAGGAAGGAGTTGTGGAGTGGTGCTGGTGGGAAGGGTTCGGGATCGAAGCGGGATCCCTCTGAGGGTCGTCACCTTTGACCCTCTCGGCGATGAAGGGCTCCATGATGTCGGAGGCGCTGCTGCTCCTTGCGAGGGATGACGGGGCCGGAGTGTCCAGGTCACACGCCACTCCCTGGAAGACGTCGGAGCAGGAGGTGGGAGGGGCCTCGTCGCTCTGGGATGAGTGGCGCATCCGTGAGGTGCGTGATGTCAGTATGATGGGCGGATCCTCAAGGTCTGTTGTTGGAGGAGAATTGCAAGGAAAAGTCAGTCAGGGTACAGAAGGGAACACCGCACACAAAGGAATGCACTCAGGAATACACAAACCAACGTTCACATAAAGCAGCAATCAAAGCTTTATTGCTTCAACCAATGTCCCAACAGGAGCCATGTTACACCATGGCCACATAACATGTTATTTTTCATAGAAGGTAGTTTGTCTTGAAAGGAAAGTGGTTTGATGAGGAGCTTAAAAACCTGCATTCAGCTGTCATTCAGAAGACATCAAAATCTGTTCCATTCTCAGAAACCTAATCCAGTCTCTAAAGGAGAGTTTGTTATTGTGCTGCTCCTTTCGAGTTATATTTCTTGCTTGATAGTCACAGCTCAAGTTCTCGTCACATCACCCTCTGTTATAAAAATGGTCCTAACTCTCATCTCTCAAAGGCTTTCCTCCCAGAGAAGCCCCCCCCCCTCCCCATCGAAAATGGCCAGTGTTGCATACAACGGTGCAGACTCTGTATGGCCTCATGCTTGGAATTTGACGCCAGCTTCAAGATTTTGATGGCTGCTGCCTTGTCTAAAGTGGATGAACTTATAAAGAAATCTTTGGCAAGCTTATCTCTTTGGTGACTTGCTTTAAACCCAGAATACCGCAATGCGATTGTGGTAGAGATGACGTCATAAGTCCTCTTTAGGTGCCTACCTGAGTAATAATAAACAATCCGATAGCAAGTTTATTAAAAACTCAGACACACTCACTCTGAAGGTGCCAAACACATTTTCTCTGTACAATAATTCTACAGGAGAAAATACCAAGATAAAGTCCTCAGTACTGAACATATATGATAGAGACCAAATGCCACACAGATTAAACCAACATAAGGAGCCAGTGATGAGACCAACAAGGAGGCAAAAGGCAGAAGTGATGAGAAAACAAGCAGGTATTAATGCGTTCATGAAAGAACAAGCATGTGTGCAGGCCAGTGGCAAGTCAAATAGGTTAACAGGCAGAAAAACAAGCGAGCAAACAGGTCAACTTCCATGCAGACAGAAAACCATCGGAAACAGTTACAAATGATGGTGTCAAAAATACACAACAGTTTTTTGCTTGTCCAAGCTTGTATTCTAAAACTGATTTCTATTCACTAATCAAGCAATACTTCTCTAACATGAAAGATAAAGCAAAAAATAAAGAACCGAAAAACTTCTCAGCACAATCCATCCATCCATCCATCGAAAAACGTCATGGATGAAACTTTATTCCCAAAACAGTCACAGTGATCCCCTCGGTAACAAAAGAATGACAAAAATCATCTGGAGCTCTGCATGGAGCGCATGCAATGTGTTGCCCCAGTGACAACAGACAACCTTCATGGGAACTCGCAGGCAGCTCGAGCGTTTCAATCTCGAAATCACGCATGTGGACAGCAACAGGCTGAAGGAAGGCGGCAGGGGCACAGACAGGAAGTGCAGAGAGTGTGTACCTGCCAGCTGGTCGGCAAGGGGGGGTAGTAAAGGGTGGTGGTGGTGGAGGAGGACAGGAAGAGGCGGCGCCAGAGCGGGAGCACTCTTAGCACTGCGGATAAAGGCGGAGGACAGCAGAGAGTCCCCCGTAGAGCAGCTACGCAGGGCTGAGGAGGTGGGAAGAAGAAGAAGAAGAAAGAGAAGAGAAAGGGTAGATGGGAAAACCAAAAAAAGAGCAGCATTGTTGAAGTGTGAAGGAAGGTGAAGAAGATGCAAGTAGATGCAGGAGTGAATGTGGAAAAAAGTCCAGAAAAAATGAAAATGAGAGAGAAGAATTATAGAAAGGTTTGAATGGATGTTTGAGGCAAACATTCATCCAACAATTGGATGAACGAAGCGAGATTATGACAGTAAAGAGCACAAAGACAGAAGGGACCAAGGGTTGAGAAAAAGTTTACGGTGAAAGAGAAGCGACAGCAGAGAGTGGAGAGGGAGTGGGTTGGATGGCGGGTGGGTGGTGAGGGAGTAGTGAGAGGGGGTTAGACAGTAAGAGCCTGCCGGCAGCTTGGACTTTTGTACCGCCACAGGAGGACCACACAAGTGTTTCTGTGACACACAGCTTCTTTGCACAGGGGGGCTTGTTTTTGTTACACATCCTTCGTGTGCAACTGAACTAAAGGCACATGACAGAACAGGTGCACTCCTGCAAAAGGTTTGTTAGTATCAGTGAACCGAAATGAATGCCGGAATAAATAGGGGGTCCTCTGTCACAGATGTAATGGTCTGCGATTGATCCATGCTAAATACAGATTGTTAAAAATACTACCACTGAATATTGTGATAACAAAACTGTGCACTAACAATTCTTTTTGTGTTTTGTCTCATGTTGACTCCCAAACATGCATCGAGAGCCTCCTTCCATTGCTCCTCCTTAACACTCACCACACAAATAAGCCAGCAGACGTAATCTTAAAAAAACCACCAGCAGCTCCGTCTGCTCTCCGAACTCGTCACAAGTAAATGAGGAGGACAAAGATTTGACAGGACGAGCTACTGACCTACAGTCTTCTGGCGCACAATACTGCGGGCTTTCTCGATGCCCGGTGAGCCGGCGGTGGTGGCGCTGCGCTGCCTCATGGCCGCTGCCTGACCTGGCTGGTCCCTGCTCCAGCCTTTCGAGAAAGAACGATCCACAACCTGCCGCTGGCCCTCCGAACCGATGCCTGCAGGACCAAGAAGAGAACATTGTAGTGTCCAGGCTCGTTCACACTCATATGTGAGGAATTCAGCAGAAATGATGTGAAGGCATACGTATATTAAGATATATACACCTAATTTGTGAGCATTTGCTGAAGTTATTCACATCCCTGCCAGCCTTTTTGTTATTTTGGAAGAACTGCCAATCTGCACTTCTAGGCACTCAGCTTCTCTGAACGGGAGGTGTAAAAAAACCCCCCAAAAAACAACTTATGTGATAAACCAACCTTTTCCTTTGTGCTTCTTCTGTTTTTGCTCACTGAGTTTGTCCAGTGGGAGCTCGTTCAGATCCACGCTGTACAGATTCCTTGCCAACACCTGAGACAGAAATAAGAGAGACTCAGCACTTGTTTTAAAAAAAAGGAAGCATTGATTTCCAGCGAAATGATATTAAACAAACAAGAAACTTCTCAGACCTTTGTGAGGGTCTCCATGGTGAGCGACCACTCAGTGACCAGCTCGTCCCAGCAAGTGAGGGACGAGAGGACCGAGAGGAGGTCGTCCCACAGTTCTCTGCTAATGTAGACATTTAAGTTCCCTTTAATCCAAGCGACGATCAGCGTCTGAACAGAAAAGAGGCGAAGCAGAAGGAATGAAGCTCAAATTTTCAGAGATCCAAGTTATAGTTTCTTTGTGAATTGACCCAAAAGGAACATTTGTAGACATCGCAAAGGGAAGCCAGAGATGCACCTGAAAGATGGGTCCTGCCAGCCTGCCTGACAGGATGTTGTTCTTCTTGCCCGGAGGCATAATGGACGGAGGCCTTTTCATCACAGACTCCGTCACCCTCAGCAGCACTAATAAGATCTGCTCCCTACAAATACACACACAGGCACACGTGTTTGACCTAAACAATAAATGTTGTTTGTGCGGACGACTGCGATGCGGTTTGTTTCTCACCAGGTTTTCTGATCCATGGTCTCGTGCATGACGAGGCTGCGGTAAATGTTCAGGACCCGCTTGCACATGTCGACGTGCTCCTCAAGGAGGATCTTGACGTCGTTGGCTGGCTCCAGGAGAAAAACGTTGGAGGAGTGGGTGATGAACACCTGCAGAGAAAAGAAAGCGCAATGAAAGTCAAACGATCATGGAGCAAGGAAGCTCAGTCGTTTACTTCAGGCATCAGGAGGGAAACTTTACCTGCAGTGTTGTCTGAACTCCAGCATGAACACTGTATTCCAGTCGCTCACTGTCAGTCACTTTGTTTATTCCCTGCAGGAGACAGAAAAACACCTTATTGTCTCATTTGAAACTGATTTTTCAGGTGTACATACAGATATCTGCACACTGTCGGGCATTTCCCAGACAATATTTGATTGGATCAACAAACAGGACTCCTGACATTTCTTTTTTTTTACCTCCTCATCTTTGTCTCCCAGCTGAGAGCCCGTCTCCATACTGGTTGCTGTGGCAGTCGGATAGGGACCCTCTTCTGGCTCCTTCATGAACACTGGTTTGTCTTCCATGGAAATCCACTCTTGGTAAACACGCACCACCTTACGCATTGCTGCTGCTTCACACATGGGAAGATGGAAAGCCTAAGAAGGGAGAAAAAAAGAAAGAAATACGGTGGATTTGCAGAAGATTTCGACCTTTATTGCGACCAAGCAAAATGCAAATCGCCACGTTGAGAAGAAGGAAAACACACATTGATGAGAATGGCTGTCTCTGACCTGTCTGAAGATCTCCGTGATGAAGTTGACGTTGGTTCTGGAGCTGGTCAGCACTCTCCTCACCACCTCCATGTCTGTCAGCTGCTCTTCATCCATGGAGCAGAGTGAGGACGAGCTGGGCTCTCTCTCCGTCAGTGTGGACGTGTTGGAGTGGCTCTGCTCGGGTTCACCTGGAGCCCCGGGACCCCCGGAGAAACCTGTGTTACCCCCTGAGGGGCCCGACAGGCCCCCACTGCTGTCCAGGTGACCATCGGACCGAATCCCACTCCCACCGCTGTCGTCCGAGCTGCCCACAGAGCGAGCTGCCAGTCCGGCTGCTGCTCGCTGGAGGAGGACCAAATACACAGTAGAGATACATCAATCACCCAAAAACATTATGACCACTTGAGAAGGAAATTTTGGGGTCACCTTGAGGGAAATTTGAAAAAATTGGTTTTCTGTGCGACTTTCTGACCTGTATGTTCTTGGGGACGTTCTCTCCCTCTGTGCCTGGGATGTGCGTTTGTGCATTGGGGCGCGGCTCCAGCCAGAAGGACACCAGCCATCGGATGAAGATGACCCTGGCCTGCAGGAAGCTCTCTTTGGTGCAATAAATCGTCTCGCCGCCATCCTGCTCTCTGCGCACCACACTGTAATAAGGCTTCGGCCGCATTGGAGGCACATCTGCAGGAGAAGAGGAATGCGTTTTCAGGAATCGCAAAACTAATCCCATCTTTTAGTCTCTGTCAGATGTCCATGTATTATTTACCTATTCAAAATTGTGCTAAGCTTTTGCAGAGTTAATGCATTTTTCTATTATAGTTGTACACATAGTGACATCATTTTACTGACCCAGCATGGGGTTGTAGAGGCTGGTTTCCATGGCAAAGTTGGGGAAGATGTGAGGAAGGTAAAACTTCCTGAAGTGACCGAAGAGGAAGCTGAAGCCGCGCTCATGGTTCTCTTTACACCGCCACTCCAGAGATTTCGCCTGGATGACACATACACAAACACACGCACACACATACAAATGGGGCCTGTGTTATACTGAGAGCATTACGCACACTAAAAAGGAGGCAGGAAGAGAAGAGCGCCATTGTCTGCTATCAGTATGACTGCATGCATTTGTGCGATGGCAGCAAGCAGGGAGAAAGTTGGTGTTTGCCAAAGGGAGCTGCACTTTGGATTCTGGGGAGTTATTGCTTCGATTGAGGATTCAAATCCAATGTGTGAACTGCAATGTCAGTGACTGAAACGCCCCAATACCAAGTCTCTGACATGCGATCAAAATTAGTTGCATTAGTGAAGCACTGCACATATTCTTTTAAGTGTAGACGTTTGTGTGTTAACATGTTAGTAAAGAATTGTGATAATACCTGGTTTACCATGTATTTCAATAAAGCTTCCAGGAAATAAGCAGTCAGGTCTTCCTGGTTCTTGTCACCCGACTGTGGAGGAACCAGTGGAGTGATTTCCTCAGGGGTGACCTGGGCTGCAGGGAGGAAAAAGTAGGGCAATGTACAATAAATACTGACACACAATGTTTCGGTTCATCTTCGAATAGCACGGATGAATAAATGTGTTTGCCAGGTGGTGGTATTTGAACAGCTGATTTCAGGTCGGTTGCCTTCCACTTTCAATGCCTGTTTGGTGTCCTTACTCTCAGTCAGACTCAGCTGTGGGTTGATTAATGTGTCCAGCGTGCGTGGCGTCCCGTGGCAAAGTGGCGCTGGAAAGCCCGGAATCAAACAGGCGAACATGCAGAGCTGCTCGCGCTCGGCGTTGCTCTGCAGAGCCTGCATCCACAACAGGAACAATCGCACGCCTTCCCGACGGATCTGCCACGCAAAAGAGAGAGAACAGCCTCGGATGCAAGAACTCCAATTAGACCTAATTATTTCCTCCAGCCGGAAAACTTGCATATTAGGGAGGATCTGGATCTGAAAGCTCCGACTGATGGATAGCACAGAGTGAACGTGTCTGAGTTGTACCTTTAGAGAGTTCCCAGTGTGCAACAGCTTCTTGAGGATCAGCCCTGTGAAAGAAAGACGTATCAACGTTACACAACCACATGAGAAAACCCACTTTAATTCTAGGCCTTTCACCATAAAGCCTGTATGTTCTCCCTGGGCATGTGATGGCCTCCGCCTGTGTAATATTGGTTTGTTACACAGTCACAGAATGACATGCAAGGTAGATTAATCAGTGACTCAAGTTTCAGGCTGCAGGTTTGACTCACTGTGTCTCTGAGGTCTCCATTCAACCTGTCAAGCTGGGATCAGCCTTAAACTTTGATGATCCAAAGTTGAACACGCAGATTTAAGACTTGCATACATATTGAAATCTAAAGGTTTTGTGTGGAGCTTTTGCTGACTGACCTGTTTGCAGACAAATAACCTGAGGCTTGAAAAAGCTGCTAGGTGAAGGAAATGCACACAGGGCTTGAGAAAATGTTCCTGTTTGTCCCTCACAATATAATTGTGTGAGGCAACGCTGTAAAAAGTGGTTTAACTTGACTGCAAAACTTGTGTGTGTTTGATGAAGGGTTGCTGTCTGCGGTGTTTGTGTTGGTTACCGATGCTGTGGAACTGCCATCGGCTCTGGATTCTCTCCGGCAGGAGCTGAAGGATTTTCTGCGGGAGGGGAAAAAGATGGATGGATTAGATTAGGTCCTTCTAGATCCTGCTCAGATATTCAGTCTAATGATATTTTCTATAGCCTAGAAATCAGGGCATTACTCTCCTTGACGCCACAGGTTCTTGCAAAGTTAGTGCTTTTTATTAATAAATCTTGAATTACAGCTTTTACAGTGAGTCACCTTTTGAGCTTAAAAATAAAACCAGATGTTTTCTTCTTCTTTGCGAAGTTATGATGGAATATTACAACTCTAAGTGGATATATTCTCCATTAAGCACCATTTTCTGGCTTGTCTTGTTTTTTGAAAAAACCTTTATTTTCCTACTTCTGACTAGATGAGTTTTTGCTCAGGTCTGGCCTGTGGAGGGGCAGGCCGAGGTCTCACACACACACAAACCACACACACCTATTGTATCCTGGCCACTTTCAGCACCACCGCTCAGTTCTGGCTGCAGCTAAATGCCAGTGGTCTGGATCTGAGGTCAAAGCCTGCTGGTGCCTCAGGAATGGAAAAGACCACCTACGAACTTTTGGAATATCAAACACCTCGGTGACGGCTACATTTTAGGGCTTATACCTCCCCTCACACTGCATTCAGGTAAAAGGAAAAACAACACCTTTTGCCAATCAATTTATTTCATTCCTCAGTCCAGTGTAATCAGATTATACATGCGCTTATTGTGAAGCTTTTCCAAAACAGACAAATGTGGAGAAACTGCTCAATATTCAATAAAACAATAAAAACTTGGAAATAACACAAGCAAATGTTTGTAACTTGTTCTTACTTCAAAGATGAAGAGGATTGAGTCCAGCTCCTCCCTCTGAGACTTATGACCTGAAAACCCGAGATGAGTGTCATTTAAATGAAGTATGCATTGGAAATGGGCAAAGCGACGAGTTCACGAGACTCAATATTATAAAAAAAAAACAAACAAAAAAAAACTTTTGCCCCAAAATTTTTTCAATCAATTTTAAGTTGGTCAAGCAACCACTTGTTCAAATAAACTGTCTTGGGTCTGTAAAACTTACCTTTTTGTTTGAGGCTGACCTCAATGGTGACAAAGTTCTCAAAGAAGACATAGTAGATATGAGAGTAGTTCAGGTCGAAGAACTGCTTCAGCTCTGCGGGCTCGGCATTTTCTACAATTGGACATGAGAGCAAAATTACAATATGTCACCTTGCTCACAATGTTGCAAGAAATAAGGGAAGATCAAAGCTTAACCACTGCTGAGTGATGGGTAACATGAGGCCAAAACATTGAAAATTGTTGAGCAGACACAAAAAAAGTTGGCAAAAGTACAACAATGTTTCACACTAGTACAAAAAATACAACTCATATCAAGGACAGTAATGTGGCTGTTTTTATTCCGTTACTGTGACAGTTGGAAAATAGAATTCAAACATTCGGCAAAAATAGACTGCCACGATAAGACCTCTGTCAGGAAGCCACTGTTTCCCAGAGAATAAACTGCTGTGAGAACAGTGAAGAGTGAACCTTCGATTACAGGAAGTACTTTTAGGTCGCGTAATGTTATCGCCACATCATACTTCTCTAAAAAACGTTGTGTCTGTCAAGCTATAGCAACAAGGAGCAGCTGGGCTCCCAGCCACAATGGAACGTATGAACTGCTCTTTAGAACAGGAAGTTTAGGACCTCAAAACGACCAACTGTCACTTGGAGGAGGGAGACCCTGACATTAGACACACATAAACACAACATGACACAAGGGTCAGAAACACATAAGCAGTCAGTCCAAACGTTGGCATTGAGGAAAAGCTCTCAGTTTGTTTACATGAAGACTGAGAGCGAAACGCCACGTGGTCACGCATACATGAACCGAGGGTCTCTGTGCTCGATGCCATCGTGCTTGTCCTTGTAAGGCCTTTGTGGACCAGCAATGTGGGGTTTTATCTGTTCCTCTCAAGGCTGGCATGTTAACGCAACATTTATCACCAGCTGACTGTAAATGCTGAACCTCCTCAAACAGCCTGACTTCTAAAAATAGAAGATACCGTGAGCTTGATTGTGCTATTTTTTCCTATTTAATTGAATGACCATGGCTTATTTGTTTAAAGATTATGTAACCATATTTCACATTCAGAAGCACTGGACTATATATGGACTGATATCAATAAGTGTGACTTCTGAAGTCGAAAACATTTCTTTTAGCTCATTCCAGTAACTTCATCTTTCCTTGACTCAGATCAAATCAGGTATGACAAGTTGACAACCACATGAAAGCAAAGTGAAGGAGTTTTCCTCGTTGCTAAGGAAACACCTCCCTTTACTCATGTTTGTAACTACAAATTCTGGCTCCCGTAAGACCCCTGATATAAATCAATCCGACACTATCCGTCCTGTGTCATCTGAACCTGCACCACTTAAAATTAAGGGGTTAATACTATTACTACAACCACGAGTACTATTTTAAGCAGCAGGATTATCAAGTAGACACACAAATCTCGAAAAAGAAAAAAAACTTTAGGTTTCAGACCAGGAGTCAACAGAGAGGTTACCTAATAACCAGCTTGCATCAAAAAGATTGCAAAAAGTGCTACAGCTTCTCGTTGAATCATTTGCTAAGATCAGGTATGCTCCAATTAGCAACAACTGTATGATTGTGGACGTATAAGTCTTTGCTCTGGGATACATCAGCCAGTCCCTCTTCTGTGCACTTTTTCCCCTGAGCCATGGCCTGACAGATCTTTTTGGCTTCTCGTTGCACAGCCATCCAAGCATTTCCTCTCACACAATTTTACTGCGAGTGAGTGCATATGTGTCCACAAGATTGTTGTCTGCTCCTATGTTCCCCCAAGACCTCAGAGAGGGGGCACACCCGTTTCGCTCAGTCTCACACAGAAACACACACACACACACACACACACACACACACACACACACAATCCAGGAGCTCTTACAATAGAAACAGGAAGCTTGGCTACTGTACTGGACACAGAAAGGAAATAGTAGAAGCTACTTCCCTTCCTGGACTCTCTGTGTGTGTGTGTGTGTGTGTGTGTGTGTGTGTGTGTGTGTGTGTGTGTGTGTGTGTGTGTGTGTGTGT
>JASSRZ010000051.1:8182706-8208362 GCA_032164315.1 Malacoctenus gilli | reverse complement strand
GTGTGTGTGTGTGTGTGTGTGTGTGTGTGTGTGTGTGTGTGTGTGTGTGTGTGTGTGTGTGTGTGTGTGTGACAAATAGAGATGTGCACACATCTTAAGCTCCCATCCACTCTGTAATATCCTCCCTTCTCTCCAACACAGTCCAAAAAAACCACAAGCGGTGTTATGTTGAAACACATCCCGACATATGGCAAGACAAACACTCAGCACTTCTCACACACAGGGTCCTTTGTCCATCGCGAGGCACGCCCCTGGAGAAATCACAACAGTGTAACAGCGTGTAGCATCACTCTCTACATTTAGAGCCAGATTGACACACACACAAACACACGCCAACCTCGACTGCGTCCTACACAAGGTGCTGTGTTGAATCCGAGCAGGACCCCACCATGTAATGACACTAACACTGACACCCAGAATGAACCACACCTCGAGGCTGTCCTGAAGAAATACCCTGTCAATAAACAGCAACTTTACTTGGAGCAAGCGAGGAGTCAGTGAGTCTTTTCTGAGGGAAGCCAAAGAAGAATGAGACACTTCCATGCTGAAAAAAGAGCTGGATTTTTTTTTTTGCTCTATTGTGAGTGACTGAAAGAATGCATGTCTGGTCATAAACAAGACAACCTTGAATTTCGTGATTTCCGAGGTCAGTTTAGTGTGACATGCCCTATGTAAGCACCCTGACACACAGCTGCTAACATGTTAGCGGGTTTAAAAGGGATGGTTAACTCACCTATGACTATTCTGAGGTGCTTGAGCCTCGTCAGCACGTCCTTCTTTGGATCCAACACTTTCTGTGTTGATTTCTTGACGTCCCCATGAGGCTTTTTGGAGAACATTCCTGAGGCAGCAGACGCAAGAATGCGATGGCAGACAGCAAGGTGGAGCTAGCCGTATAGCCACTTAAACAGCCCCAGCGAGCGTTAATCTTCAAATTACAAGCCAAAAGAAAAGGCGTCGCTCGTAGATCATGGATTTACGCCGCGCTGCAAGTCAGCAGCTTTCCGCCACGGCGTAAAACCCTTCGGAGAGACCGCATACTGTTCCAACTCAACACAAATATGTCCAGCGTAGCGGGGCAACGCATCCATCCATTGCACCTCCCTTCCACAACAGTCCGCAGCCCTGACGGCTAAACTAGCTGCTTCGCTATCGGTGCTGCTCTCTGACAAAACATCATGGCGGAGGAGGGAGGAGGCAAAACAAAATAATGGATAACAGATAAATTCAACGAAGGAGGGACTCTACTATAGACACGCTTTGGTGTTCATATTTTAAACGTGCGTGGTGAAAACGTCAGAAAATTTTCAAAACACTGATACGAAGAGTTTTATTATTAGTATTAACACTGCTTTGACAGCTCTCGCTCGGTCCACCTCAAGTTTCGCTTTGGACATATGGGGGGCGTAGTTCAGATTCAGTCTGCGCCCGTTTTACGTGACGGGCTGTTGTGACGTAGAAAACTACAACTCCCAGAGGACACGAGAGCGCGCTGAGGTGATTTGTTTTTAGCTTAGCTGAGAAACACAAGATATAAAGGGGGGGAAAGAGCAAGCTAAAATCGTGGCAAGCGTCAACATGTTTGTGAAATATTCACCACACGTGTCGCCAAACAAAAAATCAATCTATCCCAATCGATAAGTAAACAGCTACAGTAGCGTTGGTTGTTCAACTGTCCGCGTCGTCGGGGCCCGCGGGCAGAGGTGGGCGGAGTAGACACCGGAAGTGCCACAGCTCCTTGCCCACTGCCGCGATTTGCGCTCGGTCGTGCTGTGAAATTGGAGCCGAGAACCCCAAAGTTGAACCTTTTCTCAGTAAATAACTTTTAAAAACATAGTTTCCTTGAGCATCCAAGCGTCTACTTCCACTGGAATTTTCTGCTACTTTTCCAGGTTTGTTGTGATTGTTTAGCTCACTACCAAACCGCCCTTGCTCGCTCACATGCTAACGCTAACTTTATGTTGTTTATTGTTCCAGTTTAAGTAGGTAAGTTACCCTAAGACACGACAGTTGCTCGCTCTTTCCCTGAAGCTACTTTCTTTTAGACACGTTATGGAAGTAAATGAAGTTGAGTCCTCAAATGCAGTGATCGAAATGAAGTTTAACGATCTAAAGTTGCAGGTTTAGTTTAGTTGGTTTACAGTCGACACGGGAAGTTTGAACTTAAATGTTTTTCATATTATGGAAGAAAGTATGTTTGTTTCTCGTTGCATTATGTTCCGATTTTCTTTGTGCGTTCGAACAGAAAGTCTTTCCTGTGTGAGCCTTGGCAGACGCCTTGCATCAAGCGTATCATGGCAGAAGATCACAAACGTTTTTTTGATTTTGAAAAACTGTCTCTCACCACCAGCCTGAATCTGGCTTGAAGCAATGCCTGTGCACCGTGATCGTGAGAAAAAGGAGAGTACAGCGGAGGAGATGGAGGTGGAGGAGCAGGAGCAGGAAGCCTCCAGCACAGAGGAGGAGGATTCTGACACCTCCTCAGTCTCTGAGGATGGAGACAGCTCGGGTAAGAAACTCAGAAACGGTGTCAAACAACATGATGGGTGAATTTTTCTGAGAGTTGTGCCTTTTTTTCAATCCATCACAACCATGGTTCTTAACACGTATTTTTTTTTGTCCTCTGCTGCTCCAGAAATGGACGAGGAGGACTGTGAGCGCAGGCGAATGGAGTGTCTGGATGAGATGTCAAACCTCGAGAAGCAGTTCAATGATCTCAAGGACCAGTATGTTTGATTCTATGAGTTCTAACATACATCAAAGAACGTGATGAGATGAGAATGACGCCCGGCCTCTTTTCCTCCTTCAAAGGTTGTACCGTGAACGTCTCAACCAGGTGAACAGCAAACTTGCAGAGGTGGAGGCCGGCCGAGCGGCTGAATACCTGGAACCTTTAGCCGTGCTGCTGGAGAACATGCAGGTCCGGACCAAGGTGGCAGGTAACTTCAAATGCACAAGCCCATTCAAACAATAGTTCAAGTAAGCTGCGCTACAATGAAGTGAGTTGGAAAATGCTTGAAAAAATCTCTGCTTTCCTTGTTTAATCTGTGTGTCCTCAACAGGCATCTACAGAGAGTTGTGTCTCGAGTCTGTAAAGAACAAGTATGACTGTGAGATCCAGGCAGCATGTCAACATTGGGAGGTACGGCCCAAATGCCAACATGCAGTTTTTTATCTGCTTATGGTTATAGATCTGTACATTTCCTATTGTTTGTGTGATTGTAACCATACAGTGTATTTGTGTGTGTAGAGTGAGAAGTTGCTGCTGTTTGACACGGTTCAAAGTGAACTGGAGGAGAAAATCCGCAGACTGGAAGAGGACAGACACAGCATAGACATCACATCAGGTATCAGTTTTCAACTTTCATCAGTCATTGATGAGTAAATAATCGAACCTGCAAACTGAAGCATTTTTAGCCCGTGAAAAAACTGTTCAAATGCACTAACAAAACATTTTGCTCATTGTGCGTGTGTCTTCCGACCAGAACTGTGGAATGATGAGCTGTCAGGGAGAAAGAAGAGGCGAGATGCTTTAAGTCCTGACAAGAAGAAGCGGCGACCTTCAGTGGTGTCAGATATCCTTTTAGTGAACATTGTCTTGATTGTGTGTGTGTGTGTGGGGGGGGGGGGGGGTCCACATGTTACATTTCAGTTGATCAGTGCTGTGTGTGTGGCTTCTCTTAACTCTGCTCACGGCCCTATATCGTCTATATGCTGCCTGATCTGGACATCCTGGAAGATTGGACAGCGATCAGAAAGGTTTGTTTTCCCTTGTTAAGCGGTGTGTGTTTATGTGTCTCTACTTTGGTTTTAAATCTGTTGTCAAACTCAAGTGTGTGTGTGAGACAGCATGTAAACATTTGTCAAGTGTGTCCATGTGTATGCACATTAATTAGGATTTGCTGTAGTGTCCTTATAGTGCCTGTGTGTGTGTTTATTGTTTTGCAGGCCGTGGCCACGCTGGGTCCTCACAGAGGGAAGTCCGAGTCCGACAGTCCAGTTTTTCCGTTCAGGCCGGACAGGAGCAGGCCCATTCTCAACTGCTGAGACACACACACACACAGACACGTGCGTTCGCGCCTTCAGACTCGCAATCGGACCTCGATCACAACACACAGCAGAATATTCCTCTCGCTCTTCCTCTTCCTCTACACCCCTCCTGAACTGACAGCCTTCACAGAGCTGCTTCTTCCACTGTTGCACTGCCAGGACTAAAAGGTTCAACTCTGTTTTGGACCAAAAAAACCAAACAACACAAACAGGAATTGGGACCATTATTTATTCCTGCTGACCTCGTCAGGTACCACTGCGTCACTCCACACGCTCTCAGGCTTTCAGTCAGCATGAACCTTGTAAATGTATCCCAGGATTTTGGAAATCTCAGTCCTGATTTTTATATTTTTCAGGGAGTCAAAAAAGATGCAACATAACTCGTTCGATGTGAAGGTTGGGCAACTACTCTTTTAATTTTTCACATCACATTCCATGAATCAGTTGTCTTAAAGCTCCATCATTTCACTCTTGCTGCTTTTCTGACTGGCCAGTCCGTTGGATTACAACTTTGGCTGTTTACATGGGAAATCAAGTGCTTGTATTTTCACACCAGCCTCTTTTCTCTCTCTGAACTGTCAAGTTTCCTTTGTCATAAAAGTTACTCAATAAATATTCTTTCCCAAAAACTCCACACAAACACTGGACCAACCCTCTATTGAGGTTTTCAGTTGTTTTGTAGATGATAGGAAGTATTTCTCTCATGGTTGCTTATGTGTGCCCGGCAGGTGACTTGATGAACTTTTGTGTTTCTGTAAGGAAACTCTACTTTCGCACAAGTGAGCTGGACAAAGCAGGGTTCTTTCAGTGTGTCGTCTTTAAAACCATTTAAAAGCAGTGTTTCTGTGGAAAAGGACTCTTGTGCCAACTCTTTCAAACCTTTGTACTTTTTGTGCACCTTTTGAAGCATCAGTCCCATAAACATGAAGATGCTGAGGCCTTCCCTCTTTAGGTGTTTCACGCTATCTACCTCTCCTGTCTTTAAAAGCAACCAATAACCGCTTTGTCGCTCAAACATTTCAAAGCCGACCTTCCTCGAGAGAGTTGATTCTGGTTCATGTGATGGCACCATTGTTCAGCCCTTTCTTTAAATCCTGCATCAACATTGGCAAGTCATGTACGCCGTTACACACTTGTGTTTTTGCTTTTATTGGAAAAAAAAATATGAGTGTTTTTTTTTTTAAAACAGGTGTACATTTTTGTATTCAAATTCAAAGTTGTGATTGGTAAAAATTCAGATTTTTTTTTTGACCATTTTCATTTTTGCCTGGTACATTTTTTGTCTTTTGTAACCTTGTGGATGGTTTGTACAATAAATGTTGTTTGTCTTTTTTAACAAGTGTGTTGCTGTTAGTCCACCTGCAAAGCTCGAATTGTTTCAGTCTCAAATTTCTCTTTTCAACTCAGATGCATCTCAGTTTCACATGTGCTTCAGTCATCAATAGTGACGCATTAGCTTGCGTAGTGTCAATGAGCTGCAATCGAAAATGAGTCGTTTAGTACAAACCATGTCATTGAGATTGACTCCATTCTGCAGCCTTGGATTTCTGCAGGATGATAGCTTGTTATGAGAAATGTATATTTAGTAACCTAGCACAAATTATACTGGAGGAACAGCTAATGAAGTTACCATTGATCTTCCAGTAAATTGTGTTTTCCACACACCACTTGTCAGTGTGTATTATCTGCTGATGACACATTATGTCACTTCAAAGCATTGAGTTTCATGGATCACTCATAAATCATTTTATATGATCAAATTCACACTTCATCAGAAAAACCTGACCTGTTATGCCAAAATTACTCCCTTCATATGATACTAATCAATAACCACTGGAAACCCGTTACCTGAATTAAAACGAAACATAGAATTAGGAGTCTTTATTCATCAATAATCACTTTTTACAAAATTCACATGGGTGTCGGGGGTTCCGCTCTGAAAGCAGCCTCTGCTTCGCTCACAGTGTGCATCGCCTGTGCAGCCACCAGACGTCACTTCTTTCCAGGCACGTCACTGTAACATCATCATGAATACTGCTTGCTGCTCTGAAGCGCCAACTATGCTAACATAGGTGAAGTTTCCAAAATGAAAACGGTTGATCGCTGAAGTCCACCCAAGAAAAAATGGGTCATTTAAACTCTGAGGAGAAAAATTTCCCATCGGACGAAACCCGGGGCAGCGATGTCTTCAAATCAAGTGAAAATTTTAAATCATCTCGATACTGACAAGACAGTATAACCTGGACTGTTTGCCTGCTTCCTGTTGCACTTGCACACGCTGCATTTCAAACTAAGAGCAATGACAAACCCCCTAATAGCCGTTTGTGATTCACAAACAAACCAAAGCTACCTCAGTGAAGCTGTAGCTGACGGACGATGAGCACAGAGAGAGAAGGAGAGACCGAAAGAAGGCAAAAGAGAACATGTGATGGGACGAGACAGGAAACAAAGTGAAACAGGACAGGCAGATGATTCCCTTCTCTTAAAACTATTCATGAAATCCATCGGGCACCAACAACCTGCCCGGAGGTCCACTCGACCCTGAAACTCTCTCGGCTCCACAACAAACAGGAAGCTGGGCTCAGATGGCGTCTTCGGGCGAGGGCGTGTTGTCCTGTTGTGGAGGAAGCGACTGCTGAGGAGGGGGAGGACCCATGGAAGGTGGTGGGAGCCCATCAGAGGGAGGAGGGGGCCGCATCGGGGTGCTGTAGGGAGGCATGTGAGGATGTGGAGGAAAGCGAGGAGGGAGCATCATTCCGGGGGGAGGGGGAGCACGCGGAGCCCACACTGAAAGGAGAAGAAAATAGAGTTACACCGTTGTTGTCTTTTGGTACGACAGCCGCAAGAAACAAGAGCAATGTCCTACTTGGCATCATGGGAGGAACCCCAGGACCTCTGGGAGGATAGAAATCAGGGGGTGGGGGTCCGTAAGGGCCTCTGCGAGGAAAGGGGGCATCCATGGGGCCCATTGGGGGTCCTCCAGGAAGGGGAGGGCCACCCATCCGTTGCTCCGAATCCGGGGGAGTCTTCCGCTCACCCTGACCCAGCTGTTGACAGAAACACAAAGTTGAGTTCCACAATTACATGCACACAACACACCTACACACAAACATGCATTACCTCTCTGTGTTCCTGCTCAGCCATGACGAGGCTGTTTTCTCTGTATGGGCCGTCTGCAGAGACAAACACTGAATGAGCAACAGCAAAACAATTGTAACAACACAGCACATGTCAGGAATCACACACAGCAAAGCAGAGTAGACTCACCTGCCATGTCGACAGGATGAGGAGGTCCAGGGGGGAAAGCCCGCGGATGAAGAGGACCTGGTGGGAGTGGTCCAGGTGGAGGTAAATGGCCCATAGCTCCTGGATGAGGAGGGGGCCTCCTGTACATGGGACCTCCAGGTTCAGGAAACATATAACCTGGAACACAGAGGGCAAAGATTGGTGAACCACATGTGAAAAGATTGATAGAAAACATGAACTCAATGACAGGATCAAATCTTAAGTAGGTGGCGATTAGTAATTGTTTAAATTTTCAGACAAAGTTCCTGTTTGAATAGTTAACTGCAAATTCAAAGAAATCTGAACAGATTGAAACAAATGCAAAAATATAGTAAATTTAGATCTTCGCTTTATTTAAAAGAGAGTAATGAAGGTATAAAAATTGGACACTGTGGGCACAAAGGAAAGGGAGAAGGTCATGTCGATGAAGCAAACACAATAGAGGGAAAACACGATGCTGTGTCCTGTTTAAGTGAACACAATTATGGTCAAAACAGTTTTGTCTTCAGGCTCACATGACAAACGATCTGATAGTAACACATGTATCACACAGTTTCAGAGGCAGCTGTAATCTCACATGCCATCATCCACCAAAGACGACGGACGTGCACGCTCAACCTGCAGGCAGCATTCACATGCACATTTTGACTGACTTTTGACCTACTGATCACAATAAATACTCACTCATTGCTGCTTCCTATCATTAAAAACAATAACTGAACTAACTGCTGAGGCTGCGTTCATACCCAGCAGGTTCGTCTGGAACGAAACAACCTGCTGGAATGATTCGTTTGGAGAAAAGTGAACACTGCCCTGATTAACAATGTCCAAACCTCAGGCTGCAATCTTTGCAAGCGAGTCCAGCCCCGCACACAGTGCTGCAGTTTGTTTTTTTTTTATATCAAGTAAACTTAAATTTTTGAACTAGACTCGAAGGTCATTCACAAAAGGTGTGAAAAAGGTCTGAGTGAAACTTAGGTATCAATGGCTCTTCCTTAACACTCTTTGTTGAACGCACCTGGAGGTCCAAGAGGCCCTGGGGGGCCTGGTGGGGGTCCCCTACGTTCACGTTCCCATGTGGGCGAGATGGAGCCGCTGTCTGAGTGAGGCCCTCCAATGCGCTCCATCTCCCCTTGGCCACCTGGGGGCTCCCCTGGACCACGAGGCACTGAGGAGGAAAAGGAGGGATAACGCACAAGCAGAATGCACAGACAGGAGAGCAGAAATGTGGCAGAAAAGAAAAGAGGAGAAGGAAGCCCAAAATCCAGAGATAGATAACAAATAAAAATGAAGACAACAAGCCAGGGGTTCATTCAACAACCAACACATGATGTCCCACAGAGAACACAGAACTCGCCATTTGATAGGATTCTTCCTATTTTTGATACATTCTGGCTTGCAGATATCATGCTGGCTCAGGGCGCATGCTGCAGCACACTTCATCATGCTAAAGTCACATGCTGGTCACCAGCATGCAATGTGTGGTTTCTATAAACAGGAACTTGGAGTAGGTATGGAGTGATTATATAATATGGTACTTGTGAGTCCAACAACAAAACACGCGTTAAGAACAGTTTTGCAGTTCTGATGCACCCAAGAAAAAGTAGAATGAGCCTGAACGACAATCAGGGCACACAGGAGAAGTGGGAGAGTGTACTGCATTTTTTTGGTGCTTTTTACCTCGCGGAGAAAGCCTGGCAGGTGGGCCTTCCATCAGCGTGGGAGGGGAGAGGAAAGCTCGAGTTTCTGATGCAGGCCGACCCAGAGGGGAGGGGCCGTAGGGAGACCGCTCACCTGCAGTTGAAGGACATTAGGCAAGCGTGAGGCATTTCAGCTCCACATTCGTCGGCCTGCAACAAGCTGTGGGACACACACAGACTGGCAAGTTAGGGGTGTGCGCGCAAACCTCGGAAAGGCAAAGGTCGAGCCAGGCTGTCCAAAGCGTAAGGATCTTTGTCGAGAGCGTCCAGTTTGAATTGTGTGTCCGTTAACCTGAAGACAAACAAAGGTTCAAGGAATCAGATGTAAACAAAGTGATGACATCCCGCCTTCTGTCAGCAGTTCAGGCTGCAGCATTTGTGTCAAGAGATGTCGTAATGGACACTTTGGTCTACTTTGTAGCAACTCGAATTTCATGAAGTAGTTTTGCAACATTGTGATACTGTGTAGTCAGCAAAATACAAACATGTACCTCAATAAGCACACAAAACTCTGATGACTTACTTCTGTCTGAGGAGTGCGTTCTCTCTTCGGATGTCAGACAGATCTCTGTCGGCTGCTCGTGCTGCCAGCTGGAGGTCACAAACATAAAGATGAAGTGTTGAGTTGAGATCCTTATTGGACAAAATGATTCCTCTGTGGGTTTTGTAGTGGTTTCAGGTGGAGTTTTACAAACCCAGTTATTATGAGCCTTTTTCTCATGAGCTGATATCTGAGTCTGGTAAGACTGTTTGGTCTTCTCCAGTTCCTCCTCCATCTCGCCAGCTCGTTGCCTTTAACAGAGCAGAAGTGTGTGTGAGATGAGCATACACACGCCTATTCTTAACATGTTAAATGCAAGGGGATGAAAAACCTACCTGTAGTTGTTGAGTTCCTCCATAGCCATCGCAATGTTTTTGTCTGCTTTGTTGAGTTTCTCCTCTTTTTGCAAACGCTCCTTCTCTTCCACCGTTAACAGCCTGCACACACAGTATGTCACTGCAGTTTTAATGAACTTTCACCAGTTGGAGCAAAACTGACACAGGTGTGTTTCCCTCTACCTGTGCAGCTTGAGCTCATTCTCCTGATACATTTCTGTCATAATCTGGAGTTTCTGTTGCAATCTTTGGACCTGAACACACAAAACAAGAGTTGTTTAAAAGAAAACATCAGTAGTGCTACAATAATGGCCTGAGCAACCTATTGCATTGCAATGCTCGATTTCATCTTCGATTTGTCACTTCCAGAGTTGATTTACATTCTCCGTGTTTTACCTTTAATGAAACAACCTCATCCTACAACCCAAAACTATATCACATGATCAGACAAAGTGAGGTCAGCCACCTGATCCGAGTAATGTTCAGCATCAGTCTGCAGAGACGATTTCTCATTCTCCAGCTCCTTAATGGCCACTTGAAAAGGAAAAGAGACATCAGCACACATCAGAATCTGATTTAATGAAAAGTTAAAGATAAGAAACTTAAGAAAGACGAGTTGCTTTAGGTCCATGAAGCTTGCAACAACAGGATATTGAGCATGGATGGCTCACCTTGAAGGTCCTCTTTAGCTTTGACTTCGTCATTCAGTTTGGCAAATACTCGGTCCTTGTCCTCATCCACTGACTTGAGGTCTGCATTAAGCTACTCACAAATACAGACAAGAAATTAAAAGTCCCTATTCAACCATCAATGTGGCTCTAACCACACAATCTCAAATATTCAACAACTGAAGTTGTACCTTAGCAGCATAAATGAGTTTCTGGACTTTCTGGAGATGATGCTGTGGGTCTGTTGGATCTCGCCTTCCAATGGTCTCTCCATTTCCTGCAGTTCCATTTGTTGCCTCCCTTTCTCCTTCTTCCTCCAGATCAGAATCCCAAGCTTTCATCATCAGCAGTCGATCTGTCAGAGACTACAAGGACAATATTACTTAAGATCTGTGAAACCAACCACATTAAAAAACTTGCCACGTGCAGATCTTCAGTTAGATTTTAACATACTGTAATGCGTTCGTCCTTATTGGTCACATCCTGCAGCATTCCGCTGTGGGCTACCTCACACCTTCTCATCTCCGCCTCTAACTCACTCACTCTTTCTGCCCAGCCCTCAACCTGCTGCTTCAGCTGCAGACAAAAAACAAGACGGGAGAATACATAAAAATTGGTGCAAGCATTATTGAGTACCCCACAAACACCAGGTTTCACTCAAAACTTTGAAACTGCGTGTGTGTGTGTGTGTGTCTTCATACTTGAGCATTGCTCTCCTGCAGCACGCTGTTCTCCTCCCTGGCTGTGTCCAGGTTCCTCTCTAGTCGTTCACTATTCATATTGTACACCTTCACAGTGGTTTGTGCCTGGACACCAGATGAGCAAATATCATGCTATCATAAATGCGCCACAACATAGTAAGAAGGCAGAATTGAATGAACAAACAGAATGAAGGCATCCCTACCTGCTCATCCTGTGACTGCAGGTTTGTGATTTCCTCTTCACATGTTTTCAAACTCTCCTCAAGCATGGATATCTGCAATGGCAGTAAAACCACTCAGCATTACTAAAACAGCTTCTCTATGAGCAGATGTAAATATACAGCCTGTGTAAAGCTGGCATCTCTGCTCCTACCCTTCTTTCTTGTTCTCTCCTTTGTTCTTGCTGCTGGTCCAGTTGGTCCTTCAGTAGTTCCAGATCTCTCTCCAGCTCTCTTTTAGCATGTGCTAATTGTTTGGATTTCCCCTGGAGTTCAGAAAGCAGAAAGATGTGATGTGAAATGACAGACTGAGATCAACATGTTACCCGTGACAGTAGTTCTGGGGTTGCTTTGCAGTAAGACACTGTTAAAGCTTGATCAAAGTCCAACAGATCAACAATCCTCTGTTGTGTTCCTTACCTCTAACTCTTCTGTCTTTTGAAGCTGGGCCAAGACACCACTGTCCTTCAGGGAGTCCTCCACCTCATCGTACTGCCAACCATCGAGAAAGAAGTCTCAAAATGGGAGGATGATTCATTCATTTTTTCGATGGTCTTCATAAATATCTACCCTTAAGTTTTAGAGAACGTATATTCTTTCAACGCTTTGATTTTGTATCTGCTTTTTCAGATGTTTTTTTAAGTTAAGACGGATGTTGCACTACCTCCATGAACTGACATCGTTTTTGACTAGTATTTAGATAGACCACAATGCACCAACCTCTTGTTGACACTGACTGAGAGACTCAAGAACTTTACACTTCTCATCCAGTAGTTGTGTGACCTGTTCAGCCAGCCACCGCTCTTTGCCTGAAACACAGGAGATTAAAAGCTTGTCGATGCATTTTCCACTTTATACCACAGTCAGATTTTCTACACTCACACAAATCATCAAAGATTTACTCAACTGGATAGAATTAGTGTCAATATTTTCATTTAAAATGTGATACCGAGAGATAGGTAGGAAGAACTTACTCCGATACATTCGACTCTTGACCTGTGGGGGAAAAATAAAATATGAAATCATTTAAGTGAAGTCACCAAAGAAAAGGATGAATTAAAAACATTTTCAAAAAGAGAATCACAACTCACGGATCTATAACATCGACAGGTGAATAACAGGACTGTCACCAGCCCCAGCACGCTGGTGATGATCACAGGTTCCCACGGCATCCCATACAGGTCCGGTCCAGGTCGTATATCGTCCGGTAGTGCAGAGACCGCCTGGTTGGAATGACATTCAGGAGTTATCTATTCGTTTAATGGCGTGGCCTGATCAGTCTGCATGATCTCTCTTCGAATCAGCTCCAGTGAACAGCTCCTAAATAGCTGAATAAAACTTTTTAGAAACACATTCTTGCAAATAAATGTATGTTGGAAAATTTAATTGGTTAGACTACCTTCAACACTCATTTCGTTGTTTTTAAATAATAAAACAATGAAATCAACCTAAAAAGGTCACGTGCTATTGAGTTAGACACATTTATTGAATAGTTTGAACACCCCGACAGAGCAGCTGTTTTTAGGCAACTTGCCTTTACCTGTCAAACATATTTCCTGAGGACAACGAATGAGAAAGCAGCCGTGCTTGCCAGTCTCAACATAAACCTTTTTTGTGGAAAAACACACATTCACTGGCATTTCTTTTTATTACTGATCTTGCAGCGTTTTGGTATTTAGTAGTAAACACGCCAAAGAATCGCATTGCCACCACGCGGCTCCAAAAAGACCATAGTAGCTGTTGAACACGAAAGCAAAATCCACCCAGAGCCGAGAAGTCTCTCTAAAATTCCCACTCTGTTTCTAAACCCCAGAAACATCAGGAAAGGTCGGTTGCACCGCGAACAACACAAGTGGTGGTTAGCAAGCTAGCTGTCACCGGCTAACTCTGGGTAATGGGAAATAAGAGACACCACATACAATGACAATCGTTTCCTGACAGCTGGTCAGGTCGTGCAAACATATACAATGTGCGGCCACAACAGTAATTAAAATAAAGCACACTGTGGTGCTGTCGTTTACGTGACTGCCGCTACGTTACTTCTGCTCTGACGGCAGAGAACCTGTGGAAATGCTAGCAAAGCCTGCCACATAGAACCTACATCCTTCACTTTCTCCACGGCGATGCTGTAGTATGCCTCCGCCGTCGCCTGGAAGTCCGCCGCTTTGCTGGACAAGTGGTCGGTCCTTGCATGTTCGTCCATGTCCAAACTATTTCATTTGCCTTTTTTTTTTTTGTTTAGTTTTAATTTATTTATCCCTAAAAGACACTAGATCCGTCACCCGGGTGAGCGGCGATTTCACATCCTAGTCACAACACTGACGTTTCAGACGATACCACTTTAGGGGGGCGGGTATAACTTGTAAAGGCTGTTATTTCTTCGATTTCATTACCCATTGAATTACACTGTAATAGTCTTATTTAGTCAGTATATATGAATATAAGTGATCAGATAACAAATACGCCTCTTTTCTGGGTGTTATATAAACATAGCCACTACACTAATTTTGTGAATGGTTCAGTCGCAACGTCACCAATTGTAAAATGCCACACAGTCATATCTGAACGGTACAGCGACACCAAAAGAAACAGGTGTTACCAAATTGGAAATGGTTTCAGTATGTTTGCTCACCCAGTTAAATAACTGATAGAACTGAGTCAAATGAAACCCATTCCTTCTCAGTGCGTTATATATTCGAGTAAACCACAACCACCAAATGGGACACAGGTGCCACTCTAAAAGTTACTCTTCACACCGCGTTACACTCACCCTGTTGGCCTCATCTGCGTCCATATGAAACTATATACTTGCTGCTCAGTAGCCCTTATACTGTTATACACTTCTGCTGCTGTGGTAACTGCCAGCTGGCCTACATTTCACTGGCACTGGAGGGATGAGGGGCTGAGCCAGCCAGGTTGACAGCTGAGAGGCAGGCTAAGCTAGATGCCAAGGGGGACATGCAGCAAACAAAAATGTCTTAAAGCAGCACACACCACCCAGTGCACACACTGAAGATAGAGTTTGTGTAACCTTCTGATGGCCATCAGGCTAAAAGTGAAAGGCCATGCAACACAGGATGCTAAAAAAAAGAACCCTTCCAAGTTAGATTTGTTGACTTTGAAAGGCTGATCTGTCCTCTTATGCAAAACAAATATTTTAACCATTTAACTAAAGGTTAAACCAGCTCACATTAATTTGAGCTACTCTCCAGTTAAATTAGGATAAAGGGTCAACCTGAGTCACTGTTACAAAGACATTCAATAAACAACTTTGGCAAGAATTTTGGCAGTCACTCAGACCGTATAATTTCGTGGACATCAGCCTGATAGTTTGCATTGTAGACATGGAGGAATGTCTCTAGATGTTATCAAACCATGTGATGACATGACAAGAAAACATACACGAGTTTTCATTTAACTAGATTTTGTCATAGCTTTTTTTACCTGCACCACAAGCCATATGATGAGATCCTTTACTCTGTGGCTGTGAATGACGGATTCCTTTGCCACCTGATGAACAAAGTCCAGAATTTGTTTCATGACCCCTGGGATAAGGCACAAAATGTGGTTACTTATGTTTGACATCCATACTTTTTCACAAAGACAAGGGTTTTTTGGAATTTAAAGTTGTGTAATGATATAAAGTGGATGATACAAATGATATTTTTGCCATGCCACATGGTGAGTGAAGTTTGAGTATGTTGCAGAAGTAAAAGTGCGGCAGGTTGATTTTTTGTCTGCACCTTCATTGTCACTTTCAATGACTGTAGGCTCCTCCTCCTGTATGCTCGCAGCTCCTGTAGAATCCTCTTTCTCCATCGACTGTTCCTCATTGTGAATTTCAACATCCTGGATGCTGGTCGAGCAGTACGTACCGACACAATTGTTCTCGGCTGTTTGACAAAGGAACAAGCGCACATTGACTGAATGAAATCGAAAAGAAGAAAAACTCAGATTTGAATAAGATGAAAATATCAAGCATGTCATGCATGACAGTTGAATCAGTGTGTACCTGAGTGAAAACTGACATCTGACTGTCCTGTAATGAAAGATTTCTTCACAGTTTTCAGTAGCATTTCCAGCTTTTGAAGCACAATGAGTGTCCTGGTCTTCCCTTTGTTCTCCTGTGGAGCTTCAGCGAGCCTGTTGCTGGGAGCGACCAGCTGCTCTGTATGATGATTGAGAAGTGTCTCTATGTCCGAGATTATCGACTGATCATAATTCGGGATTTCGGTCTCTGAACTGGACAAAATGTATTCCAAAAACTGAAGCTTGTGTTGGCCAAATAGATCCAGCAAAATCGTGATGTCCTCAGCAGTCACGTGAGACAAAAGGCTCCTGTAACGTTTGGAGAGGACTTCGGTTTGTAGCAGTGCTTCTGGATTTGGAGGTGGAGTGTTGACACTGGTGTCAGCAGCAGGAGAATAGGATTGTGGCGGCTCTGTGGACGGTGCTGGAGGTTCATGCTCATTCTGATTTAAGTCAACAGCAGAATCCATCCTTGGTGCAGAAGAGTCTTGCTGTTGTGAGATGTCATCTCGACTCGTGTCTGAAATCTGGGCTGGCTGTGTGGGTTTTTTGCTGTCAGAGGTGGATGCTTGGCTGAAAAGGCTGAAGGCATTTCTGAAGAGACCAAACTTTCCTACAGTTTCACTTCCTACTAGTTCTTCCTGTCGATCATCAGGTGAAAGTTCAGACCCAAGTGAGACAGTCTCCCCAGGATCACTTGCTTCCTTGCTCCAGACATCATTTCCTTTTGTGTTGTCTGACTCCTCAGTTTCCTCTTGTACTTCTTCTTCCGTCATGTCATCACTGTGCAGTACTTGCCTCTCTCCTGTTTCGTCCATGTGATTGCTTTGTTCTTCTGTCGTCCCTTGACCTAACAAACCTTGTCCAACCTCAGTGCTCACCTCACTACTTTCTACCACAGGTGCCTCGCCACTATCTGCAGTACTAAGTCCATTTGAACTTTCATGGATGGCATCCTCCACATGTCTCTCTTCATCCTGGTCCATCTTGTGATACTCTACCCTTGCCAAATTCTCCTGCATTTCTTCTTGATCACTCCGTTTTTGTTCCTCCGACAGTAGACTTACAGTTTCTGTTGATTTCCCAAGAGACAGTCCCAAACTGTTTTCCTGCATCTCCTCCCTGTGTTTCACTGACTCTGCAGATCTGCTGTTGTCATCCCAAATTTTGTCCATCTGTTCTTCCACATACAACAGTTTCCCACCATCTTCCTCCTTCATTGGTTTACTTAATCCTTCCATTTCCTTTTTCTCTTCCTCCTCAACCTGTTTCTCTTCCTTTACATCCTCCATCCTCTCCTCTGTCGTTTCTCCTTCTAACTCAACCCCGTCGTCATCCTTCTTCTCCCCATTGGGCTCTTCCACTTCCACCAGCACTTCCTCGTCCGTTTCCTGCTGTACTTTTTGCTGATCCTCTCTCTCATCAACCTCTTTTAGCCTTTCCTCCTTTATCTTCTCCGCCAACTCAAAATCTTCCAGATTTTTGTCCTCCCCTCCGCCCTCTAACTGATCCACCTCCTCTAGTCTCTCTCCTTCCTGTTTCTCTTTCACTTCCCTTGAATCTTCTTTTTTATATTCTTCCATCTCTCTTGTGAAATGTGACCAATTGAATGTCTCTGGGCTCCAATCAAAAGAAGGTGTATCCTCCTCCTGTGTAAACTCTCTGTGGCTTGTTTCTTTTTCTGCCTTATTGTCCATCGAAACACCCGTTTCTGTGTCCTGAGAGGAAAAACTAGCATTCACCTCTGAAACTGGCTCATTTTTCTCGTCTGGCTGGAAAACAAACTGACTTTGCTCGCTGCTGCCTTGACTGTTTACTGCTGGTTTCTCGGCACTCAATAACTCGTTATTGGAGTTGAGATCAGCCTCAGATTGAATAGACAGTGGCTCATTTTTATCTTCTTCCTGGGCTTTTTCTACAGATGCACCGATGATGGTTGACGTTGAATCGGCAAAAGTGCTGTCTTGTCCTGATAAATCATGATCACTGCCAGCTGAAGTTTGAGATTCCTCCTGCTGTGGTTCTGTAATTTCCTGTTCGTGCTCATTTCCAATCGATGTAGACTTGGAGTGACCTTCATCCTCCATTTCTGTAGATACTGTTTCATCTGTTTTGCTGCCATCCTCATTATTACCTGTTGACGCTTCTTCTTTTGGCTCTTTTTCTCCAATTTGGATTGCCAAATGTTCATTGTGGTCTTTTGGAAGTTCCTCCACTTGTGGTCCACTGCTAATCTCTGTCTTCACATCCTCTGGGAAAGCAGGCTGCATACGTTCAACCACATTGTTTGATCCAGTTGTTTCTTGTTTATGATCCTTCTCCACAAAATCGCCACCTGCAAGTTCAGTTTTAACCTCATCACTGTCTTTTTTGAAGCCAAGAATTCCTCCGATCTCGAACCAGGACCCCAAAACTGGCTCTTCCTTCTTTTCCTCTGCTTCTCTTTCTGACTCCTGACTTGTCAAGTCAAATCCTAAGGTGTTCGAGATTCCACTCTTCAACCAGCCCAGGGTCCCTGTATCTTCCTTCTCCTCCTCATGCAATTGGCTGCCTTCCAGGTCCAAAGAAAACCTCCTGCCCCTGAACTTTTCCAGTGGTTCCTCTCTTTCTGCATTTTCAGGATCAGTTTGTTTCTCACTGCCAAACCCAAACAACCCACTCATGGCTGAGGTGACTGAGTCTGCTTTCTTTTCTGGACTGTTCCCGCCCTCCTCGGCATTGTCAGAGGTTACTTCTCCTCCAATTCCGAACCACCCCGTCACAGAAGAACCCAGTGAATTTTCTGACTGGATCCCTTCCTTCTTCTCATCTTGCTTCTGTCCATCGGCTGACTGGTCAGGCTGCTCCTCTTCAGCAGCACCCAACCATCCTGATATTGAAGAGCTGTACCATGCAGTTGAGGAAGACCCACCTTGTTCGTTCAGGACAGCTGAAGTCTCAACTGGGTCTTCGGCTGCGTCTTCATCACTTTTGTTTTCATCCAGTTGTGCTTCTTTGGTTGAAACTGTGGATTCTGTCACCCGATCTTCAGATGTCAGTGGATTAGGATTGTCACTGGAGGTTTCGGCAGTGTCCAATTCTTGGACTTCATATTTTTTATCATTTTCATCATCGTCTTCAACGACATCATCATTGTCCAGATGACTGGAGTCAATCAGAAGGCCTGACTCATCCATGCAGAAAAAGTCTGATTCCTGCAGGAAAAGTTGGAGAAAGAACACTTTGACGAATATGTTTGAGATTATATTTCCAAATTTGATTTTGGTGAGAACTGAAATTACCCGTGTTTCCACTACTTTTTCCATGGCTGCATAAACCTGCTCTTCGTGCACTGCATCCTTTGGGAAGTAGCCAAACTGTCTGTCAATCTAAAATTAAGGTGAGAAACATTAGAAAGGCAAGAAAAAAAGTCCTTATGAATGAGGCTCCGTTCATCTTCATAGGACATGATACATACGCTGCCTGCCCAGAGATCTTCTCTCTTCCCACTCAGTTTGTGGTAAACAATGATGGTTTCTCCTCTTCTGAAGCTCAGGAAACGGCAGTCCTTACCGTGGTGGTCCCGTATTGCCTGTGCTCTGCTCAACATACCTCAACACAAACGCAAAAACAACAACGTTCATAAATCTGTTTCATATAAAGCTTGTGGGGAAAAAAACCCAACTGGACCGACTGTAATGCAATCAAAACCGTGAATATATCAGGGGACTCTGGGCTTACTTTCGCAGGCAGTGTCTCCACAGATCTTGTAGTCTGACAGCAATCCAAGGTTCACATGAGGTAAAATCACCAGAACTGCGGCCAGAAAGCACACGAGTCTGTGAGCAGGAGAGACATCCATCCTTGGTGTGTGGAGCAGGAGTGTATCAATAAAAAAGGTCCATGTTGCGCTGGAAAAGCACAGACTCCGCTCACTATGTGGACATTGGCTTGAATTCGTTGCTGTTGTGGAGCGTCAATGGTGAATGTAAGAGCTGAGATAAGATATAAGGCAAGGGTGGGATAATCATTAACAGTTAGGAGCTGCTGGGTCACTGGTCAAAGTTTATTGGATTTAAAAAAAAATCAGGGGTATCATTTTCTTATCTAATTGTCGCAAATAAGAATCCAAGAACTACCTTAGCAAAGAAAATGAACAGTGCTTAGTTTTTTGTAAAATAATACTTTACATTTTCATTTTTTCATTTCACTCCCTTCTTTAACAGATTTCGTAAAAATAAAACCACATGGGGCGTCATGGCAACAATCTTCGCGCAGATCGATGGCGTCATCTCTCCGCGTCGGTCGAGCAAGATGGCTGATAGTTTGTAGAAGTTGCCTTCTATTACAACTCGGCTGTTCAGTCCTCTTACAAGTCCCCTCGGACGGTTTTTTTTTTTTTTTTTTTTGCACGCTGCGGAGACAAGATGAAGTCGGACGCGGAGGAGCTGATGCCCCGACTGCTGCCTCTGGAGTGCGGGGACAGCACCGGAGAGCTGGACCTGAGCGGAGCGCCCAGGAACCCGCAGGAGTACCTCCGACAAGTCCAGTACGTCCCCCTAACAACTCCAGTCTTCGACTGGTTGTATGAAATGCCAAAAAATAGTGAACGTTAGCATTGTAGCTTACGCGAAAAATCACATTGAATAACACAAGACCATGCAAAGCGTTGACTCTGTGGGACATTGAAGGAGGGATGGTAAAGCATCTTTATAGCACTGGGGATATACTGGTTATCCCTCTTTCATTTTTTAGTTAAATGAGATGTGACATCTCTTGTGTCTATTGACCGCCAGGTTGGAGGCGTCAATGTGTCCAGAGGTGGTGGTTGCACAGATTGATCCCAAGAAGCTAAAGAAGAAGCAGACGGTTAATGCATCTGTGAGTAAATCATTCCTGAGTTGTGTTTGGAGAGGAGACTTGGACCTTTGAGACGTGAGACATGAGTGTCCTGCGTTTCAGGTGGCAGGGTGCCCTGCAGCCCCTCAGGGCCTCTGCCCCAGCCTCAGCTGGCAGCAGTTGCAAGTCAGTAACTTCTCTGATGTCAGACAGGTAAGAAAACACTTTCCGTTCTTTTGCTACACAACACACCAGTGAATGAGACTTCATAACCAAAAATCATGACGTGAAAATTGAGCTCAGCTGTGTAAATTTTTCCTCCAGAGCATCGCCAAGAACAGGAGACACTGGAGCAGTCAGACTCTGGATGACAACGTACAGATGGTAAGAAGTCGTAATCAGTTTGAAGACCGGGTTGGTCTAGGCGGAATAGATGGACAGCTTCTCTGAAACTGAGAATTTTGATGGACTCTTCCAAACGTTTGCAAGGCAAGACGGGTTGAACCTGTTCGGTGTGTATTTTGCAGCCAAAGCTAACAGATGAGGAGGGCTGGAAGAGGTTTTGTTTAGGAGAGACGGCCTATCTGGGTTCTCCATCCTTCCACACGGAGGCCGACGTGGAACCTGCGCTGGACTACAGCAAGGTTCTGTTCATGCCGCCAATCTAAAATGAACAGTTTGTGTTTGTGCAGCTTCTGCAAGGATTGTGTGCAATACTTCAAATAAACTGCTGCATTCCTCATGTGCAGGTGGGCTTCCCCCCGTTTCTCACCATTGTCAGCAGAATGAATCAGGTACCACAGTGTTGCTGTCAGGCAGTGATCACACTCGTGTAACAGTGCAACAGTCTGATCAGTTGTCTGCTTGTTTTTTCACCTACTCAGTCCACAGTACTTTTGGTGTTTGACATCCTCATCAGCTGGTTTGAAGAGCAACATTTTGTGCCACAGTTGGTGAGTTTGGGGCTCAACAACAGGAAGGGTTTTTTCCCCCCCTCAATGGCAGTGACTGTTCATTCTCCGGTGGGGTTCTTTGCAGGGTCGCTGGTTGTATGCTTTGCTGGCCTGCATGGAGAAGCCTCTGCTGCCTGAAGCGCACTCCTCCATCCGGCAGCTGGCCAGGAGATGTGCTCAGCTCCGCAGCATGCTGGTCGGTCCTCACTGCCGCCCCACCAACAGACTTCACACTTTGTCCTTTCACACCGAATTCTGCCATCTCTCTCATGAAAACACCCCACTGAGGTGTTGCTACAGACACTCGGTCCAACCAGTGATGCTAAACTACATCACTTCTGCTCCTGAATGCACCGGTGTCCACTGAAAACATGTTTGCATATACATCTGAATGTGACTTGATGAGTTTGGTTATTCTGGTGTCGTGTCCACAGGATGGTGAAGCAGACGAGAGGCTTCCTGCTCTGAACCTGCTCATCTGTCTAGTTGCCAGGTAACTCCATCGCATGTACTCTGGTTAGGTTGTGAACTGCTGCTTGTCATCAAGTCTGAGGACAGAATGCGTTATATTTCCTACCGACGAACAGATGCTATGACAATGTGACCTGTTGGAAATGGAGTACGCCACCCTGAGTATACGGTGTTTGTCCTGCAGATACTTTGAGCAGAATGATCTGGCAGACCAGCCGAAGGGAAGCTGAACGGTGTCCAGAGTTGTGATTGAAACTCAGGGTCATGGTGGATGGTCACAAGGGACAAGACAGGAAACCTTTCAAGTGTTTGCACATCCATGGACTTGTGGTGTCTCAACACACTTGGTGAAACTTGGATCAGAGCCAGGATTCGTAAAGGATGTTACATATATTGACTCACAGGTTGAGGTGTTTTCATGACACAAGTGAAACCCCATGTGGAATGGAATGGGTTTTTTTCCTGAATAAAAGTATTTGTTGAGTAAGTGCTTTTTGTTTTTGCAGCCATGTCACATCCTACCAAGAATCTCCAATTGCTTTTTCTCTCCAGTGTTGTGCAAATGCACAAAAACAATCCCGAGTGTTCATTTTCCCCAATCCTGAAGCAGAACATAAGCTCCAAGTTGCTGAAACGAAGAAGTTTAATCGCTTAGGGTTTTCCAAGCTGGACCACAACATGCACTTACTTCCTTATTGGGGACAACTGTTGGCAGTCAAGCTTTTGTCGACAACATATGAAAGCTAGCCAGGAGCATTTTCAGCTCACTGTGCAGGATGAACCCAATAATGTGCAGGTCATCATCCTGACTAAAGCCCTTTATATTCAGTTTTAAATTTCAGCATCTCGACATTTTCAAAAAAGCACAAAGAAACACACAATCTGTTCACATCTTCCACTACCTCCTCTTTATTTGAAGCACATTACAAGTTGGTACAAAAAAGAAAAAGATGACTTGTCAAAACCAGTATTTGAGATCACCACACTTGACATCGATCTAACAGTAGAAATTAAGAGTGAACGAACATTAACGATACAACCCAAACACAACGACTGCGCGCAGGTGAGTGATGTCTGCGGGTGGAACCTTCTACAGTCCCACCTGTAGCTTCATGGATCAGATAAAGAATTTTTATGTGGTGGCAGAGACTTTTTCATTTTGTCGGCCGAGAATCGATAGCCTGGATTTAAAAATGGAGATTTCTCCTGTCTGACCATCTGGGACTAAAATTTGCCTGCCAGTCCTCTGCTGTTCAGCTTCTGAGAGCCCGGGATGCAACTTTGGACATTTTCAGAAGAATAGATTAAAAGGCTTCTTTGTCTCCTCAGCACACACGCAGGTGTCGGGAGAAGAGAACCAAATCAGCGTCTTTTGTCCTTCCTGTCTCTATCTTTATGCTCCCTATCGCTGCGAGATGACCTGCCCCGCTCTTCCTCGCTTCTCTTCCTCCTCTCCTTTGATCCCTTGGAGTCCCTCCCTCCTCCGCTGCTCTCACCCCTCTTGTGGTGGCTCCTCTTCTCTCCTTTCTTTTTGTCCCTGCCTCTGTCTGACGGCCTCCTCTTGCGCTTGCCATCATTTCTGCTGCGGCTGCTGCTGTTTGATGAGGAGGACGAGGAGGAAGAGGACGAAGAGGAGGAGCGGCTGGATCCGGAGGACGAAGAGGAACTACCACTGGAGGAGGAGCCAGAGGAAGAAGAGGAGGAGCTGTTGCTATGACTGCGGCCTTTTTTGCGCTCCTTCTCCTTTTTCCTCCCTCTGGTGCCGTTCTCGTCCTCCTTGGTGGCTTCAGGGGCCCCTTCAGTTTCGGGCAGCTTCTGTGGGGTTTCTTCCTCTGGTTTCTCCTGCGCTGCCTGGCTGTCCTGCACCATTGGTGCGGGTGTCGTGGGAGGGAGCACAGGCATGGCAGGGGCAGCTGAGGGCTCAGGGGTAGGAGAGGGCCCCTTGGTGGCAGCGAAGGGGACTGGGGGCTCTCCAACAACGAGACTTTGCTGCACGTGCTTGCTGCCGTCTTCTGCATCCCTGCTGCTTGCTGACTTCATCTCAGTGGACTGCGCCTCCTGACTCTGCTCCTTCTGGAAGTCGGCAGGCCTCACCTGGCTGTCTCTGGCTACCTCCCCCTGCTCCTTTTTGTCCTCCTTCTCCACCTCCATCTCCTCTGAGCCTGGACTAGCCTCCTTTTCTGCCTTCTGTTTCTGCTCCTCCCTCTCCTTCCTCCCCTCACTTCCCTCTTCACTCAGCTCCATGCCTTCCTCTTCCTCCTCGTCTACCTTTGTCAACACCTCTTTCTCCCCCTCCTCCCCCTTTCTATCTCCCTCCTTTTCCTTCTCCTCCTCCTCTTCCTCATCATCATCATCTTCTTCTTCCATGTCTCCAGTGCCCCTGTTACCTGTCACTTTGACTACCTGACCTGCTGGCTTACCCTCCGTTGGGTGGTCCGTCCCTGTTGCTGTCGCGTTGCCATCCTGGTCGCGGTTCAGCTGTCGACGGGGGCGCAACTCCATCTTGCTCAGGTGCTCAGCAAAAGCTTCGCGCCTCTCGTCAAAAACCACTATGGAGGAATTTCAAACGGGGACATGTTCAGTTTTTCCGCAGAAACAGATCGGTCTGTTTCTAAAAATCATCATGATAAAGCACCAAAACTTAAAATAACAGGCACTATTAGAAGAATAGATTCTCCCTCCTCAAACTAAAAGAAACCAACTCACCATTAAGTTTCTTTGTGGAGTCATCGAGGAGTTTCTGTGATGTGGAACACATTTTACCAGGCACGTAAAAGATGTGAGGCTTGGTCTTAGTGCGAATGTATTTCACCAGGCAATTATTGTGACTGGTCCACTCCTCTTGCTGAAAAGAACACACAAATACAAGATTTTTACAAGCCTTCCTTTCTGTCCATTAACAGTTTTGCTTATTAAAAGTTACAATTTGCATGACCCCCCCTCCCCCCACACACACACAAATTTGGGAGTCTCCTCTTACCAGCTGAGCCAACTCCACTTTTTGTTCCAGGAGTCTCAGCTCGGTCTGCTTGGCTCTCCTCTCTTCAAACAGCTCCTTCTTTTCATTCTCCACCTTTTTCCGCTCAGCCTCAGCCTGAACTTCAAGCTTCTGCTCGATCTCTGAACGTCGCTTTTGCTGTTGAAGGGAAGAAAGCAACAGACGGCAGTCATGAACTGAAACCGCCGGAATGATAGCGACAACCTAACAACCATGATTTTAAATGATCATGATGAGCTGGAATCGCAGGAGCTGTAGCCCACCAATAACCACCCCAATGGCTTGGCTCACCTTCTCTGTAGAGACATTGGACTCCTGCTTGAATTTCTGCAGGGTGCCCATCAGCAGGCCGAACATGCGCCGATTCCTGACGAGACAGACACAAACCCACCAATCACACATGTATCATTTTGTTCTTCCTCCACTTCCACTTACTTCTCTCCAGACATTAATCTGTAAGTGCGAATAGCTAATAAATTATATGGAAGCCAGGACTCATGTGGACGTACCTCTGTTTGCCCTTCTCATCCATTGTTTGATCTTGAATGAGATCTCGGCGTGTTCTCTCCTTGGAGGTAGCTACAACGGACGACTGCAACGCCGGCTGAGGGAGGGACAGTTTGAACCATGTGAGCAAATGTAAAAGGCCGGTTTTCAGAAAACTTGCCCAAGTTCTGCTTCTCTAATCAACCCATCATGTCACCCTTTTAAGAACACATTCCGACCTTTTTGACATCGTCGTCATCCTCGGCGTCGCTGTCGGGACGCGTGTCTCTCCGGGCCCTCTGGTCCCCCGCTAGCCTGTGCAGGCGCAGGCACACGCACACACACACACACACACACACACACACACACACACACACACACACACACACACACACACACACAC
>JASSRZ010000051.1:8134900-8168615 GCA_032164315.1 Malacoctenus gilli | reverse complement strand
CACACACACACACACACACACACACACACACACACACACACACACACACACACACACACACACAGACACACTCACACTCATGATACAAGTTTCATTTGTACTAAATGAACTTCTTTTTTACACAGACATACACAAGGAAGTGTCTGGACTTTCCATACTTAAAGTTGTGCTTTAAGAATGGGTCCTCTGGCGGTCGTGTACATTTTACTCCTATCTACTTAGATGCAGAGGTACAAGTATCATGCAGTCATTTACCCGGTCATTCATGCAGCTCTATGAAAGCACACCTGGCTGAGCAGCGGTCTAAGTGGGAGGCAGATTTCCGTTGGAGTTCAGTGTGGAGCCATGAGGAGGTGGCAAATTGGCGATGTGTCGCAGCGAGCCGTTCATCATTCAAGACCTGTTTGAGGCTGATGCACTTTTTAGAGAACCAGGCAACATTTTTCACTCGTTGCCAGAAAACGGCAGAGTGGAAAAAAAAAATTCTCTTTGATATTGCGGACACGGAGGCGACCCATTCCACGGTCACTAACTATTTGCCATGAATTAAAAATCCCCCCTTTCGAATGATGAAGCGAAAGAAACGGGTCAGGTCACGTTCCCCCTGGCATTTGACTGATAAACTGGCTTCGCTTCTTTCATGTGTGTCTTCCTAGCAATGCTTGCAAGCACCATGCTAATCTCTGCGGTACATGTACAAAGGGTAAGATGACCTTGATAGCAAGGGGGTGATACAATCTTGAACGAGTGGGCTCAGTATTGCCTGTGTCTGTGGGTTGTTGTTGGGTTTCATTGTGCTCCTTTCCATTGCCTTTGCCTTTCTAGGCAGCCAACCTTTTAACAGGAAAACAACATTGTTCAATACAGCACCAAGAGTACACAGCAGTGGTTACTAACATGTACCCTATCTTGTCGGAGAAAGGCTGTGCAATAGGTTTAAATCCAGCTGTTAGATCAACAAAACATGCATGCAGCAAATCCTCCAAATCTCCCTCGTGTTCATCCTCAGCGTTCGGGACAATACGGAAACACTTGCAGCCAAAATCCACACGGCACTGAGTCATTGAGTTCCAATTAAACATATTTAGTTCAGGATATTACTGTGCAAATCCCAGCTGCTTACACTGGAAAATGCATGGAGGCCTGTTTTGCCATGAGCTCAGAATTCTAGTAAGAGTGACGGAGAACTGAATGACTTCAGCTGAGTCGGCAAGATGTTGTAAATTTGATTGTGATGTAAGGAAAACTGGATGGATTGGCACGAGCAGTGATCCCCAGTGGATGGGCTTATGCTGCGTTGGGACCCACTGAATGATCCTGTGATCGACTCAAGTACAAGTGGATAAAGTCTGGTGTTTCATGATACGACTAAACTTTTCTGAGGAGATGTTCAACATTTTCGGGAAACCAGTCATTATTGATGCGTGCGATTCCTCCTTTCAAGTTCCATCAGTCAATTTCCGAGAATTTTTCCTTTCCTCCTCCTTTATCGCTGCGGGACCATTTCTTTGCCCTGTAAGCAGTGTCTTCCAATGACGTCGTCTTTTTGGCCGACATGATTTGTAACATGGTGTCCCAGAGTAAATGTTGCATTTTGTATGCTGCAGTGCTGTCAAAACTATGTGCTGTCAAAGCCCAGGAGTATGCAGGTTTTTCATTCAAACCCAGTGGCATGTGACAGGCGGAAAATGAAAAGGTACAAATCTCTTCCAGGGGTGACCTTGGGGCTGAGCTACTGTCTTGCTCCCGGTTTCAATGCAGCCCTAAAGCCTTTGTCGCATCACATCCATGCATCAATGCTGTTTGTTTGTATTGTGAGGCTTCAGATATTCAGTGTCCTAAAAAATGGAGATTTTAAGTCTGTTTAACACGCATCGAGTTGAAACATGATATTGTGGTGAGAAAAACAATGTTTTGAAACTTCGTGTGGGACATTTGTGTGATCTGCGCAGCACTCGTGTTTTGATGCAAACCAGTCAGCTCCCTTCAACAGTGTTGCCATTCTTCTTTAATTGGCCTTTGATGGCCCTCTACCTGCACATATTGGGTTTTATAGGCAGGGTAAAATATGTTAACGGGGTCCTGAATTGCTCACAGCTGCCGATTGTAAGTTTCCGAACAGCAGAGAGACATATGCCACAGTCCCCCGGTGCTCGGCCTCATACAATTTAGAGTTGTTGGACCTGATGAGTTCATAGGTTTGAAGAATGTCCTTTTTCCCCAATATAAGAGAGTAACTTGCTCTTCAGGTGACTATTGAGGCTTGTGATCAGTGCCAGCAGGTGATCAGTGTTGTGACGCTCTTAAAGAAAATCCCTTCCTCTGAAGCAGAAGGTCATCGCACCCCAGCATGAGCTGAATTCCTGAAGAGACGCAGGAGAGGTCTCCAGTGGGGTCCAATCACATCATGCAAATGTGGCCCCTGGGAGCACCCCGCCTGCTAACAATGATGCCGTCAATAGGAGCATGATTCGGGACCGACATCTCGATGACCGTTTGAAGGATACGTCTTGCTGCAGGTTTTGAATGAGGAATTTTGAAGCACAAGTCTTTAGATAGAATTTTTCTTTTTTCCTAAAAAATTCTGAATGTTTGGCAGATACATTTTGCGATGAAGAATTCAACTGAATCTGGGGAACGTACAGGCTGGAGTGGCTCTTTTTTAAACGGGCATGGTTCCGACATTTCCTTTGCTTACGCAAACACACACACGTGCGCGCACACAGTAGTGTCTCACATATCATGACAATGGGACAAAAAAACAGAGTCATTACGACGGGTTTATCAGACCACTAATCTTGTCTAAATACTGTGTACATCCATACGTGAGCAGTTATGGGTGGCCCTCAGGCGATGAGGCCTCCCTGTGCTGGTGAGCTGAAAAAACTTGGATTATGCATGGACTGGAAATATGAGACCAGGGAAATACACATCGAAATTATATATTGTGTTTAACGGATGGTGGGAAGGAAGGACTGGAGACAAATGACTGGGTTTACTTGAATGTGATTGCTGCATTTTTTTCCCCTGTCTTTGTGTCGAATTTAACCTCAAGAAAAATCTTGAACTTCTCATTTGCATGAGATAAGAGGATTATAGCACAGAAAAAGATGGGAAGATTTACATTTTTAGAATAATACTTTTATCATCTTTCATTATACAGTCTCGAGAAAGAGGAAGAACATAATACCGTTAGATAAAAGCTTGTGTGTTTTAATAGAGAAGGGACGGTGTGAAACTGCATGAAACGCAGCGTCCTGTCGTTACTGTTACGCCACAGTGATCTCAGCATCAGCATGTCAGAAATCATATCAGCCTCAATATTCATTGTGTGTTCTTAGTCCCATAGATTGTCGAGACCCCGGGTGTTCAAAGGAGTGATGGTTTGATGTCATAAGGTGGAACGGTTACTTTTTGCTGACAAGTAGCATCTGAAAAAATGCCACCAGTTTTCTTCTCGTTACTTTGCAGTTGCCCTCCTATTGTTGGCATGTAAGACCAAAACACTGGACTCTGAGCGCCCTCAATTTACTCCATCTATATCCCAACCTATTACCTCATCTGAACTTTAGTCCCTCTATAAACTCCCTTCAGTGCCTTCCTTAATCCTTTTGAATACAATATACCAAAGAGGTGATTGTAATCTTACCCTTAGACTCGAGGTGTTGATACGTTACATGTTGTGCACTCAGTCCTTCTATGAAGAAAGTCAGTCGAGTCTCATCAGTTGGCTGTTTGTGTTTTGGTGGCATGAAACGAGCAGGAAAATTGTTAAGCTCTGTTCCAGTCTCTAATGATTCATAGTTTGAACAGAGTCCCGTCAGTTTACACCCTCGATCATACGCCTAGTCTCCCTTCCCTCTTTCCCTCACTCCATTTTTCAAAAGTTATCAGAACATCACGTCCCCTCTGTCTCTCAGTCACATCCCAGCACCTCCCCCCCCTTCCTCCCTGTCGGTCTCTGTCGTGGGCTGATTGACAAGTGTGATGGTGTTTGCCTCTCCTTTCCCTGACCTTCAACTTTCCGGAGCGTGCACACTAACATACACACTCGGCGCACAGCAAGACTGCTAATGGCTTCTACCTTTTCAGACTCTGTCAATAGGGAATCGGCAGTGCTTATACACCAGAAAGTAAACCCACGGAGAAGGAGCATTCAATATTCATGCCAATAAAGCAAAGAGAGACAGATTCCGGCCTGGGAAACAAGGTCGGGAGAGAAATCCCAAATTTTGTCATCTTATGTTGAATATTTTATTTAGCTCTTTTGAGGTTTCCATTGGTTTTTTTTAAGTTCAGTTTGTTTTGATTGTTTAGTTTCTAAAAAGCAGCAATATTGCGACTGAATGCAGGAATGTGCTTGTACCTGTCCTTGAAACTTTGAGTGGCGCTATCTCACCTCTGTGGAAAAGTGAGAGAAAAATCTATACTTTGCCACTTTCACAAACTTCCTAAACAGATGCTCATGCGTGGATTCGACCCCAGTTTGATGAATCACTGTCCATTGATTCCTCTTCTGGTCCCCATTCAGTTGCTTAAAACTGGGGAACCTTTATTATCCGTGAGCCTGTTTCTGCTTCGAATGGAATCTTGGGAATGATCACATTAAGTTGCAGCAAAGAGCAGAACGTTGTGGGCTCCATGACAGAGGGTTGTTTACAATGAAGATATCTCGGAGGATATCAGGAAGTGTTTTTGTCCTTCTCGGTGGAGATTTAGCCTCGGTCCCTCCTTCTGAAGACTTTCAGATTTCATTAAAGAAACATTGCGGTTGTTTATTCGCAGGTTGCACACCAGCAAGACTTGCGTGTATCCTTGGTTTCTTTTTTCTTTTGGTTTTTTTCTACTCCCACGGTTCTTCCTTGCCTTAAATCTCTCCCTTCCTCCCTCTGCCATCCCGCTTTCTTCTGTTCTCTTTTATTTTAGGTATCTTTCATTGTCGAGATACACAAAGACGTACTTACTGACAAACCAACATATTCTCACAGGAGTACAAATCTAACGCTTGCAAGAAATGTGGACCTCTGTAGATTTTAGCCAAAACCACAATAAGGAAGGCGACTTGTTTTTATAGTTATATATCATTTCTTTTTCCCTGCTAAGTCTTTTATGAAAGCCTGCTTTTGATTCCAGCCTCCCACCCCTCCCTCGTCTTTATCCCGCCTTCTCTCCCTCCCCAGTCCCTCACTGCTATCTCTCCCTCTCTTTAATGGCAGTATTATCCTCACTAAGGCATCTGAGTCTCTCTACCTAAAATCTCTTCCCCTCCGAGCCACTGATCGGACAGGGAGCACAAGAGGGGAGCATTAGACTGACAAGGGGTCTGAGTCTGAGCTCTTTTGGTGCTACTGAATGAGGGAAGGCTTAAAAACGACCCGTCTAACATCTCAGATTATTTGCAATATCTTCAATCCTCGAGGAACCTGAAACCGACTACATCAAAAAAAGTTACATCAATGCCGACATCGAGACAACACGGAATCAGCTTGCAGTGTGTATCGCACCAAGGTCACAATGCAGAATGACAATGTATGGAGTTTGTTCATGTGTGCACTGGCTGAAATTTCATTCTAATGAGCAGATGCCATTTTGGAGTTCTCACACTGGTCTGCATTCATGCTAAAGATGTCAATTGCAATTGACGGATGTGGGAGGAAAAAAATAAATTATACTTGAGACTCATCATTCGTGTGCTGAACTGAGGGCAGTTCCTCAGACGCAACAGTAGGACCAATGGTCAAACCAATTATGCGCCTTTTCTCTTATTTGATGCACACAATGTACACTCAAAGTACTTCACAGCAGTGAGGCCCCGACCATCCGTTCTCTCTGCCTAGAAAAAATATCTCAGCAGAAGTGAGGGGAGTAAGATAAAGACGGCTGGGGCAAGACTGAATAGAAACATTAAATGTAAAAGGAATTGGAGGCTCTGCTGTTGTACACATTTAAATAAGCTCCTTTGGAGCAGGACACCCTTGTGATGAGGAGGGAGAGCGGGGAAAAAAGCAGCAAATGAAAACAGTGCGAATCATTCTGTCAGACCTGAATTTAAATAAGTGTAGCATGAACAAAAAGCCACTCCACCCTGTAAGAGGGACGGGCTTTTTTCCCCTCATCGCCTTAATGTCATTCTTGCATCACAATAAGTGACTTCATAAACAAGCCACTCGGCACCAAGCAGACAGCAAGGAAGAAAAATAAATTAATGAAAGAAGGTGCTGATGATCCTCCGATTACACAGTAATAGAGCTAACCTTCATTCATACAGCACCTCGTACGACAGTGAATTTGTTGGGATGGAAGAAACGGTTACTAAAAAAATCACAAAGAGTCCCAGTACAAAAAATGATAAACATTTACAGCAGGGGGGAGTTTTTACTTTTGAAGTGATGCTCAATTTATCACTGAATAGCTTGAGGATTGTGGTAATAATAGCCTTATTATTATTAGTTGCCACAACAAATCGGAACTTTTAAATTTGTTTACACTGGTCTGGCATCACCACTGTAATTACATTAGACCATAACTATCAAGATTGTTACGAGGTCATGGTTTGTGCTTGTTTTTGGATCATCAGTCCAAATGTTTGAAACAGTTTTTTCACTCGTTCCCTGTTGTTTACCATAAGGTGGACAGGTGTGTACCTCCCATTTACTGGACACTTGCTAAGAAAACATCTGTTCAGTTACTTTCATGTCAGCATGCTAGGTTGATGAAGGATGCACATGGTGCAGTCCCACAGTTTTTTTGTTTGACAGATGAGTGGATGGACTCTAGTTGAGTTTAAAATGTTTGTTGCACAATCCAGTTATTTGTTCTTGAGAATTTTGCTCATTAACTGTTTCTGTCCATGACGACCTCTCAGCCTCTGTCGCATCCTCCATCCTCAACCTTCATGCTGGATAATGAAGCGCTTTAAGTGCGAAAGCGGAGGAAGGGAGGGAGGGAGGGAGGGGGGGCGTTGGAGAATCAACCTGAATATACGTCGACTTGATGTGGTCAAATAAATTCAGGATCCCGTCTTTGATATCGGGTACAGAGAGAGCTGATTTAAGAATGGCTTCCAGCAACTCCACTTCAAACACTTGCACAGTGGGGACTGCAAACAACAGAGGAGACACTGAGAAGGAGCTTTAGATATGCATAACCACATGTGATTTAGTTGGTGAGAGCATGTAAGAGTCTGCGTGTGTGTGGGTGGGAGGGGGAGGGGGGGCATGTGGGTGTCTGCGTGTGTGACTTTGCCAGTATGTATAACTTTGAGAGGGGCACTGAAGACGACTCTCCTTCAGTCTGCATAATTCAACTGGCAGACGACACTTTGGGATTGCATAAGACTGCCTTGAGAATTGACATTGTGTGCGAGTGTGTGTTTAACATGGTGAAAAGGTACTTTTTAACGAGCCCGCTGGCACAGGGGGTGGGGTGTGGGGGTCCTCGAGAGCTGAGGGGGTGACACTCTCCACTCTTTCCGCACAACTCTTCCATCTGTAGCCCTCCCGTGTCTTCCGTATGGCCTTTTGCGCTCAACTGTACTCATCACAGAGACTTTTCAGACCTGTCCATCGGTACCAAGCGATATTTGCATTGTGAACTCACTCGACCACTCCTAGAAGTTCTGACTGGATTTTATGTCCCTGCTTCCTGTGCAAATAAACACACCTATTGTACTTGCATCCTGATAAATGTTTGTCATTAACTGTTATGTTGTTTGTTATAATCCACAGCTCATAGTTTAACCACATTGAATGGCCTAAAAATCTTGCATTTGATTATTTTTGAAACATTTGCAATGCAGTTAAATCTTTTGATTAAATCTATCTTCCAATTCCAAACTATTTATCTTAAGACATTGACTGCTTTATTTTGGTACTGTATCATATGCAAGGTTTCATTTTCCCACAGTAGAACAGATATTGGCTATCAACCCATCAAAATGTGATCCACCTTCATGTCCCGGGATGACTTCCTGGGTCAATAACAAACCTCAAGTTCTTGAAAAGCTGAAGGTTGATTTGAAGTTCGGCAAATACAAAGAGAGTAGGCTTCATAACATACCCTTTTGCTGCCCTTGCATGCTAATTAAATAGCTAATCAGCACAATGACACAACAGATTATGCGCATCGTCTCTCAGTATGAGTCAGAGGAGCTGAAAGAGTCAAAACGAGCAGGAGATGGAAGGAGATGTGCCGTTGATTTTGCCTTCGCCTCTTTGTTGTCTCTTTTGATAGCCGTCACTGCGGCTGACTGTGTATTGGCTTTATTCCACTATCTGATGTGTTTGTTAAAGTTTGTGTATATTTGTACGTGTGAGTTTGTGTGTGGGTGGCTTGCTGGGGGTAATGTGTCGTAAAGTAATTTGACAGTTTGACACAGTTACGACGAATAGGCTTTAACAGAGAAGAGCAACACTCATCGAGTGCCCTGAACAGCTAATCTGGTCAGGCTGAGGAAGCAGCATGCAGCAAAACAGACCGAGGAGAGATGGAAGAACACACACCGGATGGATGACTGATATCTGCTCACTCTATTTGTGAAACATAAACTCTTGATTGTTGGTTGGACATTCAGAGCATGCAACGAACGCTGGGTTTTGAAAGGCACAGTGGCTTCAACTAATAACTTTGTATTTCACACTTTCGAAGGAAAAGAACATAAACGTTTCAGGAAGTGAGAAAACTGTAATTTCAGGATAGGCACTAACTTTGAAGTGTTGAGACAAAATGTAAAACTTGTGGGTATCAGCATTTAGTATCACCACTGCAGAAATGCACATCTCCTACAGTCGCACACCAAATGATGTCGGTAAACAATAGATAAACGGCAGATGACTTTTGTGCAGAGGCAGACCTGGTATGACGAAACGTTAGGCAGGTTGAGATGAAAACAAAGAGAGGAAGAGAGACTAACGGAGAGGCGGAGAAAATAGAAGAGATAACTGAGGAAGAGAGTGTTGTTTATATAGCATATTAGATGTGCCTCTCCATGCTGGGCTGAGCACAGTGACTGATACACACACAGACACACACACACACACACACACGCACACACACACTCCTCTGTGTCTGAGCAACAACCAAATGGAGAGAGGCAGAGTGAATTGAGGCCACGAGTTTGGAGAGAGATTGCTTGTGTTCGTCTGCATGCGAGGCTACAGAGATGCCATCTCTTTGCTGTACAAACAGCGGGCAAGGACTCAATTTTGGCTCATATCACAAATTCAGCATTCTTCCTCATATTTATGAAAATGGGTGACTGTAAAGTCTGAAACTGACTGGATTCTAATGATAGAATCAGAATTTACAGGGATAAAAGTTGATTTTGGACTGACCCATGTATAATTACATCTATTTTTAGACTGGCACAAAAAGGCTTTTGGAAATTTTCTCAGTGAATGTTCACTTTTTTTTGACTGACACACATCAAGTTTGTCAACATTAAGGATTGGCTGTTCATTCTTATCTGAACCACAGCCAACCCCTGGCAAGAACCAACCTCTGTTGGTTACCGTATTTTCCATTTTTCAATGGTTCCAATGATATGCGTAATGACTTGGTTGCTCTTTGTGTTGCTTAATCTTAGATGAGGCTCTTGTAAAAATTCAAAGCTCTTCGTTTTACTTTGGACACATCAGTCTTTTTGGTCTTTTGTCATTCCTAACATTTAGCTCGATGATTACAGTTGAGTTCCCGTAATTTTGGGAGAAATTGTTGACCTCATTTAGTATGGAATTACCAAAGCAGGGTGTGACGGGGAGGAAGATAAATCCTCAGAGGTCTGCTAGTTTGTTGGCAAGGCTTCATTTCACCATGCGAGCCACATGCAATCTATTTTATTTACTGGCTCAAGAGGCAATACCTCTCAGTGACTTTGTTTTGCAGTGAAACGGCCCTTTAATGTCCTGGCCCGCCCTCCTCTCGTCGCATTAAAACCCCCTCCATGCTCCAACAGAACAATCTATCTATCTTAGTGGGAGATGGATTGTCGGATGGACGTGTATGCGCACGGCGGAGGGATTGAGGTCTACGGCGCGCATGGGAAGCAATTTATGGCCTAAAAATGTTGATTAGTTTTGTTTTGAGGCTTCTGGCAGTGTTTTTTTTTCAACTGTCATGGCTGCAAAGCTGATCAAATAGAATGAAATGGATGTGCCGTGTGACAGAGATGAAGTGAGGGTGAAGTGAGGGGGGAAGAAACAGGGGGGATTATCTAATCTTGGGAGTCTGAAGAATGGAGGCCTTCATTGATGTTGTTTCTGTCTTTACATACAAATTCATCGTCATGCTCCTTTGTCTATGGCCCCCCTTCCCCAATTCCCCTACCTAGCCTGGCTTGGTCATCTCTGAATGGCAATTCAAATCAAGGAGACGGATTAGTGTTACTGTACGGGAGGGGTCGCATGAAACATTACAAAGGATCACACACGGACATTTGATATTGCATACAGAATGTCATCAGACCAGCATGTCATGACAAATTAACTGAGGATTCACAGTTATCACATAATGTTGCTGACTGAAATGTACTGTATAAATTGAAGACTTGCCGAAAAAATATATTTAGTTCCTTTCAGTTATTGAACTTTGATGTAAAGAGGGAATGAGCCCAATGCACTGGTCTATGTCTTTCCCAGCTCTTCTGATCACAATTCACACTCGTTTTCCCCTTATTTGTCTGTATATACAACTGAATTATTAGCATCAGGACTCACGGCACTGAGGTCAATAGAAAGGAACAAGACAAATCGTGCGGTAATGACTTTGGACTGCTTCCCGACACCAGCTCACCCTTAGTTTGGCAGATCTTTATGCACGTGGAGAGGCTTGTTTGACATTTTTCAAATACTCGAATTGATTGTGATGGAATGCGCATTTATTTCCTTGGCAAACTGGCTTCAAGGGTGCAAAGGCAGTAAGGCAGAAAGTCATTTTAGTGAGCAGTGGACCTCAGAAAACAGTGCATGAGGAGATATGACTGAGGGTCCACGAGAATGCGTAAATAAAACAGATATAACGTTCATGAGATATGAATGCAAAAACTTGGTCGATAACGGTAAACAGACTTTCAGATAATGGTCCACCTCATGCATAAAGAACATTTTGTCTGGATCTCCCCGTTGCTGCTCATTGCTGATAAAGTCAAGGGCAGGATCATCTCTGAAAGAGACATTTCCATATATCTTTACATATCTGAAGACATTTGTTGTGGGAGCAACAGATAGGAATGTTAACAAGCTGATGGAGGCCAGAGGTGATTCCTGCTCCCCTCCCACCTCTGCGACTGTAAAGATAGCAAGTGACATCAGCCATTCGGGGCACTTTGACCATTTTATCAAGTTGAAGGACTTTGTTAGAAAAAGTTAGTATTCATTATTTTGATGCCAAGAAAGGCCAAGAGAGTTATCGGTATGTTGTTTTTAGAAATATCGTCATCACATAATACATTAATATTTACATTATTTACAAAGTGCCACACTTTTATTGTTCATAGAGCTCAATTATCGAGAACCATCTTCAAGAGCAATATTGTTTGATTTCAAGTTAAAAATCTTTATCTGATACAATTTAATCTCTTAAGGTAAATACAAATAAGTTTGGTCCCACCTGGCTGAGTTTGGGGGTTCTGGTCTTTTAAGTACTACTTTAATGACTTGTATGGGGTGTCACAGCTCCCACTTCTCCTAAATGCTGTGTAATGCTGCTCATGTTGATGAATGGACCAAATTAGCGGGACAAACTACTATTACTTGCTTCCCATTGTAATCGGTGCAGTGGCATTCATTTCCGCTTTTCTCCTGTGTCAGTATAAACCTCAACCCCGATTTCACCAGCAAAAAAAAGAGTAGCATTAAAAGGGAATAGAAGGATAGAAAAGGAAACATTTAATTCATAAATACCTTCAACAACAATGTAAAGGTTTTGTTCCCACTGTTGGTCCAGAAGTTCAACATCTGGAACGATTGATTTTGGGATGATTCACAAGCAACACCCTCCGTTCAATCCACAGTGGAAAAACAAAAAAAAAACATACAGACTTCCTGCTTTCAGCTTCTGCATCCATTTACACTTGCCACCAAAAAACTTCTTTCAATCTTTAAAAAATATACACGTTCTTACTACAGACTGACACAGCACTCTCTATATCTTCAGACAGATGAGACGTGACCTCTCCAATGCTCCTGATGTCGACTTCTGGTCTTTAGTCTGCAGAAACATCTGCATCATGACACAAAAAAATGCAAATTCACAGCTTATACAATACAAAATGCTCCACAGAAATTCAACTCATGAAGAATGCATAAAAAAATGGATACTCATCTGTAATCTGTTCAAAATGCGTACCTCTGTTACTTCCTAACTGAAAAGCTGAATTGGATCTCTACAACAAAACATCAGTTATTTCCTAAAAGTTTTAGTTCATTTTGAGGTGGCGCTGTTTTCCGAACGCCAATTTTCCTTTGCTTCTGGCTTCTCACTCTGGCTGCTCTATTTCCTGCTCCTCCAACTTTCTCCCGTGTTCCTCGACAGCCCCGATACCTGTTAAGTATTCCGAAAAGTAAGACATCAGCAGCTGTGATTGAAGCCCACATAGTGGCCGTCGTGCTGCCTGCTCGCATTTGTCTGAGACCCTTTCTGATTAGTGCTGCGGGGGTTTGGATGTCAGCAAGAGTTTGGATTGTTTCTTTCACACATCAACCGAAAATCTGCTCCAAATGCACCGAAAGTGATGGAAAATATTCACGCACACCGACAAGAGCACCCACGTGTGCATATACATCAGAGGGGTTTACACAAGTCAGAACAATTATGTGTCGTGTGCGTACTCGCATAACAAGAAAATCCCCTTTAAACGTGTTACTGTGAGTTCTAACTAGTTTTGGAGGATATCGCACACATTCATTGCATTTGAACATCTTTCTATACCTGCTTTCATCCTGTACAGCCTGTACATCATATATGGGTCAAGATAAGCTGCCGAGTGACACATTACAACGTTGCAATTCTGGTTCCTTCAAAAGACAACAGCCCTAAACAGTTTTTTCCCATCCCTACACATTTTTTTTTCATTCACATCACATGTTTTAAACCCTTTTTCTTCCCCTCTCAGAAATCTCTCCTGAATTCAGGACTGTGGAACAGAAAAGCAGCAATCAGCAGCACTCAGTGGGTATAGTCCCTCCCCCACGCTTTTCGCTCAATACTTCGCTCGCATTTTCACTCTCACTTTTCGAATTCCTTACTTTTCACCAAACGTAAGAGGAGACGAAAAGATAAAAGAGGGAGCTTGAGATGAGATGAAAGGACCGTAAATGTTGTTGGTGACGAGGAGACTTTCACTTTGATACCTATATGTGTTTATACTTCAAAAACAGAGATACTCGGGAGGCAATACAGCAATTACAGCCATAACCTGGTTGGTGAAACGCCTGTTTTTGTTTTCCATGAAACTCACTGCTCAATGTGTCATCCGTAATGATGTGCTTGAAGTCAACCATGATTTTCATTTTCTTCTGTCCTCTATCTGGGTGCCACATTTCAATTCGGCTGTTATTGTGATACCTTGGTGGTTGTTTTTTTTGTCTTCGTTTTACTTTTGTAAAAAAAACCAACTTGCTTTTGCTGTTTGGATGCAAGTCTGCTTAATGAATATAAAAGACAACCGTTTTCGGCTGACATCTGAAACAAATGACTTCCTTTGTGGCCCTTAGGTGGAAGCAGCCGGGAGACAGAGGGACATCAATATGTAATTAGTAGTCAGACAGTGGGATTCGATTCAACGCAGAAGGCACTTCTAAGTGCCAAAAGCAACTGAGACTGTCTGTGTGGAAAATCATTTACATCTAAAACAATCTTCGCAGGTGAATCTTAGATTTTCCCCCTTCCAAAAATCCCACTACTCCGTTTAAACTCTTGGATTTGTCTCCTCGGCAAAAAGCTACAGCTCTTCCTGATTTCTCATTCCTATTGTGATTTCGTCGAGTGGTTTGATTGTGAAGTGTCGGGTCCTTCACTGCGGTTTCTTTGGGAGTCCGCGAATGACCCCATTTGTGACTCAAGTGGCTCAAAATTGCTGCTCGAAGATGCCCCCATAAACACACACCTCTGCCCTCTTCCCCAAGAAACTGGTCAAACACACACTGGAGTTTGGAGGTTGGAGAACAGTTTGAGTTTCCAACCGCAAACTCGAAAGAAGACATACTTCGTGACATTTTTTGTTTGATTGCTGGATGGGAACAACTGAGCAAACTGTGGACCCAAAATGTTTGATTTGGAAAACACCACAAACTTTTCAATCAATCTCTTCGCCAACATGATTTTTTTAAGCATAAAAACAAGATTTTTAGATGCTATTGCTGAAGTGTGTGATTCTGTAAGTTTGTAAAATGTCAGTGCATTTTTTCCATTCGTATCTGATGTTAGTTAAATGGAACATGGCAGCCTGTAGAATATGGTTTAAGGTTGATCACCCTGGTTTTCTCACTCAATCGAGTGGAATTTTGAAACCAAACCACACTGTTCAATGCTTCTATTACCCTCAGCGTCCACTTCAATGGAAACACAATATTTCCCACTATTTTTCTGAACATCTCTCATCAAACCAATTGAAATCATAAGCCAGTGACGTCTCTTCTTGAAGAATCACAACCAACACGAGTGTCAGAGCAAATAGTCCTGACAGGCAACACACGCAGAGAAATCAGATAATGAGGCGCATGGTAATGACTGTATCAGTCGTTCCCACATGACAGAACGAGAAATGCACGGAGCAGCTGATACACGGGTTGGAAACAGAGGTGGGGAGATAATGTGTAACCAGAGGGCATGAAGGTGTGTTGAGGGGGGCTGCTGGAGGAGCAGAAAGATAAAAAACCTGCAGGAGCATAAACTCGATTTATGCTAATGTGTCCCATTTTTTCCCCCAGACTCGTCAAGTGTTCTCGTGTTCATATCTTAAAGTGCGTGCGGGCGAAAGTGAGCGACGGGTAAGCGGCGTTGCAGTTGCAGAATTAGGATTGCGAGCAATGGCGACAGATGGGCTCCGGTAGGCATTTAGCGGGATCCAAATAAAGGAAACCCATCAAGGCAAAGCCCGTTAACAGGCTGACAGCTTTTTAAGATGTCATTTTACAGTCTGTCAGTCAACACTCGGCAAGGCGACACTGCAACAGATAAAGAACAGATGTGTGACCGTCCGCCATTGGAAAAAGACAAAAAGAAATTAAATGTAATGCACGAATTGTACCTGGCAGGCCAGTTGTTGTTGTGTCCTTTTTGGGACGCCATCACACCAGAACTGTTTGGTCTCTGTTGGGCAAACAAACAGTGTTTGAACGGTGTCCTTTGGGCAGATGTGGAAGCACATTCCCATACAAGTCAGTATAAGCACTACTGTCAAGTGCATCTATATGGTCGATGGAGATGCAACAAGACAGTGAGTCACTTCACCTCTGTCACGTTTGCGTGCATTTAAATGATGCTTGACCTTGTGTCTGGCCACACTCGGCACACTATATACTCTACAGCTGCACTTTCATGCCAAACGTGCGCCGCTGTCATGAATAAATTACATTGAGAATAGTTGTGATGACAGAATCCTCCATAGGGAGAATATGCTGAGAGCAGAAAAACCTCCCTGTTCCAGTGACAGAAGACTCTCAGTAGTTAAAAACGATTGTACGGTCCAATCGTTTTTTCCTTTTTGCTTTCTTTTCAATTGGATTCAATCTTCTGATTGTAATCTTGCAGCTGATTTGAATGTGACCTCTGGTGCGTTTGTAGAAGTAAATGCAGTGAGGTTTTTCATTTGGTGCAGATGGAGATGAGACGGTGACATTTAGGAACGGCATCGTGCAAAGCTACGATAATGTACTCATCTCGGCCCACGCGACCCGGCATTCATTCTCTCTGGTCAGAGCAATTACAGACGAGCTCTCGAGCGAAAGGTTGCGCGGTTGAGATGTTCTAAACGAAGGGCATAAAAACGCTGCACACCTCTGTGGCACGTGCCAGTGTGACGTTTGGTCAAGTTGTGTTCACAGACGTGCTGTGAGCTGTGTTACTCATGTTGTTGTCGTCATTGGTACTATGACACAAGGGGAGGAAATGTCTCTCTGTGGCAAGTCTTGTTTTTTGTTTGCATGTGGGGAAAAGGAATCTTTTTTTATGTGATTCAGCTAAGATACAGGAACATAAAAGTAGGGGCAAAAAAACAATTTTCTACAAATAAGCGAGTAGGAGATGGAAGGGAAAGAAAGTTCCCATCAATGTGAAACTGAGTGTAAAAAAAAAAAAAAAAAGTGAAAGGGGAAAGCGAGATAAATGTATCATGGAAACTGGTCTATTCTTTCCTGTACCTGCAATCTCATGGCTCAAATGTGGAGCGCATGGGTTTACTTTCCCCGCAGAATCTTGTTTCATGCTATCAGCATACAGGAAAACACCAATCTGAGGAACATACCAGCAGGTTCAAACCATTTGTTTGTCAACGGTGCTGTAGGTAGTTGTATGAGGTTTTGAAGAGCTGGTCAGCGTAAAGTCATATGTGAAAGTATGAAATGGATTTCAGATGTATTGGGCATTTTTGCGCTGCATTGTCAGGTCTTGAATGCCTTTACACTGAAAGTCAGTCACCCGCTCACACCCATTCATAAACACGAGAAGGCAGGCGGGGTTTTAGTGTCTCGCTCAAGGACAGTTTGACCCTTCGTCTTGCCCTGTTCATATGTCAACATTTAGACCTAAAGACAACCGAATAAGCCACACTTGAACACAATTTTTTTTCAACCAAGTGTGCAAAGCTGGAAAGTAATAATACTTTCTTCTGTGGATGTTTGAACATAATCGACCGAACAGACGTTGCACAAAGTGAATGGGTGGGGGAAAAAAAGCTTTCCTTTTGTCGAGTTTTATCAAATCTCATTCTAGGTTGGCAATGCTGAAAAAGGAGGATAATTGTGATAAATTGTTGAAAGAGTGTTTTATTCTTAGAAGATGTGTAGTTTTTGCCCTCTCGAGTCGGGAGCTGGCTTTACTTGAACATGCTTTTCAGATGGAAATTCCAACTAAATTTCAAGCCTTCAGTTAACTGTATCCACTCATCATAAATTGTAACTACTCCCTACTGTTCAGCTCCGCACAGAGTCGAACGGACACAATTTTATCACCTTTAGTAACTTGGCTGATTTAAAACAGCTCTTCAGAGCCTTGAAACTGGAAGCACAGTCAATCCTTGGAATAACCAATAATCTTTACATTGTATTACCTTTTCCGCATTCAATAAAGGACTCGCCTTTAAGCTGGAAATCTTTCAGATTCAAAAGGTTGCTCGAATTAATGGTTCAAATCAGATTGATGGTTCCTAAAGTGCTGTGTAAAGCAAATTATCCTGTGGAAGTGCTTTTTTCCCTGTCCTATTATAGCAATAAGTCCATGACTTTTACTGTTCGTTTTAAAAGGACAAAATGCACTGAGCATTTTCATTTGACATGAACCTCAGAATTATTCCTTCGCACAACACATTCAACACTGAAAGATTTGATCCCAGCATTGTTACTTTTCTCTCTCGCTCTATTTTTATTATTTTTTTAAAAATCGATAGGCGTTGAATGGAAGTAATGAATAGCATGTGTCACTTTGGAGTTTCCAGTCACTGACTGGACACGCACAAACCCGGCCAATGACACAGAGAGAAGTGAGCAGGAGGGGAGCCAGAATCAGAGGAGATGGAGTGAAAGCTGTTACTATAGCAACTGAATGAGAGCGAGCGAGCGTGCGCCTGACAGGATGTAAGAACAGCGGTGTGGCGAAAAAAATTTAACTCGCAAAATTAATGAAGTCTTTGAACTTTATGCATCACCTCAGCAGGGATTGTGTGCTAACTCTGGCTTCCTTGTGCTTGGTGGATTATTAGTATGTCGGTACAATCATTACTAGGTTAAAATCCTATCCTGTTGTGGTGCCATATTCGTAAAGCTCATGCATTTGTGGGATGAACAGGGCTGAATATCTCGGCAGCACCTCCGCCAAATTTTTTAGGTAGCTTATTTCGTCAAAATCAAGAATAAAATAACATTGAATATATGCTGGGCTATGATATCTCTGCTCTATGGTGTGAATACTCATCGACTTAAAGAAGGAAAACGACTTCCTACAAATGTCTGTTCGGTAACCACAACCAGCAAATGTCTTGAAAATGAGCTGATGTCTCCAGTTGTCTTTTTTTTTCACCACAGGGTCACATGATTTGCAGTGTGCTGGCACTTTTTCCGCTTCACTCTCCAGCTCTCGAGCACTCACACATGTGCGCGCATACCAGACCCAAGCGATAAACAGCTATGAACCACTGCAGCAGCAGCTGGTGTGGGTTTGTTTCGTGCTGTGGGACCTCCCTCCAGGCACCTGACAGTCGCTACCGCTGAACAAGCAGCGAGTGGGAGATGGAGGTGTGGTCATGCACACTCAAATGTACAAAAAGAAAAGACAGCCCCATATACACACAGTTTCCTGCATAAATTGTGCCCCACTTGCTCATTGAAGTATTAGACATGAATTCAAACATAGTTGAACCAAACTTAAAATGTTCATTGCAACCTGGTGGATTCAGACTGATCACACTCCAAAATGGAGGCATAGACAAACTGGCTTTGGGTTTTTATCCTCTTTAGAGTCAGTCCAGAGGTACTTGTACTGCGCTTTTAGAAAGCCTGCACTTGTATTCCACTCACACACACACACTGTATACTCGTATACATTGATTGTCCATTTCAACTTTATCGGAACAGCACTTGTGAAATGCAGAGGCTTTGCTTCTCTGACGAGATCGTGTGTGTGTGTCCGTGTGTGTGTGTGTGTCCATTCCAAGTGGCTTGAAAACCAGTTTCTTTGTTGTCAGTTGTGTTTAGTGCGACCGGCTGTGATCTTATTACTCACCAGCTTACCGACTGAGGTGCCAGCCAATAAAATCAATGCGAGGGTCAAAGGGCAATTGCCATTTTCGGCAGGACGGCAAAAGCAAGTGAGGGAGGTACAGCTGAGAGGTGAAACCCGAATATGCGATGGAAACAGTGAGGCCAAGGAGGATATGGGAAAATAACTGGGGCGGAGTAAAAGAGGGCAAGAGGTCGCCGGTGGTACATTTGAAGAAACTATTACTGTTGCATGTAAAACGATGATGTGTTGTTACCACGGTTCTTCTTCCCCACTGGATGTAAAAAACTGCTCCTGCAGTAAATCACTATGTTGGAGTGGATCAACACGGCCGCTGGATATGCAAATTGAGGGTCTGCGAAGAAGATTTAGGTAGACTGACAGACATTATAATATGGGGTTTTACATCTGGACATAAACCTGTAAGTAGAGACAAAGGGAGAGTGACAGAGGTTGAAGGGATCGCCTTGGATTTCCTGCACAGTTTATGAGCTCAGATTAGAGACACCGTGCAGCGATCATAAATCTGTACTGCTGCTGAGGGTGATGGATGGATTGAGGAAAGAATGGATCACTGGGGTGCACCTTTCTTTTTTGGGAGGGACTGGGTTGTTTTTTTTGTTTTTTTTCCTCGCTGAAAAACTGAAAGCTATAAATAATATATGAATGCACGCTGCCTTGTTACCTTGTGTTCGCTGCAGCTCAGTATTATCTCCCCGTCCTGTGAGCCTGTGTGGAAACGCCACCGGATGGAAATGTCAGCTGACACAAAAAGGTTTCTGCTGCATGGCTGACTGACAAGATATGACTGAATGGAACACAGCCAAGTGTTATTACAGGCATTTCAGAGCTACTTATTCGGAAAATAAATTAATAGTCACAGGAAGTCTAGTCGCAGACCCCCTACGACACGAATAGTTGAGAACATCGAATCTATACAGCATTCAAATGTCAATTAAATACATGAACAACAGTTCAATGTTTCAAATGATGGAGGTCGGTTTTACTCAGAGTAGACCAAAACAAGTCTATTTTCCGAGAGCAATAATTGTGACTGATTTGCTGTCAAACAGCCAGTTGCTATTTCACAGTTAAGTGTACCTCTGGTTCTTTTGTAAATACTTCAAATACATTAACAATAATTAAATGGAGGCAAGAGTTTTGGAGTATAGTGTCGTTTCCTCAAAGGTCCTCAAACTCTTCATTGACTCATACAATCACAATGTTCCTGTTGCCTGTTTTCAGCTGTTGTGTTTTTTGAGAGTCTTGAAATAATTTCCTGTTTTTTCCAACTTGTCGAGGACTTCTGTTTGTGAAAATTTTGGTTTCATTTGGCTGTTACTAATTGGGGCTAATTGAAGAATCTGATGAAATTGAGGTTAAATACACCTGCTAATATGCACTTTCATATTCCAGCCAGCCTGGCAGATATTCATTATCAGTGTTGTCGGTTAAAGAGCAGCCTGATTGAATCTTGTTGAATTCATCTCATGACATTTTCCATTACAGTAATTAGCGTGGGAAAGTAAAATGACAACATTTCGACTGATTGGTTTGAAGAAAAAAAAGGAGTTTTTGTTCCTCTCAAGTGGATGAAAATACAAACACAGCTCACTGATGAAGAGATGGAGGAGTGAGTGGAGCCGAACGAGCCTGTTCGCTCTGAGTTGCTAGGCTGTCTCACAACGCTATTGGGCCTCAAATACTGAAGAAAACTAATGTTTAAAAAAGCCAGTCTGAACTTCAAAAAAATTTGATGAAGCTGATGAAATTTGTTTCACCTCCAATGAGCGAAAATTCACATCAGTCCTTAGAGAACGTATTTCTTCCAAACAGTGACAGTCTGAAATTTGTAGAAATTCTTAGAAACTTCCAAAGTCAAAATTAGTTCTAAACAAGAAATACCTTTGAGAACTAGTCTCTGTCTCTGTGTCCACAAGCTGCTCTCCACTCACCACCACATCTCAGACATTATAAGCTCTCCTGAAGGGCGTCTGTGTGTATGCATGCTAAGTTGATATCGGAGAGAGGAGTGGGCGGGACGTGTCATTCACTCGGGGCCCCATTATTGGCCACTGCGGTTGAACAGATTAAAGGTGACGATCACCCAGCTGTCTATTGACACTTTTTTTTTGCTGCTTCGTGTCTATAATGACGGTTTTAAAAGGCTTTCTGTTATATTGCATGCCAGGGTAGCGAGATGTGAGGGCCGCAATGTCTCGCATATGAGGAAAGTAGGAACACAAAGGAGGTTAAAGGTTCTTTTCCCACTGTGGCTGAGAGCATAGATAAAGGCACTTGCATCCAGACAGTATAGTGCGTTTCTCGCTGTGACTGCAATACTAAACTTACACTTTTAAAGCTCTAAGTAGCGTTTGGGACATGCATCCACTGCGTGTTGTATATTATTTTTGAAGAAATGATGAAAAACCAAACCTATCAAAAGAATGCGCAATGTTTTATTATCCACGTTGAATGGCTGAAATGATGCAACGCGAGCAAATTGACTGCAGTACTCTACATTGTCTAACAGTACTTTGAACACTACCTTAGTGCACACACGCATGCCTGCACACAAACACACGCACATGCACACACTTGCTTGATGAAGGCAGATCTGAAGCCAGCAAGCCATTCAGTTCATTTATATTCAAATCATGACAAGAAGCTCACAGACTCTCATAACAGTGTCTAATTTAGAAAATACATACAGTATTCTCACTGATCACTGCAAGATTGAGGTCACATGAACAATTTCCCTTTTAATCCACCAATGGATATTTCAATGTATACCTGAGCTTTCCAGAGGATTGGATTATTAATACAAACTATAGAAATGCTAATCCAGTCTCAAGCTATGGACTCTGACATGCTGTCATTCTGCATGTTTCTATAACTTTTTAAAACAGTCTATAGAGATTTTTTTTCTTTGTGAGCCCAAAAACAACTATCATCTAAGAGAGATTTTGTGTTTTGTGGAAAAAGGTCTGATTAAAACTCATCAAAGTTTCAATAGAACTCCATGAAAGCGAATCCACAAGCATTTTTTGAAGCCATTATTAGCATTCACACTCATGAATTTCTGGTTGAACACGAGCTTAGCTGATTGATGGCTCATCTAATTGTCTCATCATGCACCATCGCTGACCCTGGCCAGGTCTGGTGTCAGTCCATGGCATGCTGCCTTGTATCTGATCTCTCCTCGTGTTTTTCCTTCTCTAGTGTAGTTAAGGTTTTTCCTGATTTAATTCATCATCTGGTGTTTGACCCTCATGTACATGGTGAAGCTTGTCAGTGAAGTGTCGTCACTCTGAGCCATGATAACCCTCAAAGCTTACCAATGCAAACAGTCATTAAAACAAACATGGGGAACGTTGAAGCAGTAAGAACAGTGAAAGTGCTGCTGTTTGCTTATAGCAGGAACATGACGTTACAGTTGATGTGTGAACTATCGGAGGCTATTTTGAAATGCAGCTTCTTCTGACACAGTTGAGGCAGTATGATCTATAATCTTCATGGGATTGTGTGAAAAAGGAAAAAATAGGAGGCAGCTATGAATATGACTGTGACTACATTGACTGCATGATTCACGCAATCATTGTCCTGACACTTTGGGTGTATTTATAGGTCTCACTTGAAAGTTGTTTTTCTTCATTGGCATTGTTTACTGATGATGTTGATGATGATGTACACTGAATAAAATATGTGGTAGAAACTGGCCTCAGGCTGTTTCTGTGACAGCTGTGTGAGTGACACAGAAAGGAGGAGAAAGAAAAAACCAAACCAAACAAATAAGACGCATCCAATGCCTATTGAAGGTGCTTGACCTCAGCGCGGGCTCTCCTTCCATTTAGTTTTTGACGTACCGCTGCAGACTATGTGGGTGTTCTCTTGTGATTGTAAATGATATGCAAAATCAGGCAGATAAACACATCACCCCCCCACACACAAACCGCCCACTTCGTTTCCTGTAATAGTGTTTTCTCAAATAGCAACATACATTTCAATTTGGCAGTTAGTTCTTTCAAGTGTATTCGCCAAAGTAGTTCATCTGATTGCATGTTGTTCTGTGCCTGTAACGACATATGGCTAATAGCTGGTGTTTGTTTCCGCGCTCTGACTGTGATTTCAGTTGCAATGGTTCCGTTCGGTTTCGTAGTAGGTGGAGATACGGTTGGCTCTGGCCACAGACTGCAGCTCTGTTGCACATTACCGTCACACTCAGTGGTCCGGTGTGTGATTGCAGCACTGGTCTTTGGCTCAGTGATAAGCACGATGTTTATTGTGTCGCAAACAATGAGAGGGGTTTTACTACACTAACATAGCAGGAGTTGATAATTGTAAACTGGTTGTGTATTAAAAATGGTTATCTAGTTTTGACTGTTATTATGGTCAATTATATTTTAATGGCATTAACACTTCATTTCATGGCAGTAAATATCCATTTTCAACATGGTTTTACCAGGTCTAAGCAGTCCACCTGGTAATAAGCTCATCTATCAGCATTTACAAATGTCTTGTCTTGATTGGCCAAGCTTTTCACAATGTTTTCCATCATTACATCCATTTTAGCACCTTGTGCCAATGGCGACATGGAGTACAGTTCTACATTGTTGAACTGTTTCTATAATCATTGTTTGTAGGTTGTTAATTCATTTGTCGCTGCTTGGTTGTTTTTCAAATAAAACCCAAGAAACTGTTTTCTATATTACTTGGTTCTTGGTCATCGAGATGGGGCGAGTCTTTTGTTGTAGGAGGGCAAATTCTCTGTTTGAACTCATTTTATGCAGTCACAGTTCAGATTTCATTCTCATATGGTGTAAAAATCGTTCATCATGGTTAAAATTATTATGACTGAATAATTTGATACCATGAACACATGATTAAGCCTATATTGATTGCATTTTGGGATCATGTTTATTCTTTAAAGGCTCTCGGACCTCACAAGTCACCAAGGTGTGCACTCACTGTTTTTTCACTCTGGGGTTTTCCCCATCGCAGATGACAATTAACTAACAACACAATGCTGCCCCAAAGCCCTAATTATTCCAAAAACAATATTTCTCCCTGACAGAGGCGATAAATTGGGACTTCAAAGACACACACGCACATAGTCACCCTTACACACAGACACACTCGCACACATGCATGGCAGTTGTGCGTGCGTGCGTGCACCCGCATCTGTGCGTGAGCTGGTCGGTAGCACAAACTGTTTGTGCAAAGCTTGGGTCATCAGTCTTCAGGGGGATTATGGCTGCTGTCCCAGTTATAACCTGCTACCAGGCAAAATACACACACACACACACACACACACACACACACACACACACACACACACACACACGGCGATGGCCGCTTTTACTGCAATCCCTCACTCACGGACGCACAAATTACAAGGTAGTGCACACACACAGTCACGCACAAATCAAAGGCAGAGCTTTTGTCACAGTGCCACTACATTAACAATCCCCCCTGTCTCTGTTCCTGTCTGTCACACACACATAGACACAAACACACTCGCATACATCAAAATGCACACAGGTGACAACCTTGGTCAGCACCAGTTCCTTTTGCCTTGAGCTCTCTGAAAATTTCCAACCCGGAAACACTGAAATGTGCACATGTTTCAGAGATGTGTGTGTGTGTGTGTGTGTGTGTGTGTGGGTGGGTGTATGTGTGTGCATCAATATCACTCATGATCTTTAAATCTTACTCACATTGTCTGTGTAAAGGTGTAAAATTAGTAAAACCAGTCACTTTCTGGGGTATGTTTGGTTTTTACGTGTGTGATGCTCCAGGAGGTGTGTTTTTCAGTGATGGTTTCTTTCTCAACATTATTGCAGGTGATTTTTCAGCGCTGATGTGCAGTTGAATTTTTTCATGGTTCAATGCGAGGGAGTGGGTTAAACGGAGCCGTTTTGGCAATTCCACATCATCAATCACTGTCTCATCAGCTCTTTCCTGGTCAAGGTGCCCTTTGCATCTATCGATAGCCTCTGTATTTTGTGGTTTTGTTTTTCTCGTGTGCTGTCTGCATTCATAGCGTGTACAAAATGTCATAGATGTTTTTTTCCTGCTGCTCTGGGGGACGCATCAGTAATACGAGAAGATCTGAAGTTGTACCACAGCGGTTCGAGCTTTCACTCCAGCTCTCTGCATGGCCTCCTGCCCTGCTGGGCGCTCAGCACTCTGTGGGAAGTGAAAGGCACTTACCAGCTATGTTTCTATTCGAAATGTCAACCTTGTAGCCAGTAAAATTTGTAAAGAGAATTTTTTGGCCTGTTTCACTTTGACTCCAGCAGCTCTTACGAGTGTTTATCGCTGTTTCATTGACTCTATCATCTCGTTACGAAATGTCAGTGTTGATATGATGACGATCTTTTATTTAGAGAAGCTTTTTGACTCTTCTGGGTTTCTCATTGTTGACGATTAGTCTTAAACACTTGGTATGAAATGCCAGTCCACGGTGGAAACTCCATTTTTTGGGGTTTTGAGGCAACAGTAAACTAAAGCACCCATAGGTGAGGTTGCAATGTGGAAATAAACTCTTTGCGGTTATACACAGGATATCAGTACCATTTACACTTGATGGTTAATGATACAAAACATTGTAGTTGTGATTCTGTTTTTAGGGAAGGGAATTACACACAGGTGAGGTGTGTGTGTTTGTGTGTGTGTGCACGCGCTTGTGTGCGTGTGTGTATCTTTCTCATCTCAAAAGGACATCATGTGACTTCTTAGCATCTTTTCCATAAATTCAAGGTATTTGGCAGCCAATTATGCTGACTCATCACCGCCACAGGCTTGCTGGGCTTCTGAAATATTCATTGCGCTTCGGGTACATTTTGCGATGCCCAGAGCAAAAAAACCAACCTGTCTGGTGAAACATACAGTGCCTGCATGGCTTTGCTTACCTCTTCTGAATAAGAGAGCAAATGATTCCTGCCCGAGTTAAAACTTTACACATAACCGAGCATGTGAACAACCACCCCCCCATCTATCCTCCCCCCTTCACACTGTGTGGTTTGGTATGTTTGTATTGCCTTCATGTTGCTAAACCCATAGAGCCAGAAGTGATCACGAGAAGATATGGACAATTGTTTTGGAGGTCAGAAAAAAATACAACATAAGATATAGAACATCAGTGACATCCCAGGCATCACCTGTTTAAAATGCGAGTCAGAAAAGCACCATTTAATGCCTCGGGTTTGCGTCACTCTGATGGCCATCATGTTTGGAATTATTCTTGAAGGTCAGTGTGCTATCAAGCAAGCAGCTAGAATGTCATCTTGTGCCACGGTAAATTGTTCACACTTCCTGCTAATAAAGACATCTGTTTTAAAGCCTGAACCGTCTTTGGTGTGCTGGCAATTTCAAAGACAGCTCACGTGTTGGAATACAAATGATCCCCGGCTATTTTTAGAGCGCGCACAACACACAAACACACACTGTAACAGAAAGAAACGTGCACAGGCAGCACAATCTGGCAAGGCCTAACAATGAGAAATGGCTACAAGTGCTGGTGTTTGTGTGTCTGTGTGTGTGTGTGTGTGGGGGGGGGGCGTTCTAAGTGGAACAAAAGAAGGGAAGAAGGAGGTTTTACTGAGGAAGAAAAGACTTTGAAGACAATGCACCATGCAAAATGAATCTCAAGCAATTTAACAGCAAAGAACATATTGACACTTCATGATAAAAAATGTCACCTGTCACTGATCAAGAATTCCTCATACGTGACAGAAAATATGGTGAATTGGAGAAACGGATGGAAAATCTCATGGACAACAGAGTTGTTGGATCTTAGAAGAGTCTATGAATAAGTTTTCGGCCGTTTAAAATACAGCACCCAAGGTTTCATCATAGTAAAGCTGGGAAGTCTCTGTCGGCCGATATGTGTAGTGATGCCCTGCCTCGTGCGACATTGTAACATCACCTGCTCTAATATCGCTTGTAGTATTTCAGTGGTTGTGACATCCCCTCAACTGCATCTCACATTGGAGACCTCAACAACTTGTTTGAAAAATTAAAGCTTCCCCTCATTATTGGGACCCTGCTGCACCAAGACAAGATCGCGATACTTGTTGCAGATATTGCAACTTGCTAAACTTGTTGACATTTAGTATTTAGACTTCTCTTGATGTTGCTATTAACATTTTGTTGCTGCCTAAATTGTGTTTGTCTCTGTGTGTGTACACATATGTATAAACATGCTTCGGGCATCTGTGGTGCTTATCTCCCTACTTATTTGATTTCTAATCAGTTTCCAATACGAGTCTCAAAGGGGTGGTTATACAGTTTGCATGTGTGTATGTGTTGGTGTGCTGCGCTCTGTGTGTGTGTGTGTGTGTGTGTGTGTGTCTGTGTGTGTGTGTGTGCATGTGCGCGCGCCAGTGAGTGTATTTAGAAATGGCTTTGGGAAGTGTCACAAGTAAGCTGATGTAATTTCAGTCAGAAATTCCATCATAAATTCAAATGGTCTTGTCAGTCTATTATTATAAGCTCTGTGTGTGTGTGCGCGCGCGTTCGTGCGCATGCGGTGTCTAAGGTGTGTGTGGCGTGTGAGGTATGCAGCTGCTGGTGGCAAATTTCATTCCTTCACTGTACGTGACTGAACACAAATATGAAATGTCGAGGATTGTGCTGCTTTGTCTCATCGCACATCCATTTTTGATTAATTGAAGGAGCTTTTTAGATGTTGTGAGCGCACCTCTTTTTATTATCAAAAATACAAAGGAGCAGCCAAACAAGAGCTGAAAAAGAGTCACATTTCCAACAGCGCAGCACACGAGTCGCATCTTCTCATTTTTCGACATATTTCTCAAAAAAACTCGGTTTCTGTTTTAAGATGAAAAAAATCTGCACTAATGACCCATTTATGACCTGCTCTCAGTCACAAGCATCTCAGCCAGTGACTTGATGATCTTCATTTGATGTTTTTGCTGCTGAAGTTGGCATTAATCTGAAGGGATTTGGAAAAAGGTGTCCCTGAAAAAGCCTCTGTGAAACAAGTCCGCAAAACAATCTTTCAGCATAAAACAAGAATAAGGTCATCTCCATCTTTTAAAACCCATTTGGCATCACATAAAACCTGGTCACTCTCATTTTTTTCATGCAACCCCCCCCCCCCCCCATGCTATTGTGAGAATACAGTATATCCCACTATAACAGATTGATGAAGTAAATTAGCTTCAGAAAAATTAACCAAACAGCTCATGAGCTTGAGGTAAAAACATTATGAAAGCTGGTGGTGAAATGAATCAGGTCCCCCCCCCCACCCCCTCTGCCAGTGTCCATTAAATCAGCCTTCACTTTGGGAGAGAATGCTGCAAGCCATCCACGTCATGTCATGTTAATTATCACCTTATCGTAAATGCCGTAACCCCTCGGGCAGCGCAGCCCGCTCTCTGGCTGCCCCCACCTTCAAACACATTATAGCTATTATAAGCTTTAGCACATGTGATAACCATACTACACCGAGTTATTCAATTACTTCCAGTTATTGTGAACTAGTCTTTGTGCTTCAGGAGCCGACACGCTTTGACCGGATGTCTTTAATATAAAGACGTTTGCTGCTTTTTAAAAGCTGAAAATGAAAACCACCTGCAGAATATATTTCCTTTCGTACCTGAACAGCGCTGGCTCATCGCGGTTTGGACGAGCAGCTCATATCGTTCCTGAAAATTGTGGAGTGAAGCGTCAAGAGATTTGGCTTTTTTGTCCATAACAGGATCCAGGAAGTTTGGATTTATCTGGGGACAAGTCAACTGGTACAGCATGCTGCCATGTGTTCCCCAGATAAGCAATGCAGGCACTCTTTGTTTGGTTATCCACATTGTCAATAAAATTCACCCGACCCAAACACTTTATTTTTTTGGCCCCGTCGTATCATGTTGTGAGTCTATTACAGCCATCATTACCTTAATGTCTGCTTTTTTTAAACAGTTTCTTCCCTCTAGGATCAAATCACATGGGCCTGCTTCCTTTTCCATCTGAATCTTTGGCTTGTTCAGCTTCTCTTCCTTCCTTGAACCGCGTTTGACGGCTGCAGGCTGGGAACTCCCTACAACAGGGGCTATGCTTCGGTGTCTGATATATCCTATTCACGAACATGTCGTGTGACAATGAAATAATCAGATCTTTTGTGTTTTCCACTTTACATCCCGGTGGTCATAATGATTTGGCTCATTGGCGTAAGCCCTCCTGCCTCCACTGTGGGATGAAAAAGAATGAAATATCCCAGCGCTCTCCAGGGACCTGCCGTCCTCTCACAAGACGGTGGGAAATTGATGAAATCAAGCGTCAAAGAGCAGAAAGAGCAGGTGCTATGCATCTTATATACTCTGACTTGGAAGTGGGAAGTGATAGAAGTGAGGGTGGAAGAGGTGAGTAAGATGAAGAATGGGGAAAGACAGCAGAGGAAAACATGCTGAGGACACGATGACCAAAATAGCATCCAGGCTGTTTGGCTGTGGCTTCGGGAAACTCGGGGGATTTCTTACTGAGCACCTCCAGTGTTAAAGGAATGCAGCCAGCAGCAGCGGTAGCACAAAGATAAGTGTTTCTCTGTTGTTGTTGTTGCTGTTGTTTACCGGATGCCATGAGGAAGAGCAAACATTAAAATTCATTGCAATATCTGGAGATAGAGGTGATGCATTTGAGTGGGATTGTGTTTACAAAGCCACCATGCAAAGCATTACCTTACCAGTAAGGCTTCGGATTTACATTTAATGGGAAAAAAGAGAATCAGGTGTGTGATGTCTTGATTGTTTCCGTATGTGTTGTTGCAACCCCAAAAAATGAGACACTGACCTTGTACACTGTAAACAACATAACTACGGGATCCTGTATATTCATATATATCATTTCTGTATTCATTTACAGTACATATGTAATGGGACATAACAGAATTTGGAGTACTGAAATCCTGTATACCTTTTGCTGCCATATTTATGACTGATATGGCTATATACCACAGATATTTGTGGGATACTGTATCTAGTCTTGAAATTGAAATTTATTTAGAGAAGCATGGACTTGGTGATCGTCAGTTGAATTTATTTGAACATGTTCCTTATTGATGAATATAAAGTAAATTTGTTTTGTCCTAAGACAAAATAAAGTATAAACAGTATCAGTTGCAGTGACGCAAACCCTGAAAGCCCTTACCCTTTAGAACAATGCTCAGTGAAAGCATCCGTGCGCTTATGGTAGTGGCTTCTTCTTTTTCTTTATTTTATACTCGATGAAAACTCACGAGAATCAAAAAATGTCAAAGTCAAAATAGAAGCCGGAATTCTCATATTGCAACCACAAAAAAGCAAGGATGTGTCGACGACGGTTAAGACTCGGGTACAGTCCCGTGTGAAAACTAGTTTGTTCAAAGCTTGCTGATCTTTCCTGCAATCAAATATTTTGACATTTAATGAGTCTGGTAGAGTGACAACATGAGTAAGGGAAGTGTATTGAAAAAGATAGATCCATCTGTATAACTATAAAGTAGAGCCTATGCTGGTATCGAAGTGCACCTGGGAACATTGTTGATCATGTTCATAAAGTGCAGATGATACATGCCAGAACCTTTGTGAGTATTGTGCAGTTTGGTGCTCTGATCCACACATTTATTGTTTGTTTGTCCCTTTATTCTTCTGTCCAGCCATCAGTTCATCCGTACTTCCATCAATTTGCGACTCCCTCTCTGTGCACAAAGGCTGAAGTCTTACAATCTTCTCACTTGAATGCATCATCATATGAAATGCTTTCAAACGTGTGTTAGTGTGTGTGTGTGTGTGTGTGTGTGTGTGTGTGTGTGTGTGTGTGTGTGTGTGTGTGTGTGTGTCAGAGATGGGGGGCATGCGTAGGCGGAGGACACAGGCAGCTAACAATTAATGAGAGGGAGAGAAAAAACACAACTCTTCCTGTTTACATCACAAACCATTTTGTGTGCTTTCGGTAAATAGAGGACACCGATGATACTCACGTCAATGTTAGGATTTCAGTGTTCCTTTTCACATGTTTTCATGACTTTTAAGGTCAGGTGGCACAAGAACTGCAGCAACACGAGTTGTTTATAGCTTCCAGCTATTTGCTGAAGTATTTCCTCACAAAAAATATTATATTTGCAATCAACGGCTTCAGTGCCAGAACTGATTTGTCAGCAAAATGAGAACAGGACAGTTGTGGACCTAAAAAGTTATTTTCAACGGTCATCTGTGATCTGCATTGACGTTCAGTGGTCACTGAAACTGACCTTAAAGGCTCAACTTACAGTTTCATTTCCAGGAACCTTTTGACAGTGTATTTCAGTAGTAAGTATATTTCAGTCAGGCCATAACCAAGTGGCTTCATCGGTTTAATGAGGGGAATATTGGTTGAAGGAAAAGAATGGGACTCAGGACAAGGTCGCGTGATCAGTCAGCTCTGGGGCGACTTAGTTGCCGGCTAAGCAGAAGGTGGCTCTGTGTGGGGCTTTGAACTCAGCAGATCGTTCACCGAGACAACGAAGGGTCCCCCAGATGGTGCCTGAAAGAAAGCAGCAGAAATGGGAAGAAATGGAACGTAAAAATTAAAAAAGGGGTTGGTTCTGATATTTTCTGCAAGAACTGGAATGAGTGGAAGAAAGAGCAAGTTTGGGAGAAGATGCAAGATGAGGAGAGACGGGTAGAATGGGGGATCGAGATGGTTGTGAAGGATATTAAAAAGTAGGATGGGCAGGAGAAGGAGGAAAGTAATTGAGAACGGAGTCAAGCATTATTGAGTGGGCTGACCTGGTGATATTCGGCTGGCCAGCTGCTCGGAGGACTGGTGACGGCTGCTCATCCTCAGTTCAGAGATGACATTTACAAACTTCCATCATGGAAGTATTCAAGAATGAATAAATGAGATTTAGAACAGAAAGAATGAATGTCCATGGTCCTTCAAGGTATTCAGTCACATTTTTAATATAGGAAGATTTCCTTCAAGCCCCTTGAGTGAAAAATATGGGTCACACCTCAGGATAATTTTTCTCCTCATTCAGAAATTGTCACTGAAGGCTCCTGAAAGGATTCCTTCACACCAAACGGCCGACCGTCATGTCATTGAACATGTGTTTGCTCTGCAGCTGGGCCACTTTGAGGGTCTTTCAGTGGTGGAGAAGCTTCTTAGCTTTGAGAGCCATTAGAGAAAACTGACCATGAACACAGTTACGCACCAAAGGTAACTCGCGCTGAGCATGTTCTTGGGCACAGTTTGGAACAACTTGGGACTTTGGATTTCGCATCAACTTAGCTGCAATCTGTCAGTAACTCGGTCCTCGAGTCTCGATTCCACACTTTAGAACCAATTCTGAGGTTCCAAGATGGACAGACAGATGTACCAGTGCCCCCTAGCCCACCGTACCCACCCCCTCAGGCACTATACTGAAGTACCACTGATGGAACTTGAGCGACTTTGCCACAGCTTTTGTTTTTTTTTTGATAGTTTGGCGGAAAAGCCTTGCTTCTTTTTCACCCTGTAAACTCTTCCTGCTTTACAAACTTATGTCATCAGTTTGAACATCAAATTCCTCTGTCTGCTCCACTCAAGTGCTGAAAAGTGTATTTTCAGGAAAAAAAGGTCGTTTTAGCGTGCAAGCAAAAAACAAAACAAAAACAAAACGGGTTCTTTTTTTTTATTTGTCAGGCTCCGGTTGCTCGGTGTGTTTGTGCATGCCTCCATGTTCAGGTCTCTCAAGCAGAAGATTAAAAAATCCAAATACAGCTCCTGCATTCATGCTTGTAAAGCTCCTCTGCATCCCGGCGTAAATAAACAAAGAGCTGAACGCACACCAGCGTGCCGGCTCTCCCTCGCGCTTGTCACCTCCTGCTTTTCTGGGTCTTCAGCTCCTCAGTCACAGCCCTGCTCCGCTCCGTTCCGAGAGCGACTCGGGGACGAACGCATGAATTAGAAACGGTTTCATTACACATGTATGAACAAGGGAAGCCTGCAGAGATCGTGGGAAATGACTGGCTCATGAAAACAAGCCAGACAAGAGAGGGAGGAGAGAAGTTTATTTGAAGCTAACTTTTCCTGGATTTTGCATTACTTTGTGTTCCGTGTGAGTTCACATGACTTGGTTCGGGTGACTTGTCCCTCTAAAAAGATATTCTGCTTGAGTGCTGCATCCTTGTGCACTTTTGTGTGCGTTTCATCTCGAATTTTTAGCTGAATGCCGCTGATCTTCATGGTTGTAATAGTAGCTTATTCGTGCGCCTGTTTTGAATAAAGGATTTGTGCGCACGTGTCTGCCTGAGAGAGCTCCAAGCCGGGACAAGCAGCAACCCCCGGTCCCATGCTTCATGTTCAATTCAACAACTTTTTATGTAAAAAGGCCCATATGAAAGTCAAAGTGCAGTGTTTACGTAAGAGTCAACAAGCGTTTAAAAGGCTGCAGCATGTTCTTGTGGGTACCGAGACATGGCACAGCTTGGCATTTGGCATTTCCTAAGGCCTCGCATGGTGATTGTGTTTGCCGCTTGTGTCCCTGAAACACCCTCTTTATTTCTGCGCCTGTTTATTGCATGCTTCACTTCCTGTCTGGGTGCTCAGGCCAAGACGGAGCAGAGATGCGAGATTCATTCCTTTGAACTGATGTCGGATGTCTTTTTTGAAGGGTTACCTCCTGACATGCTGACGCTCATATGCCAGCAGACATGGGGGAAAAAAAGGGTGTGTGGACAGCTTGACTGGCACCAAAAACGTCCTTTAACCTGGGTGTCCCGGGCGATTCCCATAGGTTCTAAAGATCCAATTTTTAAAATCGTTTGAATTGGCA